>CM060360.1:119482108-120056561 GCA_030545235.1 Helianthus tuberosus | reverse complement strand
AGATGTCACTTTCATGGTGACGTCAGCTAAGATGCTCAGTGGTTTGCTAGTGCCTATAAAT
This sequence comes from Helianthus tuberosus, assembly GCA_030545235.1. NCBI lineage: Eukaryota > Viridiplantae > Streptophyta > Magnoliopsida > Asterales > Asteraceae > Helianthus > Helianthus tuberosus. Next base: position 120,056,500 of record CM060360.1, on the reverse strand, counting down.
AGAACAGTGCTCTGTACTGTTCTATTAGCTCTTTGCAAACTTGTTTTCCTGCACGAACAAACGCTGAGCTCAGGCTGAGGGGGAGTTTGTATTCAAGCATTACTTTGTAATCGTTGTTTGAAATTAAATTCAATCATTCGGTTCTTTGTTGAAAATGTCTTGATCAAAGCATTACTCTCGTTTGATTGTATGCAAAGTTTGTTTCCATATTAATTCCGCTGCACAACTCATTCATTTCCATTTTAATTCAAACAGAAAATACAATCAAAACCAAACTCAGATCCAACAATTGGTATCAGAGCTAGGACAGTCAAATTTGATTTAACAATCATTTTGACATAAATAGTTCAGCTCAAAATCGTTGATATCGATAGTTTGTTCGTTTGTGTTGAAAAACAGAGCAAGGTTTAATTACCATTAAAGTTGATTAATCAGTGTCTGTAAAACAACCAGGATGACGTCACAATCTCAAGATGATAAGAATAACATTGGCTCACTTTTTAAACCACCCATGCTTAAAAGAAATGAATACAACTTCTGGAGAGAAGGATGGGTCACATCCTTGCTCAACAGAACACTGGATGTTGGAGGTCTGTTGTTTTTGGTCCCCATGTTCCTACGGTGCCAAGTGCTGAGGATCCAAAGAAGTTTGTACCAAAACCTTATGAAAACTATACTGAAACTGATTTTCAAAAATTCGAACTGGATGCCAAAGCATTTAGCATCATAGCATCTGCATTACCAAATGAGATCTATGCTGGACTGTTACATTGTAACAGCGCCAAAGAGCTATGGGATGCTTTGAAGGAACAGTTTGGGGGAACCGAAGAAGTTATTGAAAACAATAGGTAAATTCTGAATCAGCAGTATGAAACCTTCTGTCACATTAAGGGTGAATCATTGACCCAACAATTTGAACGGTTCAGTCGTCTCATCAGTGAGCTAAGGCTTGTTAAGGTTGAATTTCCAAAATCAACCCAAAATAGCAGGTTTCTTAGGTCGCTACCTGATAAATGGGACACAATTGCATTTGTGACTAGAAACTCTGTTGAGTTCAAAGATCTGACCCTGACCCAACTTCATGGTAGACTCCTGACTTATGAAAGGGAGTTGAACCAGAAAAAGAAGTGGCAAGAGTCTGGAAAAGCCACTGATGATTACTCATTCGGTAGCACAGCTCTTCTGGGTCAGGAAGAATCTGGTGGCAGTAGTAAGGAACAGGGTTATGATCATTTCATTGATATAACAGCTGGTGGTAACTTTACCATCCCTGATTCTCACTCTGCAAACTATGCTTTCACTGCAAACACTGAAAACCAGATGTCAGATAATTTGTGCTTTGAACTTAATGATTTGCAGCATTTTGATCCCACTGACTTAGAGGAAATGGACATCCTACACCAATTGGCTTTGCTCAGTGTTAGAACTAGCAAATTCTACAAAAGAACAGGGCGAAAATTCCCAGGTTTACATGGGAATCTGAGGGTTGGGTTGGATAAATCGAAAATCAACTGTTACAAGTGTAATAGGTTGGGACATTTCGCTAGGGAATGCAGGAGTCAAACTACTGGTCCTATAATCACTCACCCTAGCTCAAACCCTAGACCTCAAAATCAAAGCACTGTGCACTATACCCAATATACCCATGCAGCTCATGTTAACACTGCTCATTATGTTGCTGCCCTTGTGCCTATGCATTATGTCCAAACCACTGTTCCACAGATTCAATATGTTCAAACCCCTGTCCCCCAGGCACAAGTGCAACATGCACCTCAAACTGCTGCTCCAGCAGTGGTACAACTAGATCAACAAAGCTTTTTCACTCAAGGCTTTGTTGACTGGAGCAGCATGCCTGATGAGCTAAGTGATGAAAATTTTGCACTCTATGCTTCTAATGAATCTTCTAATGATAAATTTTGTTTGATGGCATTAGAGTCAATACCAGAGGGGATTGAAACTGAAGGTGAACAACTAAGTGATGAAACAGTGGATGAGGTGACTGAAGCAGTTGTTAGTGCAGTTGCTGGTGAATTGCTGCTGGGAGAAAATTCAGAAACCCTGATTGAACCACTGACAGACCCATGGTCCAAAGAGGACAAAGAAGAAGAGATAAATGAGAAAGCAGGTGAGAAAGAAGAAAGAGCTGATGATGAAGAAAATCATCAATGTGATTGTGCAATGATGGCTGCTGCCAAGGTATCACCTCAAGTTCTTGAAAAACTGTGTTCTGACAATTGCATTATTGCTTTTGCTAACATCAAAGAGGTAAATGAAAACCTTCGGAATAAAATCTTAACTGATGAAGTCAAATTTGAAAGATCTTTAAAAGAACTTAAAAACAAATTGACTGAAAAGGAAAAAGAGATCAGCAGTTTGAAAGAAGAACAAAGCATAACCAAAACTCAACTCTAAACTATGGTAGAAAAATACCAAGTTTGCAAAAAGGAGTTGGAGTCCACCCAGATCACATGTGAAAGATGGGTGGAATCATGCAAAGGGTATGAGGTTATGCTTGAAAAACAGATAAAAAGCAATGTGAAATTTGGGGTTGGTTATAGAAAACATGATGATGAAAACACTGCTTTTGAAAAATCTATTCAAACCACTGATGTAACCACTGAGTTCATCCCCACAAACAAGAAAGGCCAAGAAGTGAAAATCACTGATAAACTTGGTAACAAAATCACACTTGACAGACCAATGGGATCCTCTACTTTTGAGGAGCTTGAAGATTATCAGTTTAAACCAAAATGGTCTGATGAGTGTGATATTCTTGAAAACTTCAAGTCCGTGGACTTTACATCAACTGATGGTGTTAAAGCTCCAAAAGCTAAAGTCATACCTCTCAAGGACATCCCAACAGAGGTTAAAACCTCTGCTGCAAAGGAGTCCGAAAAGAGAAAGAAGAAAGAAAAGATCAATAACTTGTTTTGTGAATTCTGTGAGAAAATGAATCATCTAACAAAAGACTGTTTCCATTTAAAAGCTTATGATTTGAACAAAACAAGTGTCATTGTTTCAGCTGAAAGCTGCATTGTTTGTGGTAAAACAAACCACAAAACTCAAGCATGTGTGTATCTCAAAAACTTTGATGTGAAAAAGAATGAGTACATTGCTAAAACATCCTTGAGTCCATCAACATCATCTGTCAAATTCACCAAGAACCAACCACTGTTTGTGCCAGTTCAAACAGCTGTCACAAAACAGTTGAACCAAACATCTGTCAAAAGAGATGTTCAGGTTACTGATGCACCCCCTGCCAATCAGTTCAGAAAAGGCAAGGAAAAACAGTCTTACCAAAGGATTCCACACGTTTATGAGACCTACAAAAGGCCCTCTAAACCAAAAGTGAACAGGCATCCTTTTGGGTACCAACAGGTGATTGGTCAAGACCCCCAACAGTGGTTAGCAAGAAATAGTACTAAAACTGTCCAAACCCCTGACCTAACCATTGTCCATCAATCTGCATCCATCCCAGACACTGTTGAGACCCCATCCAAAGCCCTGTTGGCTTTGGAGACCCTAATGAACTAATCCTTTTACTTCATGTGCAGGGAGCTTCTGCATGCTTTGATAGTCTTTGGTATGTAGATAGTGGAGGCTCCAGGCACATGACAGGATGTAAAGCCCTCCTCAAAGACTTTAAAATCCATGGAGGGGGTGATATATCCTTTGGGAATAATAGTAAAGGGAAAGTTCTGGGGTCTGGTACAGTGCAGTCTGGAAATGTAAAATTTGAAAATGTCAATCTAATAGACAATCTGAAATTCAACCTCCTGAGTGTTTCACAAATGAGTGACAAGGGGTATGGGTCATTCTTCACAAAGGAGTGTTGTAGGATTGTTGGTCCAGAAATGGTCAAAAAGATTGAAGCAATAATAAAAACTGGTCAAACAAAACTTGTTGCTCAAAGAAGTGGCAATGTTTATGTTGTTGATATGTCCAAAGAGTGTCCCAGAGCTGATGCCTGTCTGTTCTCAGCTGCCTCTAACAAAGAGACAGAACTTTGGCACAGAAGGCTGGGGCACACAAATCTTAAGACAATCACTGAAATTTCAAAAAATGGTTTGGTGAGAGGCCTACCACAAAAATTGTTTTCATGTCCTGAACATTGGATTTCCTGTTTAAAAGGAAAACAACATAAAAGTTCTTATAAGTCCATTGAAGAGTCCAAAACAACCCAGTGTTTGCAAATGCTACACATGGATTTGTTTGGCCTAGTTCAAGTCATGAGTCTCAAAAAGAAGAGATATTGTCTGGTTATTGTTGATGACTTTTCTAGGTTTACATGGACTTTCTTTTTGCACTCAAAAGATGAAACTACAGGCATTTTGCAAGACTTTGTGACACAGGTTGAAAAGCAATTTGACCTTCCAGTGAAAAGCTTCAGGAGTGACAATGGCACAGAATTTAAAAATAAGGAGTTGGATGCCTTCTGTGTGAAGAAAGGGATTGTAAGGCAGTACAGCATCCCTAGAACACCAGAGCAAAATGGGGTAGTTGAAAGAAAGAACAGAACATTGATTGAGGCTGCCAGAACTATGCTTGCAGATTCAGGTTTGCCATTAACTTTCTGGGCAGAGGCAGTAAACACTGCTTGCTATGTCCAGAACAGAGTTTTAATAAACCCCAGACACAAAAAGATTGCTTATGAAATTCTGTATAAAATCAAACCACTGATCTCATACTTCAAGGTGTTTGGCTGCCCATGCTTTATTTTGAACTTAAAAGATTCCATTTCAAAATTTGCAGCCAAAATTGATTGTGGTTACCATCTGGGGTACTCAACCACTGCCAAGGCCTACAAAGTGTTTAATACACGGACCAAGGCAGTGGAGGAGACTTTGAATGTAAAGTTCAATGAACTTTCATCAATGAAAATCCTAGCAAATCCTGCAGATCTGTTTGATCTTGAAAAATTTACTTTTGAAAATACTGCTGCCAAGACTAACAGTGCAGGTCCATCAGAGGATTCAACACCAGACTATGGGTATGAAATCATCATCCCTCAAAGGTCTGTCAAAATGGGAAGAGAATCAGATGTTCAAAACAGCTGTCAAAGCTCAACCACTGCTACCTCAACAGTTGTTGACCAAAGTAGCCCATCAACCACTGCTTCCACATCCTCAATCACTGCTGAAAAAAGTCCCCAAACAGTGGATAAAATTCAGCATGTGTCCACTTCATTACCTCCCATTCCACCACCTTTTGAAGCCACTGCTGGATCATCAAAGTCCCCAGCAGTGGTTAGCTCAGATGATACACATTTGCAGCCTTCACCAACAAATGCCATCATCCCATACCAAGGAGATTTAATCTACTTAAGATCTCATCCACCTGACCAAATCATTGGCAACATCAATGAAGGGGTGCTCACAAGAAACCAAACCCAAAACATTTGCCTTTTTGCTGGTTTTTTATCACTCCATCAGCCAGTCAAGTACCAAGAGGCACTGAAAGACAACAGCTGGGTAGAAGCCATGCAAGAGGAGCTCCAACCGTTTAAAAGACAACAAGTATGGGAGCTTGTACCACTGCCAGAAGAGGTTAGTCCCATTGGCACAAAGTGGGTCTTCAAGAACAAAACTGATGAAAGGGGTATTGTTGTCAAGAATAAAGCCAGGCTTGTGGTTCAAGGTTACAGACAGGAAGAGGGGATTGATTATGATGAAACATTCGCCCCTGTTGCAAGATTGGAAGCCATTAGACTGTTCCTGGCCTTTGCTGTCAACCACAACATGAAGGTGTTTCAAATGGATATCAAAAGTGCTTTCCTCTATGGTACAATTCAAGAAGAGGTATATGTTTGTCAACCTCTAGGTTTTGAGGATCCATTTTATCCAGATCATGTCTACAGGCTAAACAAAGCCTTGTATGGCCTGAAACAAGCACCAAGGGCCTGGTATGAAACTCTTTCCAACTTCCTACTCTCAAATGGTTTCAAAAGAGGTACCATTGATAAAACACTGTTTCTAAAATGGAGAGGGAAGGATTTAATGATTGTCCAGATTTATGTGGATGACATTATTTTTGGAAGCACATGTAACACAATGTGTGAAGAGTTTAGAGAACTCATGACAGTTGAGTTTGAAATGAGTGCAATGGGTGAGCTGCAATGCTTTCTTGGTCTCCAAGTTCAGCAAATGCAAAATGGAACTTTCATTCATCAAAGCAAATATGCTAAAGAACTTTTGAATAAATTTGATATGAATGATTGTAAACCATGCAGCACACCCATGGCAACAAATAAGCTTGTCATGTCTGATGAAAAGGATGAGCTGATTGGCCAAACTTTATATAGAAGCATGATTGGGTCTTTATTGTACCTAACTGCATCTAGACCAGACATCATGTTTGCAACATGTGTCTGTGCAAGAAGTCAATCAGCTCCCAGAAAATCAAATCTCATTGCTGTAAAAAGGATCTTTAGATACATAAAAGGTGCTCCCACACTTGGTATCTGGTATCCAGCTAATGGGAATATCAAGCTTTCCGGCTTTTCAGACAGTGACTTTGCTGGATGTAACACTACAAGGAAGTCCACATCAGGAGGGTGCCAGTTTCTAGGTGATTGCTTAGTTTCATGGCAAAGCAAAAAGCAAGCAGTTGTTTCAACATCCACTGCTGAAGCTGAATACATTGCTGCTACAAGCTGTACAGCCCAACTCCTGTGGCTTCAAAATCAGTTGCTGGATTTTGGTATCACAGCCTTAAAGACTCCACTCATGTTGGATAGCCAGGCAGCAGAAAATATCATCAAAAATCCAGTTTCCCATTCAACCACCAAACACATCGACATCAGACATCACTTTGTGAGGGATTGCTATGAAAAAGGTTTGATTTCTCTGCATCATGTCCCAACTAAAGACCAGCTGGCAGATGTGCTGACAAAAGCACTAGATACAGCCACTTTTGAAAGCTTGGTCTCTAGGATTGGCATGCTAAACATGGAATAACAAGCAAAATCTTGTTTTTCTATGAATAAAAGCATTAAAATGTTTTCAGAAAATCAAAAATCCATCCTTAAAAATAGCTAAAAATGAAGTTTTCATTAAAATCCTTACAAGTCTGCCATAACCACTGTTTGTTCAAAAGTCTGCTCTACTTCAAAGTCTGTCCACTGCTGAAAGCCATCCTCTGTTCTCTCATTTCCTTGATAACCTTTGTTGTTCAAAAGCAGTGTCTTATCCACTGATAGTGAAAATCATCCACTGCTTCCATTTTACCGTTTAAACCACTGTCTTCATCAGTAACTTTCATAAAAGTACTGTCCTTCCTTTCTTCAGAGTTTGGCATGTGAGCAGTACATAGTGGTCAGTACTTTTGTAACCGCTGCCACGTCAGCCTTCACTTTTTCCTTTATAAAACCCCACTTCAAACCAAAAACAGGGTTTTACTGTCAAATTGAATTCTCAAAAATTCCTTTCTCAAAGCAGTTTTTCTTCACATTTCTTCACAAATTTCTTCGATCATCATCTCCAAAATGACAAAATCGAAGCCATCTGCAAAACCCACTTCCAAATCATCGTCGAAAGCGACCTCTCAAAAGGTCACTACCACTGAAATCCCACACAAACCATCTCACAATCTTCTGGGTCTTCTCACAAAACCCAGCACCACAGATGCTTTCGACTCCATCATCGACACAATGGCTAAATCAAAGTATAAAACTTTGTTAACAGCCAATGCACCAATTTATTTGGCAACCCAAAGAGAGTTTTGGAAGAATGCAACCCTTGAAACACAAGGAGAAACTGTAACTGCCATCAACTCTTCTCTAAAGGATAAAAATGTCCAAATCACACCACAGTCAATTTCAGAGGTCTTTCAACTCGAGGATCAGCAAGGTAAAATTTCTTTCCCTAAAAACGAGTTGAAAATTGACTTCATTGAGAGAGGGTATGCAGACACAATGATGCAGAAAGCTACCTTATAGAAAGGTTTCTTTCCTTCAGCAACAAGATTTTTATTCCATACCCTCCTAATGTGTGTTTCAAACAAAACCACTTCTTTTAATGAAATACCATTAAAGATTCAAAATCTGGGATATGCTATTCTTCAAGAAGAAAATTTTAATTATTCTCTGGAAATCTTTAATGATTTGGTTAATAATGTTGAAACAAAATCATTCCTACTGTTTCCAAGGTTTCTAAGTTATTATTTTGAAAAGAAATTCAGTAAGGATGATATTGCTGTAATAAACCAAGGTGATTATATTCAAATAAACAGTTTAACTACTGAAACTTTTTCAAGAATGTTAACACGTTGCAAAACACAAGCAGAGATGTCTGTGCATATTTTAGCAGCTACCACTGCTCCTCAGGTATCTGCTGCTGAGCCCACTGCTCAAGGTGATCAAAGCAGCAGAACAACTGCTTTGAAACCCACACCTAAAATCACCAAAAAGCCAAAAAGAAAAACTCAACAACCCCCCCCCAACCCACCAAAAAGGAAACTCTGGAGGATGAGATACCAGAGCAAATGCCTGTGACAACACAAAAGTCACAAGAAACCACTGCTGCTTCTTCCTCACAGCAGTTGGTACAAATATCTCAACCCATAACCAATACTCCTCCTGTTTCTTCACAAAAAGAACAGGTTGTACACATAGTGCCACCACATCATGATGCTCTGAAATCACTTGGTTTCATCATCCACAGCTCAATGCCCGGAGCAAATCCTGTTTCTATACCAAACCTCACATCCACAATTCCCTCACCTACTAAACTGCTGTTGGATGCAATTGATTTGAACTAGGCATTAACCAGTCCTTCTCAATCACCTATCAATGAGAACATACCTCAACAACTGACTGGGTCTGATGTATCAATCTTTGCTAACCCACCAACACAACCTGAGGAGGTTACACCCTTGAGTTACAAGTAACTCTCGGTGGTATTCCAAGTGAAGCAGCCACTACAACTGTTGAACCCACTGGTTTACAGTTGGCCAGTGGTTACATTAATAAGACTTACTTGGAGGCAATTCCTTACATAGCACCTCTGCCAACCACCAGTGGATTTATTTATCCTACTGGCAACATCAAAAGGTTGTCAAGTGTTGAAGGAAGAAGACCCCAGTACCAAGAAAAAGGGGCATCAGTGGTTAGTGTTTGGAGTACACTCCCTACCTCAACCACTGATAAAACCACTGATAGTGGGAAATCAGATGATCCCATTAAATTGGGTGATGATTTAAAATATCAGGATTTGACGGAACGAATTGAAAAGTTGGATACATCTGTTGCAGTTCTTAAAAAATATGCTACAGCAGGTGTTGAAAACACAAAAGATGCAATCCACTGTTGTTCCACCTCAAGCACCTGCTCCACCACAAGCTTTTGCTACAAATGAGCTCTGGAACCTTTTCCAACCTTTTCTCCAACAACAAAAAGAAATGGCTGATCAGCAACATGAACTTCATGTCTAAAAGCTGAGAAACATTATGGAGTCTAGGTACAAGAACACTCAAGCAGATATTAAGGCAATCAAGGCCCATTTATTGGAAACCACTGGCACTGCTCCTCCAACAGTATTTTTCATTGATCAACTCCCAGAAGATAATGCCAAAAAGGGGGAGAAAATTCAGGAGTGGAAAAAGAAAGGAATAGATGATGGTCTGTACATTGAACCTGAGAAGGATGCTATGACCAGAAAAATTCCATTGCCAGATGGTAGTAAAAAGGTTGATGCTACCCAAGAAGCACTTGATGAAGGAGTAGCAAGTGTAAAGAGGGATAGAATGGCAAAGGATATTTCAAGATGGAATGAGGAGAAAAGAGCCTAAGTCCATCCCATCCAGATTTCCAAAGCCTCCAAAACCACCATCCAAAAGCCATCAGCATCAAACCTCCACCCAAATAGCTGCTGTAACTCCTGCTGTATCAACTACTGCTGATACTTCAGTTGTTTCAACATCTGTTATCACTTCGACACACACCACTTCAACACACACCACAACCACTGTCTTATCACCACTACCATCACCACCAAAAACAAACTCACCACCACTTTCTCCTGCCAAAAAGCAGAAGACAACAGATGCTACAACATCTGTTGTAATGAAAACAGTGGTTGAGACACCGGTTGTTTCAATAACTGTTAGTCAATCACAAACCACTGCCATACAATCTACCACCACTATTCCACCCAAAACATCATCAGTCCCTCCTCAACCAAAAAGGAGAAGGCTAATTCTCAAAGATGATGATTATTCACCACCACCAACATCTTCAAAATCCCTATCACTTGTCACCATTCCAAAACCCATACCTCTCTCTTCAGCTCAAATCCTAAAACCACTACCTCCTGCTGGTGTCTCATTTCCTCTAGAACTCATTGCAGTTAGGGAAGAAATCAAATCCTTTTATTATGAGGATGACCCAGCTAAAAGGAGTTTGCCATTAGTTGAAGGATATCCCAGGCCTCACAATATTGAAGAATACTTGAAACTCAAGGCCAAGCAAGCAGAGGATATTGCTATAAAAAATAAACAAGGGAAATCTGATAGAGAATTTCAACAAAACTATCAATTTCTACTCACACAGGTCAGAGCAATGGAGCAATTTGCCAAAAATGTATGTCAGCAAATCTCTGAAAGGGCATATGAGTCCTTGAGAAAAGACTACATTGACCTTCAAGAAATACAAGGGGGAGAAATACATGTACAAAAACTGGGCCATTCCTGAGCTTGAAAAAGAGGCAGCCAGGATTCAAGAAATGATCAAAAATAAGGTCAAGCAGACTCCCCCTGAAAAGTTCAAACAATTTGAAGCTGAGAAGGCATTAATTTTGAAGAGAATGAAAGAGGAGCTGATAGCAGCTGATTATGGGTCAAAGAATTCTGTGTCAAAGTGGGGAGAAGATAGGGTCAGGGCTACCTACAAAAGGTTAGAGGAACTTAGAAAGAAAGATCCAAAAGTTCCACAAAAGCCTGACTATTCTAAAGCAGAGGTTTCAAAAAGACCACCAAAGCTGCAAGCTAAAAGAACCACTACTCCAGCTGGTTCTGCCATCTACAAAAGAAGGAGCCAAAACCAGTCGAGTACTGAAACAATTCAAGATCTAAAAGCTGGAGATTCTATTGTAAAAGAAGGCATTAAATTAATGATAAAAGAAGATCTTGAATTGGAACAATCTGCAAGTGCTGCTCAGCCAGTCATGAATAGGCCAGCCTCACCAAATACCTCTGCAAATAAACATCTCCCAAGAAACCCACCAGACTCAAAAATACAAAAGTGGGAAACTGACAAATAGACCTACGTATTGACTTTGCTCAGGTCTGGTGGAGAAGTGAAGAAAATATCAAGGGAACAAGCTCTTGGCCTGAGTCTTGAAGATTTGCAGGATCTCCTTGATCTTCCACTTAGCAGGGATGATGAAGACACAGATGCCCTAGACTTTGAACTACAATTTAAAGGTCAGATAAGGGAACTGTTGATGAGGCAATAAAGAATTCCACAATAATGAAGATTTTGGCATTATCTGTTCCAGGGGGAGATTGTTGGGATTGAACCCTACCAGAGGAACAGATAATTAAAGCCAAAACTGGGTCAGAGTAGTGGATCCAGAATAAGCAGATGTTATATACAAGTCTCTCCCCCTGAACGTGATTTCAACATCTGCTGACCTCCTATCTACTGATCGTACAAGCCACTGACCGTAAATCTGCTGCTCTTGTAAAGACTGATAGAAGACTAAAGCTCTGCTGCTCAATCTACTCTCTTGAGTCAAGTACTGCTGATCCGGAAAAGCACTGCCAGGTTCACAGCAGTGGAAGGATGCAGCAGCTGTTTAAGTGTCTTTTATGTAATGAAATGTAATAGCAGTAGTTAGTATAGCAGTGTTTGTATAGATCAGAGGTTAGAGTTTGTTAGGAGGTTAGATGTCACTTTCATGGTGACGTCAGCTAAGATGCTCAGTGGTTTGCTAGTGCCTATAAATAGAACAGTGCTCTGTACTGTTCTATTAGCTCTTTGCAAACTTGTTTTCCTGCACGAACAAACGCTGAGCTCAGGCTGAGGGGGAGTTTGTATTCAAGCATTACTTTGTAATCGTTGTTTGAAATTAAATTCAATCATTCGGTTCTTTGTTGAAAATGTCTTGATCAAAGCATTACTCTCGTTTGATTGTATGCAAAGTTTGTTTCCATATTAATTCCGCAGCACAACTCATTCATTTCCATTTTAATTCAAACAGAAAATACAATCAAAACCAAACTCATATCCAACACGTATACTGTGTGACTTGATCAATATCATTGCATTCAATCATATTAAACAGCTATATGTTTAAAACATGATGTTCATCCATTCGTAAGTTTTAAAATATTACAAACCCAAGTTGTTAAGTACCAACCAACAAACTTCAAGTTAAGTTTACAACCCAATCAATTAGAAATAAGTTCCATAGAGGACTTTTAAACAAAAGACTTTTAAATCAAGGCTTTGATTCGTATATCCTGTAGGATCGTTTTCAGACCCAAACGAGTCGATCAGAAGAGTTTATCTCAATACGAGTGGCGGAAACAAACGTATCAAGGTCAATTCAGCTAGATTCACACTTAAAATAGTCTGTATATTGATTTCAGATCAAATACAAGCCTGTGGACACTTCGGCAGCACTTCGTTACACTGACCAGAACTGTTACAAATGATTTCGCTTGACACCCTATTTATAGAGTCCTGATTTCGCTTGAATGTGACAAGATGTCAGTTCAAGCGGAATCTCAACATGTTGATTTCGCTTGAAACTGACCATGCCTCTTTCAAGCGGAATCATCTCCTTCAAGCGAAATTACCATATCTTGAAATACATGCACTAATCTATCATTCTACTAACAAGACTCGATACAAGACAAAGTCGACAGACGCATGCACCAACAGACTCCCCCTCGAATGTTGACGAGTCTTCAGTGTCGAGTCTTCGGTTATCAAACCTTCAGTCTTTATCAGTCTGCTCACTCTTTTAAAATTCTCCATTGTAAGCATCCACAATCAATCTTTTTTTCTTTCTCGTAAACTTCAGGATCTGAATCTGTCTCTACAATATTTAGACTTTCTCTTGATGTCTTCAGACTCCCCCTTTCGCTAAGCTGGGATCGCAGTCTGGAATTCATTTTCACAGGTTCTTAGATCGTAACCTGGCAATCATCTAACTCAGGTATCGGAACCTGGATAACCTGTACAAATCTCTACCCAAAAATAAATTTCACAAATTTACAATTTTGCAAATTTAGAAACCACTTGCAAGTATCATTCAAAAATGATTTAATCTTTGATAATCACTTGAAAACACAATTTCTTCATACATTCTTTCCCAAACCTGTTCATCAAGTTTAGCACTTGGAATTTTGAAAATCAGCTTTCCAACATCAGTTGTCGAAAATCTTTTTGTATTTTTCAAAATTTATGCTAAAACACACTAAAAATCTTTTTGGATTTTTGAATGTAATGAAATGCAGTAAAAAAAACATTTACATACACTATTTTTGTGAGTTTGTGTAAGAGGATCATATCAGTTTTTGAGACAAATCACCAACACCGTTAAGCTTTAAACATTTTAAGTTCTAAACGATTCACGTTGATTGACGATATTGTTGTCCACTTAAACTCAATCTAAAAACTTTCGAAATGCTTACCGATACGTTAAGGTATATTAATTTTTGCACTAAATTCTTATGGACCCCACAATCTCAGCATATCCCCTCATCATGCAATACACTGACCCAAGTAATGCCTTTAAACTTTTATCAACTGTGATTTGTGCGAAAACAAAGCAGAATGTTTAAACATTAACAATCAGGTCGATCTTTCGATACGCAGAAAAAGTCCAATGTTTAAACAAAATAAGAAAAATAAAACAAGTTGAAATTGTTTAGGCTTTAACCACCAGTTCGATACTCACGTATACACAGAGATGATCCAAAGCTTAAACGAAACACCAAAGAAAATAAAGCAGAACGTTTAGGCACTAACATCCAGGTCGATACTCACGTATACGCAAAGGATGTCCAATGCTTAAACAAAATAAAGAAATAAAACAAATTTAAATCTTTGCAAAATGAAATACACAATCACAGCGACCTTTAAGCAAAGTTGTGAAAGTTCACAAACTTAACCAGTTTTATGTCTTTCGACAATCAGCGATTACTGAGTAGGCACACAATCAAGAAGGACAAAACAAAATACTATGCTTTCGATCATGTTTCCCACTAGAACTAGGCTTTTACATTTTAGTTTGTATCGTTATCGCAAATCTACTAGTCTAGCTGAGCCTACCGTCACATCTTTAGTGAGACCGTTTATCACTTTAGACTTTACATTTCTTTAGCATGCTGTGATAGTCTAACTGATCTACTATCATTTCCTCTTTTTCTCAACAAAACTCATTTTTGGATTTTTCATGTTTTTGGATTTTTCAAATTTTCAAATGTTTTTGTATTTTCTGAAATTCTTACTCCCCCTAAAATGCAAATACATTTAACAGAAATTTGAAAACAAACTGTACAAGAAATGTGACAACTTATATCAAATCGCTTCAATTCGCCATCCACTTGGCATAAACAATCAGAACTCCCCCTTACAACAAACTATTTTCCCATTATGATTTCAAAACACTTAAGTTTGTTTTAATCAAATGGTTTTTCCAGAAAATAAGTTTTGTTGATTGATGTTAACCAATTGTAGGTTAGGGGATAAACTCATCATTTTGTTTCTCGACCATTTGTAGAAAATCAGATACAACTTAATATCCCTGATTTACCACTTGTAAGAATAGTTCAATCAAGTTCAACCTAATGACCTTGATTAACCTTCAACCTCTTTTTCAACCACATGGCTTACCAACCAATACCACATGTAGGTTGAATTCTCAGAATGCTGATTCCTACTCCTCACTTACCAACCTGGGAGTTCCGGCAAGTCACATTTATACAAAAACAAATTTCAAAAACAATGAATGATGCCGATTCATGCTCCACGATTACCAACTTGAGAGCTCCGGCAAGTCAGGATTTTAAGTAAAGAATACAGACACCCAAGCCTGACCAACTTTAGGTGTAACCTTCTCAACTTCTTCAGGGGTTTGAACACTTCTTTTTGTTTCATAAAATTCTTTCACCCCTTTTACCTTCCCATCAACCATTTTACCAAATATCTTTTTAACATTTCCATTAAACACTTTCTCAACATCAAATTCTTTCTTTTCAGAATAGAATTGATTTGAGATTTCGACTTTTCCAACTTTCTTTTTAAAATTTTCAGCCCGCAGTGGTGGAAAGTTTGCATCATCCACAGTCGGAACTGAATTCTTTTCTTTCATAACAACATTTGGCTCCTCTGATTTTGTGGAATCAGATTCATCACCAGAACTATTCCCTGAACCTTTAACCACCCACTTTTGATTTTTCAAGTTTTCTTTTCTTTTTAAAACATTCTTTGAACATTCTCCAACCTCAAATATTGAATTTTCAAAACCATTAAATTTTCTGGTTGAAAGTTCAGTTTCCTCAACTACTTTTTCTTTCAGTTTACCAGAGACTTCCTGTTTTGTCTGTATTGTCTTTGGACAATTTCTGGCAATGTGGCCAACTGTTTTACATTGAAAACAGGTTCTTGTCTTGGTCTTCTTCTGAATAACACTTTTCTTCATCTCTTCTTGCTTCTTTGCAAGGAATTCTTTGTTTGTTTGCTTCCAGAATGAACTCTTCTGTTCTTTCTCATCATTTGTTCCTGAAACAAAAACAGTTTTAGGTTTATAAGTTTTCTCATTTTTATAGTTTTTCGGTGGAATAAAACCCAATCCCTTCTTTTTGAAATTACCGTTATGGTTTGGTTTCTTTTGAAAAACTGAACCAGAACTGTAACCCTTTTTCTTGTTTAAACGTTGTTGCACTCTTGAGGTGTAAGGACTTGGTTTTTCAGAAAGATTTACATCTTTAATTTCAGAAAAGTTAATTTCTGTTAGTTTGAAAACCTTTTTAATCATTTCTGGTTTAACACCTCTTATTGGAAAAACCTCATCAGAATATAATTTGTCAGAATCTTTCAAAGTATATGCTACTTTGATCGGTTCGTCATTCAAATTAGATTTTGATATCAAGAACTCTTTATTATACACCCGTTTTCCCTGTTTGGATTTTTGACTAGACATATCAGACTTTGACTTTGACTCTGATTTCGACTCCGACATTAACTCCTCTGATTCATCCTTATCCAACACCTGATCGACCACCTTTTTTATTGACTCGGACTCATGATCAGTATCGGACGACGTGAGAGTGACATCTATACTTTCTGGCAAATTATCTGACGACTTAGACTCCCACTGTAAGTTCGTTGCCTTTTTGACTCTTTCAGAATTAGCATTTCGCGGAGAATATGCATTTTCAACAGGAGGCGGACATTTGTTATAAATCACACTTGATTTCTTACCAGATGTATTCACTTCATCATCTTCTTTTGTCACAGATTTTTCTTCTTTCGAAGTCTTCTCTTCTTCAAATGTCTTCAATTTTTCCACTATGGGGTAAATCCTGTCAACAACAAAAGTAGAACATGAGTAACTTTTTAATAAATTGTTAACTCTTTCAGTTTCAATTCTTTGTGTTGCCAACTTCAATTCAAGCTCAGCACACTTCTCTGTGTAGTAGTTAACATCGTCAAGCTGTCTCATGTAAGCTCCTTTGAGTGTATTCATTGCTACAGCTTGTTCACTACTTGACTCGTTGTACTTATTCATCTCTCTGTTCAAAGTATCATATGATTCTTTCAGCCTTTTTATGTTGTGCAGCAATTCATTATTCTGCATTATCAGAGAGTCACAATTCATACACTTCCCAGCAACCTTGACTACCTCATTATCTGTTTTGATTTCAAATGCTGGAACTTCTTTAACTACTCTCACTTGAACTTCTTCTGCAACTTCTTTCTTTTTCTTTTCTTCACCATTTAAACGTTTTCTGACTTTTTCTGCCCAATAATCATCAGTATAATCATTGATAACCTGAGCAACAAATCCTTTAGTCAGGAATTCTTTGTCTGGGCAATAATCGTCCCAACTGAAACCTTCTGCCAATTTTTCATCTTCTTGTTCTGCCACACAAACTTTACTATCTGTTGGAATGTATTTATCCCAACTGAAACCATTTCCTTTATCTTGATTAACAAGGCATGCTCTCTTTGAATCTTCAATTTCTTTCCTACCATGAGCTGTTTGTGGCTGTTGTTGTTGATGTGGCTGTTGAGCAACTTGATGATATAACGCTTTTCGATAGTAATCATTGTTTCCAAAGGGATTTTGAGCTCCACTTGCTTCACGATTTGTGCACTCCCTCTTGAAATGCCCTTTTTCCCTGCATCGAAAACAAGTAACTTTAGATTTATCAAATCCTAAAGCTGAAACATGTGCATCGCGAAAATCATCTCTGCTGTAATTTCTTTAAACTTTTAAGCTCTTCTCAGTACACTAGCCATACACCATTTTATATCCATCAATTCCATCTCTTCAGCATCAATTTGATCGTAATCCTCTTTTGTTAGCATTGGATTTCCGATCTTTCCTGCAACTAAACCTCCATAGGATTCAAGCACAGTTACCAACAAAGACATATGACTTTTAGCAACTTCCTCGGTATAATTCTGATCATTTTCAAGGTTTAAAGCAATGTTGCATTGAAGTACTTTTCCACTCTTTGTTGTAGAAAAGTGTGGATGAAATGATGGAAATGAAGAAAATCCCGTTTTGTTACTCCTTGAGATGGCTTTTCAGAAGATCCAGTTGTATTGAAAGCAGTTTCAACTTTTGGCGAAAACTTGGTTTTGTCATTAACACCACTTTTGTAGTACAAACCAATGTCTTGCTCTCCATCATAATTCTTCATTCTTGCTATCTTTCGTTGCTCCATTTCTTGAGCTTCAAGCTGTTTAATAAAATCACTCAATGTTAGATCATTAAAACCCGGTTTGTTTTTCAACATCATAAGATATGTGCCCCACTCATCATGTGGCAACGCATCAGCTAACTTTTCAATCAACTCATCTTTATCCTTTCTGATGCTCAATCTGTTCATGTTTTTCAATAAATTGCAGTATCTTTCAATGATTTGCTTGGTGCTTTCATTTCTTAAACCTCGAAACAAATCGAATTCCTTCTTCATTAACGATTTTTTGTTCTTAAGCATGTCAACACTACCAAGAAACTTTGCTTCTAATTCTGTCCATATCGAATATGCAGTTCCATTATGTTGAAGTAAAATCAAGATGTCTTCTTTAATCGCCTGCTGCAACAAACTAACCATCAACTTCTCATCTTTGTATTTCTTTTTCTCTTCAACACTCAAATCTCTAACTGGTATTTTCTCTCGATCACTACCAACTGGTCTAAAATATTGAACTTCAGTATGTTCCCATGAATCTAAATGATAAGCTTCAACCCAGTTACCAAATCGTTCAGCCCATCCACTAAAATCATCAATATCCAAAAGCTTAGGCGGTTTTTGAGTTGTTCCAGTTTCATTTTCAAGCATCGTGTTCTGAGTAACAGTCATTTGGCTAGCAAAGGCATTATAAAACTCGTTCTCCATGTTTTCAGTTTTTCAAAAGTTCACAATCTGTCAATCTAAAGTGAAATCACAGTCTAACCAAGATCACCTTGTTCAAGCGAAATACCAACTCAAGCGAAATACCTAATTCCGCTTGAACACACCTTTTTCAAGCGGAATAAGGGACTTGAAGCTGAATAGGTGATTCAAGCGGAATCACTCAAACTTTCAAGCGGAATCTGATACAAAATGTGATTTCAAGCGAAATCACAAAGCAATTTCAAGCGAAATTATATCAATCCTTTCAAGCGAAATCAACTTTCGGATAGTTTTTTCAAAAATTGAATAGGTTATACTTTGAATTAGAATCTGATTCTTTCTAGGGTTTGTTAAAACACTGTTGCGCACAATATGTTTGAAAATCAACTCATTTTAACCGTGAAATTTTGTTTAATTGTGAAAAGAAGGTGTAGAAAACAGAAATTGCAGCTGAATTGGTATGAACTCTTCTTCCCGAGCTCTGATACCACTTGTAGGATCGTTTTCAGACCCAAACGAGTCGATCAGAAGAGTTTATCTCAATACGAGTGGCGGAAACAAACGTATCGAGGTCAATTCAGCTAGATTCACACTTAAAACAGTCCGTATATTGATTTCAGATCAAATACAAGCCTGTGGACACTTCGGCAGCACTTCGTTACACTGACCGAAACTGTTACAAATGATTTCGCTTGACACCCTATTTATAGAGTCCTGATTTCACTTGAATGTGACAAGATGTCAGTTCAAGAGGAATCTCAATATGTTGATTTCGCTTGAAACTGACCAGGCCTCTTTCAAGCGGAATCATCTCCTTCAAGCGAAATTACCATATCTTGAAATACATGCACTAATCTATCATTCTACTAACAAGACTTGATACAAGACGAAGTCGACAGACGCATGCACCAACATATCCTATCTAAGATAAGATATCCAAATCAAACCCCTCAAAAGTAGGATGCCATAAAACTTGAAATTACTTCTTGAAAACTTTCTCAGTGCCGCCAGATCCATCTAGTTTCCTGAAATACATGTAATTTGAAAACATCAACAAAAGTTGAGCGAGTTCATTTGTTTTGTATGAGTTCCAAATAAACTTGTAAACATTTGAGAGAATCCTTTTGTAAACTGTTATGTAAAGCGTCTATGAACAGATCATTAATGTTTTGCAAGGACATTAATATGTGTCGTGCATAGGAAGTGCTCAAACCTAGCGAATTTGTCCGGTCCATCCGGCGGGAACGACATAGTCACCACATGCGGCCACACAAGGACCTATGAGTGGAGCTCGCTACACCCGATAGATCTACCACTCCTGCCCCTCGGTTTATACTAGATTAATGGCACTTAGGGGAGATACTACCCATCCACGTGATCTACCAGTTCATTTCTTAGCTAAGCCATACCATTGAAATCATTGAAACATGTATTCCTCCCCCAACAGTTATAAATCCGAAAACAGTTAAAAGAAAAAGGGGGACATGAACTCACTGATTTGCGTCCGCAGTCTCGTAACCCAAAGATCCTCCTCACGAGTCGTACAACTACCTACACACGTGCTAGGTTTTATTAGACGTTTAGGTCGTGTAACGACTCTTAGTCTTAGTTATTTATTAAGACTTATTTTTGGGATTTAGTATGCTTTCAGTTATACGATTGATAAGTATTATATAATTCCAAATTATATAATTATTAGTTAAAATAAGAATATTTTAACTTAAACTATTTTTATCCAATTATTTGGAATATTGTTAAATAATATATTTTTAACTTAGTTTATCTTGTATTTCTCACATATGTATTTTCCAAGTTTAGGTATACTTGTATTTGTGTATTTTGCTAAGTGTTGGTAGTGTGTAACACCCAGAAAACGGGTTTGGTAATCAACCCATGTTAATACTAAAAAACGGGTAAAGTACCGTTAGTGGTAAAATTAACAATTTGACATACCTTACGATCCCCACGACTTGGTGATCGTTTTTATGTGATCATGCATCGATTTAGGACTGAAATCGACCTTCAATTTGATGATTTTTGGCACTTTAGGGTTTCACCCCTTTCTGGTCGCTCCTGGAGATCGATCCACACACACCTTGTGTGTGTGTGGTGTTTTTTTTTTATTAATAATAACTTGTTTCCTTTTCAACGGTTTTGGTCCCTCAAGTTTAGATTTTAATTATTAGGGACTAGAACTCCATATTTTATTTACTTATTTATACCTTATTAACTAGGTTAATTACTCCTAGTTAATTTGATGGGTTCGGGAAGCTATAACCCGTTATATTTTGAGTCCCGTTAACTCAGGCTCTTATAAACTCAATTCCTTAAAACTTTGATTCGTTTTTATTTAATATTAGGATTTCTTATTTAAATCCAAATATTTACTGTCACACCCCCAAAATCCACCTGCGGAGTACTACCGCTTGGAGGCGTGACTGACCAGGATCCAGCCACCAATCATATTGAACATGCATAAAAGTCATTATAAAAAAAATCCAACCAATACAATTGGTGTCCAACAAAACATAGTTAAGTTGCAAGCGGAAGCATAAGTCTTAAAACCAAAACATAAGTTAAATTGTTTCAAAGTTTAACATGGCACGCAGCCGTCCATGCCCCACAACGACTCTCTTCCATGCAAGCTCCAGCTAAGTACCTATAGTCCTGCAAAGCATGTAGTAACGAGTCAACAACAAGTTGAGTGAGTTCACGGTTGGGTGTTCGTTTTAAGTTGTTTCGAAAACAGTTTCCTTTATCTGGCATCCCGTCGTGGGGGTTACCCCATAGTTAAAAACGTGACTTGTTTATTCCCGGTTACTCTGGCAATCCAGCCGTGGGGGCTACCCCGTGTTAGTTATCTGGCATTTCGGCCGTGGGGGCTACCCCATGTATACACTAGACTCGTTACCATATCGACTGCTGACTGTAGTCATGTTTATGTGCCCTGAAACTGTCAATGTCTATCATCATTGACGTGCCCCAGATCCATTAGTTCACGCCCGTCCTCTGCGGCACGGTGTGAGGTTTGTCAGACCTAAATAGCGCTATCTAACTAATGACCCGCTCGCCATTGGCCCGACGATTAAGTCGATATAAAAGGAGGGACTTCGTGATAGAGTTTTGGTCTAGTACGGGTTATCTGTCCATGAGGACGAGGAATTACATTCCTGAACCAATGCTGTCCTACCCAAGGAGGACGAGGAATCTACGTTCCTTAACCCCATTCCCAACCCAGGGAATCCCATGCTTTGTAGAGGGTGTGAACTCACCTCGGTTTGCTCGGCAGATACACAGAAAAGTCAATCAAGTTGTATGTGGTCAACTACGTCCTAACATAGATACCATTCAAGTCAGGTTCAAACCAAGTAGTGCACGTATGTTCTACACGTATTGTACACAAGTAACAATCATAGCACACATGTCTAACATGGCAGTTCAACAACAATTTGTAATCAGTTCCACAGTAACATTCACGTAACAACCAAAGTCCAAGTGTGTGGCCCAACTACTAAGGCCCATGGCAGTGTGCAAGTCCAAACAGCGTGCACATGTATGTGGTCTCGAGTCGAGACTGTGCGGTCTCTAGTCGAGACTGTGCGAGTCTCGAGTCGCAACTGATGAGGTCTCGGGTCATGCATGTATTGGTCTCGAGTCGCAACCGGACTCGCAAGTATGGTCTCGAGTCATGATGTTTGTGTGCTGATAGAGTATGGTCTCGAGTCGAGACTAGGGCTTCTCAGCTCGCAACCTGAGTCGCAAACTGCAGTCTCGAGTTATCATGTTCAAGGGCTCGAGTCGAAACCAGAGGTCTCGACTGGACATCAGCTGATTCTACACAGTGTACTATCCAATAGAGTTTTGATTTCATGCAACAATGTGTACTATCCATTTAAACATGTTTTCTTGTCTAACAATTTACTAAAATGGATCAAACAAGTATTTTCAAATATTCAAGATACCTTCATATCATATTCATGTTGTTCTTCATACATTCAAGTCATTCATCATGATCATTCAAACTTGTTCATCATATTTTAGGGTTTTTAGCATTAATCACAACCATAACATGAACAACAATCAAACACTTGAACATACTCATCTAATGGTTTCAAATCATCACATAACACCTCAAACTCGGCTCTATACTAATCCGATTTCCACACACATGTAGCCGGTTTAACAAGCATTCGGTTCTTAGCACAAGAGTGTACAATCCGATTAACATGACATTATCTAATACACATATGCAAGCCTATTTTCATGAACATCAACAATCAATGGTTTAAATCACATTTAGACACAAGATATCATTAGTTCTATATGCAATATATCCGAAATCAAGACATGTTAGCCAAACATCATCATACACATCCGATACACAAGAACATCATCATTCGTACAATTATTCTAGCTACACCATGTCATTCATAACATTTAACAACAACGAACATCATAAAACACTAACTGGTTGATGGGGTGTGTGAAAGAGAGTAGGTTTGTTGTCCGAAAGTTTCCAAGTGAAGAACACAAGCAAATCCGAGAGCTTGGCTTGCTACTCTTGATCCGGCACAAGAGAAGAGGGTGGTGTTGCTAGGGTTTTAGTGAGAGAGAGTGAGTGTGTGTGTGTATAGGAGAGTGAGTGTTGTTTGCCCAAAAATGACAAGTGTGGCTAACCACAATGGTTATATACTAGTGGACTAAAGAGGTGCATGGCCCAATCTGGCCCAACCGTTACTGTTCACTCGAGACCGCATGGTCTCGGGTCGTGTCCTTATGTCTCGGTTCACATAATCACACTCATACATACAAGCATAACACATAATCACACTCATACATACAAGCAGAAAAAGGAAAACAGGATTGAAGATTTTCCAGTTGTACGCGACTATCCTAAGGTATTCCTGAAGAACTACCTGGACTCCCTCCTCACCGTCAGGTCGAATTTCAAATCGAACTAGCTCCCGGACCAGCACCTATAGCTCGTGCACCTTATCGACTAGCCCCCGCTGAACTAAAGGAACTTTCTACTCAACTACAAGAACTATTGGACAAAGGTTTCATCCGTCCTAGCTCGTCACCCTAAGGAGCCCCAGTGCTCTTTGTCAAAAAGAAGGATGGCACATTCCGAATGTGCATTGATTACCGTGAACTGAACAAGGTTACCATCAAGAATCGTTATCCACTCCCCCGTATCGATGATATGTTCGACCAGCTACAAGGGTCGAGCTATTATTCCAAGATTGATCTGCGGTCGGGCTATCACCAGCTGAGAGTCCGCGATGAGGACGTCTCGAAGACTGCTTTCAGGACCCGCTATGGTCACTACGAATTCCTTGTCATGCCTTTCGGAATGACCAACGCACCTGCGATCTTCATGGATCTCATGAACCGAGTGTGCAAACCCTACCTCGACAAATTCGTGATTGTGTTTATTGACGACATCCTAATTTACTCGAAGAGTCAAGAGAAGCATGAACAACACCTGCGTCTTATTCTCGAACTCCTTCGCAATGAGCAACTGTACGCCAAATTCTCGAAATGTGATTTCTGGCTTAGAGAAGTCCATTTCCTTGGGCACATAGTCAATCAGGATGGGATTCACGTCGACCCCGCTAAGATCGAATCCATAAAGAATTGGCCTATACCTAAGACTCCGACCGAAGTTCGCCAATTCTTGGGATTGGCCGGATACTATCGAAGATTTATCAAGGGATTTTCTAAGATCGCTCAACCACTTACGACCCTCACTCAGAAGGGTGTTGCTTACAAATGGAGTGATGCTCAGGAATCTGCCTTTCAGGAACTAAAGAAGAACCTCTGTAGTGCTCCTATTCTTTCCTTACCTGAAGGTACCGACGACTTTGTTGTTTACTGCGACGCTTCTATTCAAGGACTTGGTTGCGTGCTGATGCAACGCGAGAAAGTTATTGCCTACGCTTCGCGACAACTCAAGATTCACGAATGGAACTACACGACACATGACTTAGAATTCGGAGCTGTGGTTTTCGTGCTCAAGATTTGGAGACATTACTTGTACGGTACCAAGTGCACGATTTACACCGATCACAAGAGTCTCCAGCACATAATGGAACAAAAGGAGTTGAATATGCGGCAACGCCGATGGGTCGAACTCCTAAATAACTACGAGTGTGCAATTAAATATCATCCAGGCAAGGCTAATGTGGTAGCCGATGCCCTCAGCAGAAAGGAGACCAAACCTAAGCGTGTTCATGCCTTACAGCTCACCATCCACTCGAACCTCCCTAAGCGAATCCGAAACGCTCAGGTCGAAGAAATGAAAGTCGAGAACGTCAGGGCTGAGTCCCTGCGAGGATCAAGGAAATGGCTAGAACAAAAAGAAGATGGTGCTTACTACGTAAACGGGCGTATATGGGTCCCACTTTATGGGAATTTGCGCGAGCTTGTAATGGATGAAGCCCATAAGTCCCGTTACTCAGCATCCTGGTTCGGATAAGATGTACCACGACTTAAAGACTATATACTGGTGGCCTAGCATGAAAGCCCACATAGCAACCTATGTCAGAAAATGTTTGACTTGTGCAAGAGTCAAGGCTGAGTATCAGAAACCATTGGGCCTACTCCAACAACCAGAGATCCCACAGTGGAAATGGGAGCAAATTTCCATGGATTTTGTTACTGGCTTGCCCAGGTCTCAACGCGGAAATGACACCATTTGGGTGATAGTGGATCGATTAACTAAGTCTGCCCACTTTTTGGCTATTAAAGAAACAGACAAGTTCTCTACCTTAGTAGAGGTTTACTTAAAGGAAGTGGTTTCGAGGCACGGAGTGCCAACCTCTATTATTTCCGATCGGGACGCGCGTTTTACTTCTGAGTTGTGGCAAGCTATGCACAAATCATTTGGCTCACGCTTAGACATGAACACCGCTTATCACCCACAAACGGATGGGCAATCTGAACGCACTATCCAAACCCTTGAAGACATGCTTAGGGCATGTGTGGTCGATTTTGGCAAGGGTTGGGAAAAGCACCTACCGTTAGTGGAATTCTCCTACAACAACAGCTACCACACCAGCATTCAGGCAGCACCCTTTGAGGCATTGTACGGTCGTAAATGCCGATCGCCTCTTTGCTGGGCGGAAGTTGGTGACTGCCAGATCACAGGTCCAGAACTTGTGGTAGACACTACGGAAAGGATTGCCCAGATCAGACAACGCATGGCGGCAGCTCGTGACCGTCAGAAGAGTTACGCTGATAAGGATAGGAAACCGCTAGAGTTCCAGGTTGGTGACCGGGCTCTACTTAAAGTCTCACCCTGGAAGGGTGTGGTTCGTTTTGGAAAACGGGGCAAGCTTGATCCGCGATATGTCGGACCATTCGAATGTACCGAAAAGATCGGTAAGGTCGCTTACAGATTGAATCTGCCTGAAGAACTGAGTGCTGTGCACAACGTCTTTCACGTGTCTAATCTGAAGAAGTTTCTGTCAGATGAAACACTCATCATTCCTTTCAAGGAACTCACTATTGACGAACAGCTACACTTTACTGAGGAACCGATTGAGATCACGGATCGAGAGATCAAAACCCTCAAACGTAGCCAGATACCTCTCGTACGAGTTCGTTGGAACTCGCGCCGTGGGCCAGAGTTTACCTGGGAACGGGAAGACCAGATGTAACACCCTTGTATTTATTTTAAAGGTTTTCGTATAAATAACGAAAATAAACATGCATATACGCTTAAGTATTCTTAGAAATACGAGTAATCTAAAACTTTTACAATTTAAAAGTTTAGAACAAAATGTAATTAAGTTCGTCATTTAAAAGTAACAACGAAACGTCATGCGGAAGCTTATTTCTTTGATCGTGTTCGGTCCTTCCTAGTGCTTGATCTTCATTCGAGAACACTTGGTATATATCTGTGATCAAAACCAACCCAAATGTTAGTTTTGATGCTTAAATAATAGATTAAACAAGTTCTAAACGACAAACCATGAAATAAAATAAGATTTGCCAGTTCTGTAGTCTGTCGCGGGCCGCGACAGACTTGGTACTAGCTTACGCGGGCCGCGACACTCTGTCGCGTGTCGCGACAGATTTAATGACTTCTGTCGCGTGGCGCGGGGGTTCACGTTTTCCAGCAGGTTCAGAGCTGTGTCCTGCATTTTCAGCAACGTTAAATTTTACGGAAATAGCCATAACTTCTTCGTTATTGACCCGTTTTACGCGATTCTTTTTCCTACGCGACTGTAATTTAATTCTCCATCTAATGGAGTTAAAATCCGACATCCGGATTAACAAAATTCCAGACTTTTAAGTCTTCGGCTTATTATCCTTTTACCAAATATTGACCCGTTCATGATTTTATCACACCAACTTGTTTATTTGATCTTTAAACTCATGAAGTTCATTATATCAATATCTCCTATCATATTACTCTCAAATCACGGGTTTCTTAGATAATAAATTCCCGTTTACGCTTAAATGCTTATTTTGACCCATTAAGAGTATTTAAGCACTTTTAGGCTCAAAATCGCTTTTATTCTATCCTAGCATTGTAACCTATATTTCTTATCTAGTATTCTTCCATCACAACTAATTGTGTGTTGGATTTAAAGTAGATATCTATGTGTTTCGAATTATACCCCTTGGAATACCATTTTACGGCAAAGACTCATATGGAGTCTTTCGGCCCAAGAATTACATTTTTCACTACTCATACTCGTTCTAAGCTTTTGTTTGATCATAAGACTCGTTTCCAAACAACCTCTAAGGGTTGTTTGTTCAATTTAGCCTACAAGGGCGTTTTGGTCGATTTTGGTCCTTCATTTACAATGAAGGACTCTCACCAATTATTCGACCAAAATATCACTTTTAACTACTACATAAATATGCGTACCTGGCTCGGATCAACAAATAGACCCGATTTATACCTCGCTTTTACTATCACATTTTCTATGGCGACGGGAGTATCCGAATCGCTAATCGCTCCTGTTAACACAAGACTTGACTACCACATCAGTCTATATAGTCAAATGGTGTTATCACGCCATTTGACCCGTTTGGCCTATATGACCAAGCATCTTCATAAGTAGCAAAATATGGTTAATAATTACCAATTTGCCCATCCGACCCATTTCGGATTTTTGCCAGTAGACCCCTTTTTAACTGCCATTTACTTTAGTCGGTACTTGACTAAATTTCCATCTCTACTTATTTTCTCGTTATTAGTTGCACTTTAAAGTGATCTTAACGAAATTTACCAATTTGCCTCTTTCACCATTAATCATGGTTTAAAACATTTTTATTGGTTCCGACTCATTTCGTTTCGTGTCGGAACCCATGATTCGAACCTAATCATTTATTGTATTCATCGCTTATAAAATAAACACATATACTACAAGTGGTGTAAGTTTTACTTACCTTGCATCCGGTTATGCTCTTTTCGCGTACACGATCCGTTTGACCCGCTTCTTTCCCAAGCCTCCATCTAGCTTGTTAAGAGTCAAACTATCATCATAATTCGTAAGACGGTTAGATTAGTCATCATTATTATGACTATTTCATCTTACGGATTTTATGTCGAAAGTTCTATTCCACTTCATCATTGGTTATTTCGACTTTCTAAAATCAACTACCTTTATTCATATAATATGCACAATCAAGGCAATTCAATATTATGATTAGAAACCATTTCATCCCATATCTATGTAATTAGTCAAGTTAGCTAATTACGCGTTTCTTTCATAATTCCCTCTTTTTATACCAAACCCTATTCATGGTAATTATGATTTATGCACCCAAACACCTAAATTGTTAAAGTACTTTATATTTACTATCTAATATGATGATTCTAATCGCAAATTAGACACTAACATCATCATATTATAAAAACCCATTTCAAGTCATGTATGATCAACACTCAAACTTGCAAATTGTTCAAGTATCTTGTTTCTACTATCAACTATGATGATTTTAAACATGAGTATATCATCATCTTCACCACATAATCAAAACCCACTTAGCACATAATAGGGTAATTATCAAATTCCTAGTTTTAGTACTAATTCTTCAAGTTTTCAACTAGGGTTTGTTTCTAAGCATGAATTTCATCCTAGTTTCACCCAAACATCAATCATTCAAGCTTGAATTTCGATTTTTACAAGTTCATCAAAAATCTCAACTTCATAAACATCAACAATTTGACATACCTTACGATCCCCACGACTTGGCGATCGTTTTTATGTGATCATGCATCGATTTAGAACTGAAATCGACCTTCAATTTGATGATTTTTGGCACTTTAGGGTTTCACCCCTTTCTGGTCGCTCCTGGAGATCGATCCACACACACCGTGTGTGTGTGTGGTGCGTTTTTTTATTAATAATAACTTGTTTCCTTTTCAACGGTTTTGGTCCCTCAAGTTTAGATTTTAATTATTAGGGACTAGAACTCCATATTTTATTTACTTATTTACACCTTATTAACTAGGTTAATTACTCCTAGTTAATTTGATGGGTTCGGGAAGCTATAACCCGTTATATTTTGAGTCCCGTTAACTCAGGCTCTTATAAACTCAATTCCTTAAAACTTTGATTCGTTTTTATTTAATATTAGGATTTCTTATTTAAATCCAAATATTTACCGGGTTATTTTTACAACTAACGGTACGTTACCCGTCTTTTAGTATTAACGGAGTTTGATTACCAAACTCGTTTTCGGGGTGTTACACCAGATGAAGCGCAAGTATCCCCAGTTGTTCCCAAATGTACAACCGAATTTCGGGACGAAATTCCAAACTAACGGGGGGATGATGTGACACCCCGTTGAAACGTTCTCACTTATACTAGCTTGACAGTGACTGCCTTAACTTTCGGGACGAAAGTTCTTAAAACTTGGGGATAATGTGACACTCTGGGTTTTCCCGAGCAACCATCTTGTATTGAATTTGCGTGTATATAATATTAAATGAAAGTTGTGATTTATCTTGATGTGCTATGTGTCGATAATGTGTACGTATAATGTATAAGTTATGTATATATATATGAATAAGAGTATTGGTGAGCCGAGACCACCAAGACCACGACTCGAGACCACTCGGTCTCGAGTAAACAGTAAACAGTGGGCCGGTTGGGACATGGACCTCCTTTAGTCCACCCGAAAGCCCATTAGGGTGCACCAACTTGGAACGAGTATATAACCCTTGTTGATAGCCAACCTTGCCATTTTTGGGCAACCCACACACACTCTCTCTCTCTCACTAAAACCCTAGAACACCACCACAAACCTCCTCTCACCTCTCTCTCGGATTCAACCGGAAGCACTAAGACTCTCGGATCAAGCTCGAGATCGTCACCCGGAAGTTGGTTCATTGATTCTTCATAACCTCAACATCTAACCGGTTAGTACCTTGTAGTTGTTTGGTTAAAATGAATGATAAGTTATAAGTATATATCAACCGGTTAGTGTTTTTAGATGCTCACTAGGTGTTTATGTGAATAATGGTGTTACTTGCTTGGAATGATTAAATGATGGATGACATATGAGAACTCTTGTATGATAATGAGTGGCTAAGATATTTGAATGGTGAATGCATGGGATGCTTATGATCATTCGATTTATGTTAGAAATTATAGGACAAATGTTGTTTTGATAATAATATGCAAAGTTGTCATGACATATAGATTGTATGAATACATATTCCTGTTTTGAGTAAAACGCATGCTAGATTTAAGATCTGAATGATCATGTTTGCAGAAATGATGAAAACCCTAGATGAAGAACTCATTGAATAAGATATGAACATTCAAAATTTGCTATGTTTGATCTATTTGATTAGGATGTTAGACAACAAAACATGTTTGTGCATTTTCATTGGATAAGTACATAGGATCATGAAATGGGAATCCCATTGGATAGTACAATTTGTGCTGACATTCTAGAAGCAGCAGATATTGGAGTCGAAACCCTTGGTCTCGACTCGAGACCATCAAAATGGAAACTCGAGACCAACCTGCACATCTTAAGTAACTCGAGACCTATGGGGTTGCGACTCGAGATCTCCTGATCTCGACTCGAGACTGAGCTCGAGATCTCCAAGGCTGCCACTTATTATGTACACCACTCGAGAACGGAGGTTGCGACTCGAGACTAGCCCTCCACGACTCGAGAACCCCTTGGTGGTGACTCGAGACCGCATGATCTCGAGTCGAGACCACCTCGTCTCGACTGAGCTGTCTACTTTAGTTATTGGGCCACAACATGTTTTGGTTTGGGCTGCTTGCTTAACTGGACTAAGTGTTAACTGTTATTGTGTGACTGATCGGAGGTTAGAATAGGCCCAATAACCCAATAGATAACTGTATGCATGTTATGTGCTAAATACGTGTAAGATATACGTGATTACTTGCATCCGAGCCTGACCTATACTGGTAACCATATTAGGACTTGGTGGCCAGCATACATAACCAAGTAAACTAAACTACCGAGCAACCCAAGGTGAGGTCACAACTATTAAAGCATACGTTCCCGGTGGTTTTGGGAAACGGAAACTTAAACAACGCTATCCCCTCATAAAGGATACAAACCTACTTTCTTCCCCTTAAATGGGACTCTTAGCTAATTATTGTTTATACGGTAATGCAACAAGCAACACTAAACGAAACTCTATCACTTAAGTCCCTACCATTTAATACCGATTAGTCCCCAGGGCCTGGCGAACGGGTTATTAGTTAATAGCGCTATTTAGGTGTAACCAGCCTCACATCGACCCTTGTTACTGGGAACGGGAGTGAACTAATGTACTCTGGCAAACCGTCAATGATGATATAACATTGACAAACGGGACACTGCGGAAACGTACGGTTAAGTAAGTATTCGGTATTGTAAAACAGTTTAGTCGCTTACTTATGGGGTAGCTCCCCATCGCATGTATAAACGGATAAATTAACTGGTGAAACAAGTTTTTTTGGTAATTAAAAACTAGACAACTCGTGAACTCGCCAACATTTTTGTTGATACCCTACTACATGCTTTGCAGGTACCCAGTGACTCAGGAGCTTGCAGCTTGGGAATGTGTAGTGGTCGCCTAGCCCATGTGTTGGGTTTTAAATAATCTTGAACTATGAACTTTGTTTTGAAACTGTTTGGTCTATGCTTTTGCTGTTTACTTAAACTGTTATTTGAACTTAAACTTTTAAAACTTCGAACTATAATGTTTACTAACTATTGTGGTTGGTGAACATTTTTACTATTGACCAATGCTCAGTATAATTGGTGGCTGGATCCTGGTCAGTCACGCCTTCAAGCGGTGGTACTCCGCATGTGGATTTTGGGGGTGTGACAAAAATGATGTTTGATATCATCATGTGATAATCGAATGAAATTCGATTACAATAACTTGAATTCATAAGTAGTTAAAACGCTAGCATAATAAGGATGCTTACCGTATAGTGGAAAAGTAATAAAACAGGTAGTTAAGCTACATCGTGTAATTACTTTTGTCAAAAGGCAGTTTGACTTTTAAAGTCAAAATGATCTTTTATACGATCGAATGATAAATTCGACATAAAGATCGTAGGATGGAATAGTCGTGAATGATTATGACTAGTCTAACCATCTTACAACTTACAATGATAGTTTGACGCTTGACAAGCTAGGTGAAAGCTTGGGAAGGAAGCGGGTCAAACGAATCGAGAATGAAGGAGAAGTATAACATGGATGCTAGGTAAGTAAAGCTTACACTCTATTTGTTTAATACCTATCGGTTTATAGGTTATGATTAATAGAAAGTAATGTTTGAATTATGATGTTCCGACATGACATGTGCGGTTCGGAACAAAATACAATAATGATAAACCATGTTGAATGGTTAAAAAGAGTTAATGTGATTATTTAGTCATGCAATGACTAATAAATAACAAGTTTTGAATGATTACCTTATAAGGTAAATCAATACAAGTAATAAGGTTAAAACGGTAATTCGGTCACTCGTTGACGATAACAATTAGTTTTGAAAGACACTTTATGGAGTAAGACATAAAGGGGTCAAAATAATCAAGAAATAGGTTTATAAGTAAATTGACCGTACGGTGTAACCCAGTACGAGTCATGTAGACGATATGATAATAAATCCATCTCGCAAAGATGTACGGTTATTTAGACCAAACGGGTCAAAAGGTGAAAATATCACCCTTTGACAATATCGACTAATGGTTTGTCGAGTTGTATGATTATAGGAATAAATATCGAGTGGATATTTACATAGCTATTACTTAGCGGCTATTAAGGCAAGGTATTGAAACGGGTCAATATGTTGATCCGAGCCAGGTATGTGTAATAGGTTAACTACTCATTTAGAACGAAAAGTTCATTGAGAGTTAAATAAAGTAAAAGTAGACATTTGGTTACTTTAATAAGTAAACCGAATGAATCAAGTGATAGTCATTGTGATTAGAAAACATAATGACTTTTCAAACAAAATCATAGCTAAAAAGAGGGATTTTGGGTCAAACATGCTTTCAAAAGCCCTTCATCGTAAATGAAAGGCTAAAATGGACCAAAACGCCCTTATAAGCTAAATCAAGCAAACAACCCTTAAAGGTTGTTTGGAAATGATTTTTATGATAAAATAAATACTTCGAATAAGTATAAAAAGCGAAAGATGTAATTTTTTTTGTCAAATGACTCTATAGGAGTCTTTGCCGTAAAATAATGATTCGAGGGGTAAAACTCAAAATATATAAATCACCACATTAAATCCCCCACAAATATAGTTGTGGTGGAAGATCGATTGATAAATAATGTGGAAATAAAATGCTAAAAGTGATTGAGCATGAATTATGCGAAAAATGCTTAAATACCCTTAACGGGTCAAAATAAGCATTTAAGTAAAAACGGGTTTAAGAATGTATATAAACCCGGGATTTGAATCTAGTATGATAGATAATGTTGACTTTATAAAGTTTATGAGAAATTGAGATCAAGCAAACATGTTTGTTTGATACACACATGAACGGGTCAAAAGTTCATAATTACATTTTTAGCCGAAGGCTTAAAAGTCTAAAATTTTGTTAATCCGAATGTCGGATGTTAACTCCATGTGATGGAGGATAATTTTACGATCACGTAGGAAGAAACGTGAGTCAAATCGGATAAAAAATGAGCAAGTTATGCTCGTTTACGTAAAGTATAGTTTCGCTGGAAGTTGTTGCAATTCAGCAACAAAGTTGCTGGAAAAAGTTACTTGTCCCGACACGCGAGAGCCCTCGCGGCCCGCGATAGCTGAGGACTAGTCTGTCGCGCCCCGCGACAGATTCCCAGACCTGGAAAAATTTTGTTAATTGATGTTCAGCTTTTGGGACTTGATTATACACGTTATAAACACCCTAAAACTAACTCATTTCATGTTTTTGTGAAATGTAGGTATTATGTAAGGTACCGGAGGCCAATCAAGCTCGATGAAGGACCGAACACGCTCAAGAATCAAGCTTCCGCGACTAGTTTCGTCGTCACTTTTAAACGGCGAATGTATTTACAAACTGTTGAAATGTTTTATTTATTAAAATTAGTTTTTACAAACTCAGAAATCCAAGTGTATGTTAACCATAAATACGTTAATATAGTCGGAATCTATATGATAATCGTATAAATGGACTAAGGGTCTTACAAGTTGGTAATCAGAGCTCCAAGTTAAGGAGTAAAGTGTTCGGTTCGAGACTTAATCGCAAAATCTGGTAAGTTATTCAGTATATTAACGGTCTAGCATGTAAAGTGTTGAAAACAACACATAGGGTTATCGTGTAAAACACGTTACCCAAATAAGGCGATAAAAGACCGATATAGTAAAACGAATTACGTGTGTTAACACGTATCGTAGAAAGCCTTGTAGTAGAGTACGGGCGCTTATTAATGATAAACGTTACTAATCTTTGTATACGTTTTAGTTGAAGGACCCTCGCATCCGAGGATGACGAGAGTCTAAAGAATTATCGATACGATAAAGAAATGGTCTGAAGTATGACAAGTAAATCATACACGCTAAAGACTGGAATCAAGAAATGATCTCGAATGAGAGATCGAACAACATGAAAGTTTATCAGGGAAAGTAACTACAAGGTACACGTCTTAAACTTATAGTATAAACAGAAATATACAACAAACACATAGTGAATGATAGTTGCATATAGAATATGAAACTTGGAAAACCTGGATAGGTTACCTATCCAGGATGACGTTTCCAAGAGAAATTCAGTAGAGATAAGTATTATTCACAGTTGTGAATAATAAGACAATAACTGAATTTAGTTTAAATATAAACTTGGACGAAAGTAATCATCCAAGTAAGTATTCTCAATAAAGATCTAATTGAGAAAAGTAATGATCACATCAACGAATGTGATTGTATAAATGATTATAAAAAGGAACATTGTATATGTTCAAAGATAAAACGGGTAAAACTACTAATTGTTAATTGGCAATTAAATAAAGTTTTACCAATTGAAATAAATCGAGAGATTACTTACATGGGACGTGAGGTGGTAATTATAATAAGGTCATGTGTACCATGTGTCGATCGCTTACTCTAGCCAAGTAAGTAGTGAACACATGATACCATGAGCTTCTTATAATGAGCACAGTTATGTCCGATGTGGTAAGGTTGAGACAAATGAAAAAGTTAAAAGAACCTTGGGGTCAAGAAATCTTATGGGCATACTCGTATAAATGGTTTTCGAGGGAACCATAAAAAAACGAGGTATGGCGCGCATAGAAATAGATGACCCCAAGTGAATAGAGAAATAAGTCATAATGGACGAAAGAGCCATGGTTGACAAAAAGGGGCATGTAAAACCAAAGGATAAATGACCCGCGAAGTCATAAAAACAAAGGTATTGCCCGTACAAAAAGACGCTCGAAGTCATTGACTTTGGTCGTAGTAAAGAAAGGATGATAATGATGATGATAATCATCATTCAGAAATTAAAAGACCATCAAGCATGGTCACATAAAGAATAAAGGTTTGGTTAAATAAAGCGATGGATTTCGCTAAGACAACCAAACAAGTCAAAACGAAGTCTTGATGCATACCTAAAGGGTTGCATTAATAATGACTTCGGTAAATCACCCGGTTGATGGGTAAGAAATTAAACACATGCGTAAACCGAGAGACGGGAACGCGGATTGAAAGTCAAAGGACTTGGATTATGAGTTATGACTAAAAGACTATAAAATTTTGTAAATAGAAATTTTGAATAAATATGTTCAACTATTTTGAGGTTGAACGGGTTGAATAAAGAATAAAGTTTGATTGTTTATAAGTGATGGATTTCAAATTAACAAGTCAAACGGGTTGAATACAATATAATGCCAGATGGCATAAGTAAGCACAAACCGGATAACGGTGAGCATAAGACGAACCGACGCATAAATGACGCGAGAAATCATAGAGTCGGGAGAATGATCCGAAATAAAACGATTGTAGTCACAAACTACAGTCCAGGTTAACGAATCTTGAACTTGAAACCAATGATTTTCAAACATAAACAAGGTGCCTTGACACCAAACATGTATTTTAAGAATGACATGAGTAAGAAATGATCTACGGGATCAACATAACCTTCGGGTTATAAATAATGAAAAGGTCTACGGGACTAAAATGACCATAGGGGTCATAAATAAAAAGAAAAAACTATAAGGGCCTTGCCTTAACAAGGTGAAAGCCTAAAGAAATAGCCCACGAGGCTAAGTGATAGAACCTATGGGCTAATTAGACAAAGCGAGGGAACCAGTTAAGAATCCCCGCGTAAAATAAGGATGAAAGAGAATAAATTCTTAGCCGTCAATTTCTTGATATTAGTAATTGACATAAGTTAAAGAGAAAAAAGTTAAACTAAAACTTCAGTTTTAGTAAAAAATAACGTTTTTATAAACATGAATTTTGATAAGAATTTAAATCTTGACACTGATAGGTGCAAGACGATATATTTGAAAGGAAATATTTCGAAAATGAAAGGTTGACATAAATTTACACATGACGTGACACGATCACGGTCAAGAAAAGTAATGTGAAGTAGAATCACATTATAACCCGAGTGATGGGTATAAAGTAACTGGACTAATAAGTCTAGTTAGTGAGACCGATTAAGGTCGAAATTCAAATTGAGAAATTGGATAATACGCTATTTATTATGAGAATAGTGTGGAATAAACAAAATCAATAGATTTACATGATCAAGTGGCCAAATTGGCGAATCGGTCAAGTAAACAACAAAAGTATATAGATACAAGATATAAAAGTGACGGCCCATGAGACCTCACTAACGGAAAATACTGATCACCTATATTGAGGGATCATAAGACAACCCAAGCAAAATGTTGGGAAGTCAAATCGAGCAAAAACATGATGAAAAGATAAATTCTATAAAGTATATGGTTATATTCTTTATAGAAATTTATTAATATTACCTATTAATTTGTTATATAATGAAGATAAAAATTAAGAAACTTGGTTTGTTTTTAAGCGGTGGATTCCGTATGAATGAACTAGGGCTGTAAACGAGCCGCGCCGGGCTGAGCTCGACCCGACTCGAACTCAATTCGAGCTGGCTCGAGCTCGAATTTTAAATCGAGCTGAGATTTGAGACTCGAGCTAGACTCGATTAAAATTCGAGCTAGCTCGGCTCGGTCTAGCTCGAACCAACAAAGAACCGCAAAATTTATTTACTACTTAAAAAACCCTAAAAATGAATCTTTTCATAGACTAAGGGCCATAATTGCAATTATATTTAACCAAATGGCTAAATATGCAAGTATAAATAGTTAACTCACTTTATACATTTTCTTTACCTTCTTTTATAGGGGAGATACTCCCTTAGTTTTTGTCTTGTGAGCGATGTGGGACAAAAAAAATGAAGGATATAAACCTTATCGAGCTGGCTCATGAGCTCACAAGCCGAGCCAGGCCAAGCTCAAGCTCGGTTCGTTTACAAACCGAGCCGAGCCGAGCTGGCTCGTTTACAACCGAGCTAATTTCGAGCCGAGCTCTTTTCGAACTTTTTTCGAGCGAGCTGCGAGCCACGAGTTTTTTGAACACCCCTAGAATGAACCTAATAAATAAATTCACAAAAAAAGGAGTTTGTTTGCTAAAAGTTAAAGGTTTCACTAAAGACCTTTAAATGGGTCAAAATAACGAATTCATAAAGAATTCAGTAGTATGAAAGCGATGATTTAGCTAAGTTAAACAAACTAGTGGAAATAACGAGATTACGTTATTTTGAGTTGTGTTAGCTCGTATGAGATACATTGACGTTTTGTAACCAAAAGGATATTACCATACTTTTCTGGTATTACTAACAATTGGTTAAAGTATGAGTAATGCTTAAAAGATTACTCAGATCAAATGCATTGAGTTTAAAACTCAATGAACTATGTAAGAAAGGTTTCGAGGACGAAACCACTTTAAGGGGGATAGACTTGTAACACCTCGAAAACGGGTTTGGTAATCAAACCACGTTAATACTAAAAAAATGGGTAAATTATCGTTAGTGATAAAATTAACCTAATACTTAATAAAAAGGGAAAAGAAAGCTTTTGAGAAAATAAAGTTTATAGAAGCCCGAGATCGTAGGATGGAATAGTCGTGAATGATTATGACTAGTCTAACCATCTTACAACTTACAATGATAGTTTGACGCTTGAAAAGCTAGGTGAACGCTTGGAAAGGAAGCGGGCAAACGAATCGAGAATGAAGGAGAAGTATAACATGGATGCTAAGTAAGTAAAGCTTACACTCTATTTGTTTAATATCTATCGGTTTATAGGTTATGATTAATAGAAAGTCATGTTTGAATTATGATGTTCCGACACAACATGTGTGGTTCGGAACAAAATACAATAATGATAAACCATGTTGAATAGTTAAAAAGAGTTAATGTGATTATTTAGTCATGCAATGACTAATAAATAACGAGTTTTGAATGATTACCTTATAAGGTAAATCAATACAAGTAATAAGGTTAAAACGGTAATTCGGTCACTCGTTGACGATAACCGTTAGTTTTGAAAGACACTTTATGGAGTAAGACATAAAGGGGTCAAAATAATCAAGAAATAGGTTTATAAGTAAATTGACCGTAAGGTGTAAACCGGTACGAGTCATGTAGACGAGATGATAATAAATCCATCTCGCAAAGATGTACAGTCATTTTGACCAAACGGGTTAAAAGGTGAAAATATCACCATTTGACAATATCGACTAATGGTTTGTCAAATTGTATAATTATAGGAATAAATATCGAGTGGATATTTACATCGCTATTACTTAGCGGCTATTATAGCAAGGTATTGAAACGGGTCAATATATTGATCTGAGCCAGGTATGTGTAATAGGTTAACTACTCATTTAGAACGAAAAGTTCATTGAGAGTTAAATAAAGTAAAAATAGACATTTGGTTACTTTAATAAGTAAACCGAATGAATCAAGTGATGGTCATTGTGATTAGAAAACATAATGACTTTTCAAACAAAATCATAGCTAAAAAGAGAGATTTTGGGTCAAACATGCTTTCAAAAGCCCTTCATCGTAAATGAAAGGCTAAAATGGACCAAAACGCCCTTGTAAGCTAAATCAAGCAAACAACCCTTAAAGGTTGTTTGGAAATGAGTTTTATGATGAAATAAATACTTCGAATAAGTATAAAAAGCGAAAGATGTAAATTTTTGGTCAAATGACTCTATAGGAGTCTTTGCCGTAAAATAATGATCTTAGGGGTAAAACTCGAAATATATAAATCACCACATTAAATCCGCCATAAATATAGTTGTGACACCTGGGTCATTGCGACCATCAAACAAATACCAAGCCAATGAAATATTGTATTTCATACTTGGGATCTGTATAAATATGTGTATCTTTTACACATATCAATTTTTGTTCGATTTCAAGCTTAAAATCACTTTCTGGAAGGTTATACGCGCACTGATGCGTAAATATAACCAGTTTAATGCAACGAACACTCCGGAATAGTGAAATAGGCTTAACATACCTTAAATAACCTTTACATAACTTAGAAATAAGTTTCGAAGGCTTTGGTATGGCAAAATCAAGTTAAATCGCTTACAGGGACTAAAGTTGACAAACTGCGAAAGTATGCCAATTTGAACTGTAACAGACATTCCGGAACATGACCATAAGTTAAACATACCTTAAATATCCTTTACATAGCTTAGAAATAGGCTTTGAGGGGTTCGGTGTGCTAAAATAAACTTTTGGGTCATTCAGGGACTAAAAGCGTCAAAAAGTGCATAAGTTTGCATTTTCACGCATTACTTACGTTCTGAATACATCCGGACATCCAAAAATTTATGTAAGCACTAAAATATTTTATTTTAGTGTTTAGCATAAGAAAAATCCATTCGTCACGCAAATTGGATCGTTTTTCGCGCTTATGCGCATTCCGTCGTAATTAAGCGAACATCGCAACCGTACGGCCAAAGGAACCGACATCCGAGATGTTTTCAAGCATATTTTATGTTCCCTATGTCTTAACATCATTGTGGAGCTTGAAATTGGGTTTGACGGGTGTTAGAAGTGCTGTTACGCAACGAAACAAGGTGCAGGGACTGAAACTGTCATTTCTGCATAGTTGATGGCTTACGGACCGTTAGCCACCACCCTTACGGTCCGTAAGGGGTCCCCAGAACATCAGAATATTCAAAAACAACTGTTAACGGCTGTTAACCACTCCCAAATCATTTGCCACATGTTAATCCCTGATGGTGGGGGGCCAATTGATGTTCCATAACATTCCAACAAGTGTACGGATGAGATTCGATCACGGTTTTCAAGAAACGATCCTAACGGTGGTCCTAATCCTATAAATACCCACCTCAATTCCTTGCAAAACCCACAAATCTGATCTATGAATGCTCTAAGTTGAAGCCATTGCTTCATACCTGAGCTACTTGGATCAAGATTAGCTTGCGGGGACCCTTTGTAAGTGTTCCTTCGTTCTTTTATCGCTTTTCGAGTCCGAAAGTCAAACTATGTTTGACTTTCTGCATTGACCAGTTTATGGTCAACGCGAAGTTCGTTTGAACTTCATAACGTGAGCGTAATCACGATGGTTATAGTCCCTAGTGACTATACCTACTGATTACCACGTCATCTAGGCTCAGTGACGAGTCGTAGTTTCGGCCAAAATGCGTATTCTTGCGTATTTTGTAACCAAACTACTCTTAGGTATCAAAACCGTTTGTTTTGATACCAAACCTGTTTTCTAAACTTAGTTAAGCATGTTTAAAACATGCTTAACTCGTCACTTTTAGTTTAGTGCTTATATAGGGTCGTAAGGTAAGCGATTTAAACAATCGCTTATAATTTCGAACCCGACCCATTTGGTCGATCATTAGGATCCGACCAAACACATTAGGTGACCATAGTATATCGGGAATAACTTTCCGAGGTTATACCTTATGGTCGCTTCGTTTAAGTAGTTGTATGATAGGTAGTTTATATGCCTTAGGTAAATTACCAAAATGCCCTTTTTACGCCAAAATTCATTTTAAGCATATGTAACATAACTTTTGGTATCTAAACTGATTTAGCAACAATATTAGACTTGTTAAGGCATATTTTACTTGTCATGGGACTAGTTAGGCGGTCTGAACGCATTTTACGCGAACGACGCGTTAAAGTAGCATAAGCTACCTAAACGGGTCGTAATGGGTCGTAAGCACTTAGGTTAGGTTTCATTTTAGTATGTAGGCTTTGTTAAACCATATTATATGATTTCCCATACTCATTTGGTTTACGAGCCCTCATTCTATCCAATCCTCCGATATAGGTCCGGTTATTAATGTAGTTACCTATATTAGGTGTCGTTTGATATTCGTGACCTTCTAGCTTTGCTTGGTGGATATCTAAAGTCTATTGAGCAATCTCAAGTGAGTACATAGACCCCTCTTTTACTGTTTTCAAACATTTTGGGGTGAAACACATGTGCCTACTTGTTACTTTCATGCTTTTCCATGTTTTCATATCATATGCTTGCTATGTTCATTAGTACACTATTAGTACATCGTTTTACATTACATTTCATGCTATGTATGTCCATTGTGTGCATACTTAGTACATCGTTTTACATTACATTTCATGCTATGTATGTCCATTGTGTGCATACTTAGTACATTGTTTTACATTACATTTCATGCTATGTATGTCCATTGTGTGCATACTTAGTACATTGTTTTACATTAC
Organism: Helianthus tuberosus; assembly: GCA_030545235.1. NCBI lineage: Eukaryota > Viridiplantae > Streptophyta > Magnoliopsida > Asterales > Asteraceae > Helianthus > Helianthus tuberosus. The sequence goes on along the minus strand of CM060360.1, from coordinate 120,014,684 downwards.
ATTTTGTTGCATATGCTCATCCAGCATATGAACACATTATATTACATTATGTGAACCATTTGTAACTATTGAAACATGTGAACCATTTGACAATAGACATTTGACTATACCTAAACATTTCTACAATTGTTAAACATTACATCTTGATGGTTTGGTTTGAGTAAGTGATTTAAGTAACGAGGCGTGTGTAATATGATACAAGCATGGTGGATACGCCGCTGGTACTTCCTATATATAAGTGTTTGTATGATATTACATATCGTAGCGTTATTTGAATCATTTCAATTTAAGACATATAACATTTTATACAAATAACATACTTTTCACAAGACATTGTTTTACAAACAATTTATCTTATACAAACTCGTTTTACTTGGTTATTCATTTAACCATACATTATTCTCTTATTTATACATATCATCTGAACTTATTGTTTTTCAAACGATTTACAAAACAAATCAATTTACAAGGTTCATGACTAAACTTTATTAAACATTTTCTTAAACTTACAAGTCATGAATCCTATTTTCACAAAACCTATGTATCTCACAGGCATTTTTATGCTGACGTACCTATTTTCACATGTGTTTTCAGGAGTTGATGCATAGGACTTATCGAGACATACTTAGGCGGACCTGTGCCTTAGTGACTTAAAACGAGACAAGAACTAGTTAATTTTTGTTATGTACTCTTTGTTTCTTGTTTAAAACAATGTAACTCTCTTATTTGATTAATAAAACGAAACTTTAATTTCCATGGTTGTGAAACAATTAATTCTGTTAAAACACCCCCCGACGTTTCCGCCACGTTTCGTTGTCTCACGTGGTCGGGGTGTGACAATAGTTTTGGTGGAAGATCGATTGATAAATCATGTGGAAATAAAATGCTAAAAGTGATTGAGCATGAATTATGCGGAAAAATGCTTAAATACCCTTAACGGGTCAAAATAAGCATTTAAGTAAAAACGGGTTTCAGAATGTATATAAACCCGGGATTTGAATCTAGTATGATAGATAATGTTGACTTTATAAAGTTTATGAGAAATTGAGATCAAGCAAACATATTTGTTTGATACACACATGAACGGGTCAAAAAGTTCATAATTACATTTTTAGCCGAAGGCTTAAAAGTCTAAAATTTTGTTAATCCGGATGTCGGATGTTAACTCCATGTGATGGAGGATAATTTTACGATCACGTAGGAAGAAACGTGAGTCAAATCGGATAAAAAATGAGCAAGTTATGCTCGTTTATGTAAAGTATAGTTTGGCTGGAAGTTGCTGCAATTCAGCAACAAAGTTGCTGGAAAAGTGACTTGTCGTGACACGCGACAACGACTGAAGTCATTGTCGCGACATGCGAGAGCCCTCGCGGCCCGCGATAGATGAGGGCTAGTCTGTCGCGCCTCGCGACAGATTCCCAGACCTCGAAAAAATTTGTTAATTGTTGTTCAGCTTTTGGGACTTGATTATACACGTTATAAACACCCTAAAACTAACTCATTTCATGTTTTTGTGAAATGTAGGTATTATTTAAGGTACCGGAGGCCGATCAAGCTCGATGAAGAACCGAACACGCTCAAGAATCAAGCTTCCGCGAATAGTTTCGTCGTCACTTTTAAACGGGGAATGTATTTATAAAATGTTGAAATGTTTATTTATGAAAATTAGTTTTTACAAACTCAGAAATCCAAGTGTATGTTAACCATAAATACGCTAATATAGTCGGAATCTATATGATAATTGTATAAATGGACTAAGGGTCTTACATAGTGTATTCCGGTGTGTATTTATACGTATAGGAATACGTATTTTCTTGTATTTATTAAGTATTTTATACTTAATTTGTGTATAATTTTCTGGATTATTTTTTTTATACAACTAAAAAATCACCAACTTTACATTCTTAAAATATACATATTTTAAGAATTTTTTTTATAGAAAAATATCTATAAACTTTACTTGGCAAAAATAAGTATACTTTCATATATATCTTAAAAATAATATATTTTTAAGATTAAACTTAGAAAATATATATATTTCTAGTTTTCACCAAAATAAAATAATATATTTTTGAATTGCTTAAGAAAATATATATTTTTCTCCACTCAAAAATAATATATTTTCTATTTTGACAAAATATGATATATTTTGTAATAGTTATAAAAATTCATATTTTACCGTTTCTTCGGTTTCAAAAATACCATTTATCACATTTGTTAAGTTACGAATTTATTTCCGGAATATATATATTTATAGTCCAATGTCCATTGTCCGATTTGTCCAATATTTGGGTATAAATTATATATTTATTTTCTTGTGCTTTTGGTAGTATTTTATATTACAACTTTTAGTATTGGACTATGTGACAACCCTCATAATTCCATTTATCCGTACAATTTATTAATGATAATTAAATTGCTTGATGACTGTGCTGAATCACTTAACTGCTTTCTGATCACTGTGTTATACTTACATGTGTTTGTTAACATACTAGTCTTGTGCAGAAAAGATACTAAATAACCATGTATGTTTTCCCAAGCATTGGGAATTTAAAAGTGTTACAAAAAAGAAACATATAAGACACTAAACGATATAACTTAACACTTTAACGGAACGGTATCTAACCGAACAACCGGACATTACCCGGAGCACTAAAATATTGCAAGAAGCATTGTTTTTATTTTTCTGAGCTAGTTATGGCTCCCGAACACTTAAACACATTTCATAATACGTGGTACACACTAAACACTAGACTAAACACTTTAACCTTCCACTAATTGAATTATTTACCATCTAATTTTCAATTTACCCCCCCCCCCCTTGGTTACCTACGGCCCAAAGGGGCCCCACAACACAAGATCATTTCAAATCTTCTAATATCTTCTTTATGATCACTTCTTGGAAATGGTTAGATTTGATTTGATATTGTTAGTACTATATGAAACATTATATCCTTTGGATAAAAGGGTTTAGAAGATTATAAACACCCATCATCTTCACTAATCACCAACACATATCACTCCCTTCCTCCTCTTCATAAGCTACGGCCAACATACCCCCATACATCACCACCATTTTCAATTCTCATTCAAGCATTTCAAGTGTACTTCAAGGTGTTAGAAGGTGAATTAGGAAGCTTGGTGTTCTCGGAAGTTGAAGGACCTCTTGCTAGTGCTATTAACCACTCATTTTTCATCTTGTTTCTTCCCTAGCTTCAAAGCTAGTAGTAAGCTTCTTTGATCTTCATTTGCTTCATATTTATGATGGTTAAAAGTTAGATTATGATGAAAACTTATGAACACTAAAAGATCATATGCAAAGTCTTGAACATAGAGCTAACTTAGTGATGAAATATTGTTGAAATGTGATGAAATGTTTTAGTAGGATGTTGTACTGAACATGTTGTTGATTACTTGATGATTTACTTATTAATATTGATGTTAAAGTTCGTTGTTGATCACTAGACACGTTAACGGAACAAATAGAACATGCGTTAGAACACAATAAGCTGGAAACAACTTCTGTCCAAGTATTTACAGCCAACTTCAGTTGGCTGTAACCAGATCACAACTTAACAAAAACTTGATTTTCTTGAGTCTACAACGTGTTATTATGAAATATGGTTCTAATGGCACCGGAATCATAATTTTTGGACTTCGTTTACTATTTTTAAAGATCTGTTTTTGGACAGCAGCTCAAGCTGCATTTTTACTGCTGAAAATATGCGTTCTGTTTTCCGTCATAACTTGAATTCTGTGTAGAGTTAGATCATGAAATTTGTACTGTAGATGACCACCGATGTATTTGTAATTCTCTCCCTAGAATTTCATAAATAGGACTCTCGATGAAATTTAAATAAATTATTCCGTGGACTGCAGTTAGAAAAAGATAAATCTGATTTCAGTTCGGAAAATGAATTTTTATAAAATATTGGTAATGAATTGGATCCCGAGATTTTAACACAATAATATTTGGATCGTTTAAGATATTCTGTAAAAACTTGGTAATCTCATCAGCAAGCGGAGATTCTTTGCAACGAGAAGATTGTCCGCATCCCGCGTTCTGGTGAAGAACCTCTCATGATTCATGGCGACAAGAGTGGTGCTGTCGTAGGCATTATCTCTTTCCTTAAGGCCCAGAAGTGTTTGCGAAAGGGCCACACTGCCATTCTAGCACTCGTTACTGACACATCAACAGAAGAGAAGATAATTGAAGACATTCCCATTGTGCGCGACTTTCCTGAGGTATTTCCTGAGGAATTACCTGGTCTTCCGCCTCATCGTCAGGTTGAATTTCAAATCGAGCTAGCTCCTGGAGCAGCACCAATAGCTCGTGCACCTTATCGACTAGCTCCGTCAGAACTAGAAGAACTGTCCACGCAATTACAAGAACTCTTGGAAAAGGGTTTTATACGTCCTAGCTCTTCGCCCTGGGGAGCTCCAGTCTTGTTCATGAAGAAGAAAGACGGTACCTTCAGAATGTGTATTGACTACCGCGAACTCAACAAGGTGACCGTGAAGAATCGTTATCCTCTCCCACGCATTGACGACTTCTTCGACCAGCTGTAAGGGTCGAGCTTTTACTCTAAAATTGATTTGAGATCGGGATACCATCAGCTGAGAGTCCGAGAGGAGGACGTCTCCAAAACAACGTTCAGAACTCGTTACGACCATTACTAGTTTCTGGTTATGCCTTTCGGATTAACGAATGCACCTGCAGTCTTCATGGATCTCATGAACCGAGTGTGCAAGCCTTACCTGGATAAGTTTGTCATAGTGTTCATCGACGACATCCTGATCTATTCTAAGAGTCAGGAGGAACACGAGCAACATCTGAGGCTTATTCTGGAACTTCTTCGAAAAGAGCAGTTGTATGCCAAGTTTTCGAAATGTGACTTATGGCTTCGCGAAGTCCACTTTCTAGGCCATGTGGTAAACAAGGATGGGATTCATGTAGATCCATCCAAGGTTGACTCGATCAAGTACTGGCCTGCACCCCGTACACCAACAGAAATCCGCCAATTCTTGGGTTTGGCAGGTTACTATAGAAGGTTTATCAAGGATTTCTCCAAGATTGCGCAACCTCTCACTTCACTGACTCAGAAAGGTGTCACCTATCATTGGGGTGATGCACAGGAGTCCGCATTTCAGCACTTGAAGGATAGACTTTGTAGCGCGCCTATCCTCTCATTGCCTGAAGGCACAGATGATTTTGTGGTTTATTGCGACGCTTCCATCCAAGGACTTGGTTGTGTGTTGATGCAACGTGACAAGGTCATTTCTTAAGCATCGCGCCAACTTAAGGTTCACGAAAGGAACTACACTACTCATGACCTGGAACTGGGAGCAGTTGTTTTCGCACTTAAGATATGGAGACATTACCTGTACGGTACCAAGTGCACCATTTACACCGATCACAGGAGTCTCGAGCATATCTTCAAGCAAAAGGAGTTAAACATGTGTCAACGCCGATGGGTCGAGCTCTTGAACGATTATGAATGCTCGATCAAGTATCATCCGGGCAAGGCCAATGTTGTGGCCGACGCCCTCAGTCGAAAGGATACCATACCTAAGTGTGTACGTGCGTTACAGCTTACCATCCAATCCAACCTCCCCACTCAGATTCGAGATGCTCAGGTTGAAGCATTGAAAGCAGAAAACATCAGGGCTGAGTCCTTACGAGGATAGAGACAACGGCTAGAACAAAAGGAAAACGGCGCCTACTATGTAAACAGATGCATCTGGGTTCCACTGTATGGAGACCTACGCGAGCTTGTGATGGATGAAGCACATAAGTCTCGTTATTCGGTACATCCTTGTTCGGATAAAATGTACCACGACCTCAACACTACGTATTGGTGGCCTGGTATGAAAGCCAACATAGCAACCTACGTCAGTAAATGTTTGACTTGTGCGAGAGTCAAGACTGAATATCAGAAACCATCAGGCCTACTTCAACAACCAGAGATACCTAAATGGAAGTGGGAGCAAATTTCCATGGATTTCGTTACTGGCCTGCCTAGATCTCAACGCGGAAAAGATACCATTTGGGTGATCGTGGATCGACTGACCAAGTCTGCACATTTTCTGGCTATCAAGGAAACGGATAAGTTTTCTACTCTAGAAGGCATCTACCTAAAGGAAGTAGTATCAAGGCACAGAGTGCCAACCTCCATCATCTCTGATCGAGACTCACGTTTTACATCTGAATTGTGGCAAGCTATTCACAAGTCCTTTAGTTCTCGATTAGACATGAGCACAACATATCATCCACAGACGGATGGGCAATCTAAACGCACCATCCAAACCCTTGAAGACATGCTTAGGGCATGTGTAATCGACTTTCGCAATGGCTGGGAAAAACACCTCCCGTTAGTGGAGTTTTCGTATAACAACAGTTACCACACCAGCATCCAGGCCGCTCCGTTTGAGGCATTATACGGACGGAAGTGCCGTTCACCTCTTTGTTGGGGCAGAAATTGGTGACAGCCAAATCACAGGCCCAGAACTTGTAGTAGATACAACCGAGAGGATTGCTCAGATACGAAAACGAATGGCGGCAGCTCGTGACCGTCAGAAAAGCTATGCGGATAAGCGAAGGAAACCACTCGAGTTCCAGGTTGGGGATCGAGTGCTACTTAAAGTCTCACCGTGGAAAGGTCTAGTTCGCTTTGGCAAACGAGGCAAACTCAATCCGCGTTATGTCGGACCGTTCGAAATCATTGAGAAAATTGGCAAAGTCGCTTACAAGTTGAATCTACCTGAAGAACTCAGTGGAGTTCACAATGTTTTCCATGTGTCGAATCTGAAGAAGTGTCTGTCAGATGAGACCCTCATAGTTCCCTAAAAGGAGCTCACTATCGACGACCAGCTGCGATTCGTCAAGGAACCATAGAGATTACTGATCGAGATGTTAAGATTCTCAAACGAACCAGAATACCTCTTGTCCGAGTCCGTTGGAATTCCTGTCGTGGCCCAGAGTATACCTGGGAACGAGAAGACAAAATGAAACTCAAGTACCCCCAGCTGTTTAAGAAAAACGCAACCACTACTGAGGCTGAAGCTACTGCAGAATTTCGGGACGAAATTCCAAATCAACGGGGGGATGATGTGACACCCCAGGAAAAACAGGAAACCAACGCAACTTAACTAGCTTCCTCAGTAACCACGCGCTAAATTTCAGGACGAAATTTTCTTAACAGGGGGAGAATGTGACAACCCTCATAATTCCATGTATCCGTACGATTTATTAATGATAATTAAATTGCTTGATGACTGTGCTGAATCACTTAACTGCTTTCTGATCACTGTGTTATACTTACATGTGTTTGTTAACATACTAGTCTTATGCAGAAAAGATACTAAATAACCCTGTATGCTTTCCCAAGCGTTGGGAATTTAAAAGTGTTACAAAAAAGAAACATATAAGACACTAAACGATATAACTTAACACTTTAACGGAACGGTATCTAACCGAACAACCGGACATTACCCGGAGCACTAAAATATTGCAAGAAGCATTGTTTTTATTTTTCTGAGCTAGTTATGGCTCCCGAACACTTAAACACTTTTCATAATACATGGTACACACTAAACACTAGACTTAACACTTTAACCTTCCACTAATTGAATTATTTACCATGTAATTTTCAATTTACCCCCCCCCCTAGTTACCTACGGCCCAAAGGGGCCCCACAATACAAGATCATTTTAAATCTTCTAATATCTTCTATATGATCACTTCTTGGAAATGGTTAGATTTGATTTGATATTGTTAGTACTATATGAAACATTATATCCTTTGGATAAAAGGGTTTAGAAGATTATAAACACCCATCATCTTCACTAATCACCAACACATATCACTCCCTTCCTCCTCTTCATAAGCTACGGCCAACATACCCCCATACATCACCACCATTTTCAATTCTCATTCAAGCATTTCAAGTGTACTTCAAGGTGTTAGAAGGTGAATTAGGAAGCTTGGTGTTCTCGGAAGTTGAAGGACCTCTTGCTAGTGCTATTAACCACTCATTTTCCATCTTGTTTCTTCCCTAGCTTCAAAGCTAGTAGTAAGCTTCTTTGATCTTCATTTGCTTCATATTTATGATGGTTAAAAGTTAGATTATGATGAAAACTTATGAACACTAAAAGATCATATGCAAAGTCTTGAACATAGAGCTAACTTAGTGATGAAATATTGTAGAAATGTGATGAAATGTTGTAGTAGGATGTTGTACTGAACATGTTGTTGATTACTTGATGATTTACTTGTTAATATTGATGTTAAAGGTCGTTGTTGATCACTAGACACGTTAACGGAACAAATAGAACATGCGTTAGAACACAATAAGCTGGAAACAGCTTCTGTCCAAGTATTTACAGCCAACTTCAGTTGGGTGTAACCAGATCATAACTTAACAAAAACTTAATTTTCTTGAGTCTACAACGTGTTATTATGAAATACGGTTCTAATGGCACCGGAATCATAATTTTTGGACTTCGTTTACTATTTTTAAAGACATGTTTTTCGACAGCAGCTCAAGCTGCATTTTTACTGCTGAAAATATGCGTTCTATTTTCCGTCATAACTTGAATTCTGTGTAGAATTAGATCATGAAATTTGTACTGTAGATGACCACCGATGTCTTTGTAATTATCACCCTAGAATTTCGTAAATAGGACTCTCGATGAATTTTAAAAAAATTATTCCGTGGACTGCAGTCAGAAAAAGATAAATCTGATTTCAGTCCGGAAAATGAATTTTTATAAAATATTGGTAATGAATTGGATCCCGAGATTTTTACACAATAATATTTGGATCGTTTAAGATATTCTGAAAAACTTGGGAATTTTTGGAATAAGTTAACTATTTTATTAAAATATCCGAAAACAGCCCAGTTTTGGATATTTAAGTTGAAATGACATAAGTAGTAATTTGCGTGTCTAAATGTCGAGTATGTTATCTGAGGATGAATCTAACATGTTATATGTCAATGAAAGTAATATGTGCAATATCGTATGCTTGTTCTTGAGTAGCTATAGGTGGAATGTTTATATGAGCATGAACTATTAAAGTGAATGCATGTTATGTAGTAGATACGTGTAGGAACTTTGTGCTCTATTTGAAACCACTAAATGACTAACTGGTAATCATATTAGGACGTGATTGACCGACCTTGACTGTTAGCTATATTTGAGAATCTAACCGAGCAAACCGAGGTGAGTTCACACTTTTCTACAAAGCATGGTAAATTCCCGGAGGGAATGGGAATGGGTTCAGGAATAGGGATTCCTCGTCCTTTGGGACGCATTCAGGAATGTGAATTCCTCGTCCTTGGGACGTACTTAGACTTACTGGACTAGAACTCTATCAGCAAAGTCCCTCCCTTTTTGTATCGACTTAATCGTCGAGGCTATGGCGAGCGGGTCATTAGTTAATAGCGCTATTAGGTTTAACAAACCTCACACCGTGCCAGTCGGACGGGCGTCTACTAATGGACTATGGCACGTCGGTGATGATAGACACTGATGCTAGGGCACAATTAATTTTCGTAGTAGTCGATATGATAAACGAGTCCGGTAGTTTAAATAATGGGGTAGCCCCCACGGCCGGAGTGCCGGGCTAGATAGCCAGGGAAGGTGGACATGGGATGGTTAACTAATAAACGTTTTTGAACTATGGGGTAACGGCCCACGGCTGGATAGCTGATTAAGATTAAACTACGTTTTTTTGGAAACAACTCTAAAATGGACAACCAACCGTGAACTCACTCAACTTTGTTGTTGACTCGTTGTTACATGCTTTGCAGGTCGCTAGATGTCATGGGGCTTGCACATGGAGGTGGTCGTTGTGAGTTGCGGACTGTTATGTCCCGTACTTAATAATTAAACTTTATAAACTTATGGAACTTATGTTTTGGTTTAACGTCTTAAGCTTCCGCTGTTTAAATTGAACTTGGTTAACTTCCATTTGGTCACCAATTGTATTGTGGTTGGTTTTATTTACTTAATTATGTTGTTCAATATGATTGGTGGCTCGATCCTGGTCATGTCATGCCTCCAAGCGGTGATACTCTGCATGGAGGAATTTGGGGGTGTGACAGACCATGTATGATCCAGGATGCTTCTCAAGTTTCTCCATTGGCCTAGTGCTTCTCACAAGATCCTATCATATATATATATATATATATATATATATATATAGGGTAAGGTTATTGTAAAAAAGGTTAAAAGTGTGAGAAAGGTGAGAAATATTGTAGAGATGACATGTGTCCTAAATCTAAATTAATTCAAAAGGGTAAACAAGTAATTTTATCATTAATTCAATTAATTAAAAACTTCCCATAACCGTCACCTTAATTGTAGGAACTGAATTTTTTTTAAAAGATCTCTATAAACATCATTCAGCAAGTATATAACACAATTCAGCAAGTATATAGCACCATTCAGTAAGTATATAACACCATTCAGTAAGTATATAACACCATTCAGCAAGTATATAACACCATTCAGCAAGTATATAACACCATTCATGGACTAAACATCTGATCGAAACATGTTTTTTTTTCTCTATATAAGTATAGCAATATGGTACTCATATTAAAGATAAAAAAAACGCTCGTTATTATGGTGTAATTTTTTTAAAAGAAAATTACGTATAAAAAGTTATTGGCGTTTAAAAAAGACGGGGGAAGTTACATGTGCATTAATGTTAGTTTCTTAATTTAAAAATATTAAATTTACCTATATACCCTTAATCTAGAAAATTAATATGTTTAATAGTAAACAATATTTACAATTTTGTCATTATGATCTCAACCATTAGATCAAAGATCTAATGGTGTAGATTCTTTCTTATCTTTCTCACAAAAAACCCTTTTTTTACAGGAACCTCTACCTATATATATATATAGGTGATCAAATGATAAGAAAATAAATTTAAGAAGAAGAAGAAGAAATTGTTATGATGGTAACACATTAAATAGTTTATAACTTCTTACATTAATTATTTTCTTTCTAATGAATTTGTCAATTTCATTTTATCTTATACAAATAAAATTTTATCCAACACATTATCGAATTTTATAATACACATGTCAAAATTTATCCTACACAACTCGCAATTTATCCTGCACTCTATATTAATTAATTTATTTTGGAAAAAAACATATATATTGAAAATAAGTGGCAAATTTAATGTAGTTAGATATTAAAGAGAAATACTGCAAATTAATGACCTATGTAAGTTTACCAATATACCTTTACAATAACATTAAATACAAATATTAAATGAAGCATTTTTTTTGTTGAAATTTCTTCTTTTTATGCCATCAATTTTAATGTGTTTTACATTGGATACGCTTTTCATTTCAACGTTGGAAACACGAATCGCACTTTCCTCGCAATCTCAAATAATAATAATTCTTCGTGAACAAATTAAATTTACAATTCTTTTATCATTATTAGTGATTATGCAATGTAAATTCTTGTTATGCTTATGTGAACTACTTGTAACATTTACATGCTACGTGACATATTACATGATACAAACTAAAACTTTTTTTTTCTAAAACATTATGATCAAATCTCATCCTTTCCTTTGTTGGATCTTTTAGATGTCTTCCAGCCGCCTCTCCAACTCAAACAAAGGATCCAAGGCTAACTCCAACAAGAAGATGCTCGCTCTCATGGATAAGAAGATGGCTCGCATGATACCTGACATTGTAAGCAAGGTTACCTCAGCCAATACTCCCAACTCTTCTGTCGATTCCAAGGTCAACCAACCTAAGCCTGTTTCGTTCAACTACAAGCACTTCGCTGCTTGCAACCCTCAACCCTTCACTGGCAACGATGGTGTTATTAAGATGCTTGAGTGGTTTGATAGCATCAAAGTGACATTCATCAACAGCGAGTGTCCTGAGAACCTGAAAACCCGAAGAGCTACTAGTGTCTTCCAGGCGAGAGCTCTCGACTGGTGGCCGAATGAGTGCAACATCCGATCTAATGAGGATGCCTACGCCTTCCCTTGGGCTGAGGTTAAGGAAGTGATGATGACCGAGTTCTGCCCTCCCCATGAGCAGTAGAAGCTTGAGGAAGAATTCTGGCACCTCAAGCAGATTGGTGATGATAACCTTGGTTACACTTCTCGTTTCAAGCAGTCAAGTATTATTGTACCCCACCTGGTAGCGACTCCTGAGCGTGCAATCAGGAAATACCTCCAAGGTCTACCCTATGCCACGCGTGACACCATTGAAGCCACACGACCTGACACCATTGAGTTAGTATACTGTTTAGCTGCCAGCCTTAACAACAACCGTGTTAGAGATAAACAGACCACAAACCCCACTACCACCAAATCAGCGAACCAAGTTACCACTGAGCCCAAGGAACCCAAAACCCAGTCACGTGACAACAAGGGAAAGAAATGCAAGTTTCAAAGCTAGAGTTGCAACGCGATTACACCTGCTGATACCCCAAATCCGCCATAAGAACCTACCAGAAATCCTTACACTGGGACTTATCCCAAGTGTAATACCTGTCGTTACCATCATGCTGCCAACCTTGCATGCCGCCATTGCACCAACTACAATCGATTTGGGCATGTAGCTGTGGTATGCCACAATGGTCCTACACCATAAGGCAACCAAGTTCAGCAACCTCCCCAAAACCAAAACCGCCAAATTCCTACCAATAATGTCAGAGCCTGCTACAAGTGTGGAGACACCACCCATCTTCGACCTCATTGCCCTCAACTCAATCAGGAGCAGTCACAGTAAGCACCTCGTGGTCGAGCATTCAACATCAACGCGAACCAAGCTCAGAAAGACAATGAATTCGTGAACGGTACGTTTCTTGTAAATGACTTATATACTTCTTTACTATTTGATATTGGTGCGGACAAAAGCTTTGTGTCCGTTAAATTTGAATCAATGTTAAATTGTACACGCTCTAAACTCCCCAAGTCATTCACTATCAAAATTGCCAATGGCAAGTCTATCACCGTTGATTCCGTTCTTCGCAATAGTTTCCCCACTCTTAACGATCATGTATTCCCTATCGATCTTATACCCATGCAATTAGGTAGTTTTGATATCATAGTACTCATGGATTGGCTTCGTAAGAACCATGTTGAAATCGCTTGTCATGAGAAATTCGTTCGTTTGCCTCTTCCTTCTGGTGACACCTTACACGTCTATGGCGACAGACCTTTAAAGGGATTCAAACTCCTGTCATGTACACAAGCGAACAAGTACTTACGTAAATAGTACCTTTCCTTTTTAGCCCACGTTATGGAAGAAAAGGGCAAGGGAAAAGACATAAGTGATGTTCTAGTGGTGCGTGATTTTCCTAACATCTTTCCCGAAGATCTACCTGGTCCTCCTCCCTCTCCTACTGTTGACTTTCGCATTGACCTCATCCCCGGTGCTACCCCCGTCGCTAAAGCTCCTTACTGCCTTACACCTTCAGAAATGTAAGAGTTGTCAAGCAAACTTCAAGAGTTGTCAAGCCAATTTCAAGAGTTGCTTGATAAAGGTTTCATACGCCCAAGTACTTCTCCTTGGGGTGCTCCTGTTCTTTTCGTCAAGAAGAAAGATGGTTCGTTTCGAATGTGTATCGATTATCATGAGCTTAACAAACTCACCATCAAAAACCGTTACCCTCTTCCTCGTATCGATGACCTTTTTGATCAACTCTAAGGCGCAACATGCTTATCCAAGATCGATCTTTGTTTTGGCTATCATCAACTTCGCGTTCTCGAAGAGGACATCCCTAAAACCGCGTTTCAAACTAGATATGGTCACTACGAGTTCGTGGTTATGCCTTTTGGTTTGACCAATGCACCGGTGGTCTTCATGGACTTAATGAACCGCGTGTGTAAGCCATACTTGGACTGTTTTGTGATCATATTCATCGATGACATCCTTATCTATTCCAAAACCCAAGTTCAACATGAGCGTCATTTGCGTCTAATCCTTGAACTGCTACGTGCCGAGCAACTATACGCCAAATTCTCCAAGTGCAAATTTTGGATCAAAGAAGTTCAATTCCTTGGACACGTCGTGAGTGAAAAAGGAATTCATGTTGACCCCTCCAAGATCGAAGTTGTCAAGAATTGGATCGCACCGAAATCTCCATCTGAAATTCGTTCATTTCTCGGATTGGCGGGCTACTACCGTCGATTCATCTCGAACTTTTCGAAAATCGCCGTTCCCCTCACTCTGTTGACTCAGAAAGATAAACCTTTTGTTTGGGGTCCTGAACAAGAGGAGTCTTTTCAAACACTTAAGGACTTGCTTTGCATGCTCCTATCCTCGCTCTTCCTGATGGTAACGATGATTTCGTAGTGTATTGCGCTGTATCTAACCGAGGTTTTGGTTGTGTTCTCATGCAACGAGACAAGGTTATCGCATATGCTTCGAGACAGCTGAAAATACATGAGAAAAACTACAGTACTCATGATCTTGAACTTGGCGCAGTTGTTTTTGCGTTAAAGATCTGGCGACACTACCTTTATGGTACCAAATGTGTGGTCTTTACCGACCATAAGAGCCTACAACATATATTTAACTAAAAAGAGCTAAACATGCGTCAATGTCGTTGGGTAGAATTGCTTAACGACTACGACTGCAAGATTCGCTATGATATAAGTTAAATGGTTTTTATAAAGAAATGATGGTGACTGCAATTATTGAAGTTAAATGGCATATATTGCAATCCGATACAAACATAAAAAACGGAAAGTGTAATTTGCCCTATGATATAAGTTCAATCCATCAACTTGTCTGTGACCCATTTAACCTTTTTGGCTAATTTACAACTTTATTACGAACTTTTTATGAGACGACAACGGTTTTGTAACTCATTTACAACTTGCCAACCCATTTTGACATGCTAATCCGTTTGACCTATTAAGATAAATGGGTTACATCAATCGTATACAACTTACAACATATTGTATCAAAGGTTTGGGTAGAGGTTGATGTTTTTTTTTAAATAATAAACATATGCATTCTGTGACTACATATTTTTTAACGTTTAAAGCCAACACGACTAGTTTTATAGTTTCAAGTCTAGATAAATGTTTTTAACTGCCCATCTCTCAATTAGGGATGGGCATTTGGTATCGAGCATCGGAACTGAATTGGTACCGTATCTATTTTTGCGTTTTCGGTACCGATATCAGTTTAGTACGGGACCGGTATTTTATCGAATTTTACCTTCAAATACTGGTACCGTAACAAATATTGTTGGCGAATTTCGGTATCGATACCAAGCTTATCCATACTCTCGATTGTTGTTTTCTACACTTACAACAATGAGCTTTTTTCGTAAGATATTTTTAACTAATATTTATATATTTACTTGATTCAAAAATATCATTTTTGGAATATATATTGCGATCACGACTCATGGTGGAGACCTTTTTCTACATCTTTCTCATATCATAAATTTGTCGTCAACCCGGTTATTAAAAATTAATATAGAGTTAATTACACAGATGGACCCTATGGTTTATAGTTAGTTTCATTTTTTAGTACTAATTTTTTTAACAGGTTTATGTTTTATGGTTTCAATTTTGTAACACATTTTGGTACTAACACCAAAATTAGTTAATTTTATCAATATAATGACTAAAATACCCTTCATTTTATTTTATTTTATCAATTTAACACTTTTGGTACTAACACCTAATTTTATTTAAGTTTAAATCAATTTTACAAAATCAATTTTTGTCATCTTTTTATTATATCTCTTAATTAACATAAAATATATTTATTTTTTTATTTTCATTTTTTATTAAATTCCTTATTTAACATAAAATATACTAGTTACACAAATTTTTTTTTGTTCATTTACATTTTACTATTTTAGAACTTATACAGTTTCTATATTTATTATATTGATCATTGAAATATAAAATACACTGATGTGCACAAAATGCAACATATAAATTACATCAATTGTGGCTTAAAACTAACATTTTTTTAGTACTAATGTTGGAAAAAGTGTGTTTTTGTCTTTTTTTTGTATTTTCAGGATTAAATGAGCTCAAATGAACAAAAGAAGCAAAAAAGGCAGCTAAATCTAACATAAATACAAGAAAATGAACAAACGTGGCATGCCCGACCTCCCCGACAACATCTTCCCAAGCAAAACAAGAGAACAGAAGGCTGAACACGCCCCGTGCTCAATGAGCACAGGGGCGTGCCCAAGTGATTGCAGAAAAGACAAAGCTGTAGAAGCTTCTATCACCCACCACGGGGGCGTGCCCAGCGGACACGGGGCCGTGGTCAACTCTAAGATTCGCAGAATCTGAGGAAATCTTGATAGTACAGATACGCTTCTGCACACGGGGGCGTGCCCAGCGGACACGGGGGCGTGGACAACTAATGCAGACAAACTGCAATTAATAAAGAAAGAGAAGGAAGGTGGACACGGGGTCGTGCCCAATGGACACGAGACCGTGCCCGAGTCTCTGTTCAACCTATAAATAAGGGTGTTTGGCTCATTTGCAAACCATCCCTTGGTACACCACCTCTCTCACACTTCACCCACCACCCACCACCATCATCCATCGTCCATCGTAGAGTGTGTGAGTCGTCTCGGGATCCAAGATTGATAGTAAGAGTTCTTGACAATCAAAGGCCATGTTTGCCTAAGTCTCTTACATCACTTGGTGAAGACAAGTGTCTAGTGTAATGTCACACCCCCAAAATCCACCATGCGGAGTACCACCGCTTGGAGGCGTGACGTGACCAGGATCGAGCCACCAATCATACTGAACAACACAATTAAGTAAATGAAACCAACATCAATACCACTGGTGACCAAAGCTAGTTAACCATGTTTAGTTTAAACAGCGGAAGCATGAAAGTAAATCCAAAAGCATAAGTCCATAGTTTATAAGTTAAGGTTCAAAACACAAGTTTGATAAGTTCATAAGGATTTAAACAATGAGCACGGAACATAACAGTCCGTACACCACAACGACTTCTTCCTCGTGCAAACTCCAAGCATTTAGCGACCTGTAAGGCATGTAACAACTAGTCAACAACAAAGTTGAGTGAATTCACAGTTGGTTGTTTAGTTATAGCATTCATTTCGTAAATCGTCTGTTCGTTTTGAAAACCATGTATCGTATAAATTCGTATCGCGGTCTTTCTGACATGTTTGCGAAGATTAGTGGGGGTTTCCCATGTGTTACTAGACCACGCGTATCGACTGCTACGAAAATGTAAGAGGTGCCCTAAGTCAATGTCTATCAGCATTGACCCTTTGCCCATAGTCCATTAGTACACGCCCATCCGACTGGCACGGTGTGAGGTTTGTTAAACCTAATAGCGCTATTAACTAATGACCCGCTCGCCATAGGCCTCGGCGATTAAGTCGATAATTGAGGGACTTAAAGTGATAGAGTTGATGGTCTTATGATCGTGTACGTAGGTTTTACGTATGTGCCCTTCAATTCGAGGACAGTAGTAAGTATGAGTGTACGTAGGTTTTACATACGTGCCCTTCAATCCGAGGACAGTAAAAAGTAGTTTAATAGTAATGATAGTACAAGTAGTTATTCAATCCCATTCCCAACCCCTGGGAATCCGATGCCTTAGAAAGAGTGTGAACTCACCTCGGTTTGCTCGGTTAGGTTCTCAAATATAGTTAACAGTCAAGGTCGGTCAATCACGTCCTAATAAGGTACGGATAACAATCAGTTTGTCATGCATAACACGTATCCTACGTATGGTTTATTTGCACATTACTTCGTCCACATAACAGGTACACACTTTAACGATTTATGCCCATATAAACTTCCCATCCATTCCCCACTCATAAACAAACATACGATATTGCACGTAACACATATAACATGTTAGATCATTCACCGATAGCATACTCGACATTTAGACACGCAAGTCACAACTTATGTCAATTCAGCATTAATATTCAAAACCGACTGTTTTCGGACATTTAAATAAAATAGTTAAATTATTCCAAAAATTCCCAAATTTTTACAGGATGTCTTAAACGTTCCATATTTTATTGTGTAAAAATATCAGGGTCCGGTTCATTACCAATATTTTATAAAAATTCATATTCCGGACTGAACTCAGATTTATGTATTTTCTGACCACAGTCCACGGAACAATTTATTAAAAATTCATCGAGTGTCCGATTTACGAAATTCCAGTGGGGTAATTACAAATGCATCGGTTTTCATCTACTGTACAAATTTCATGGTCCGATTCATCACAAAACTCAGGTTATGACTGAAAGCATGACACCCATTTATTGCTGTCAAAATTCAGCTTAAGTTGCTGTTACAAATTAACACTTTAAAAATAGTAAACGGCGTCCAAAAATTATGATTCCAGTGCCATTAGAACCGTATTTCATAATAACATATTTTATATTCAAAATATCGGTTTTTCGTTGAATTTATGGCCTGTTTACAGCCTGATGAAGTCGGCTGGAAATCATTACTCAGCTTGCTGTTTTGTGGTTTAAATGTTACTAAACGTATTAACAAGTGTCCGAACAACGGGTTTATCAAAATTTTGACGATCAAACATCATATATGCATTAACTAACCTTAAACCAACAAGTTTTCATCTTTATGTATCAATCATAAGTAAACTTTTAATATTTATCTATTTGTTCTTGACACTTTAGTGATTTTAAACATACTACACCCTTTGATCATAGAAACGAGATGAAACAAAATTAACAAGAGGGTAACAAAGGACTTACTACTAGCTTATAGCTAGGGATGAATCTAGTGCAAAGTTGGTAAGAAAAAGATGGTGAAAAGTCTTGAAACAAGCTCCTTTGAAACCCTTCAAGAGGCAACCTTCATAGATTCACCTTCAAAGCTTGGAATGCACTTGTTAATGGAAGAGATGGATGAATGAAGTGGTGGTGATGGGTTTCGGTCATAGGGGAACCGAATGAGAGAGAGAGTAGAGTGATGTGAGGGTTGAGTGTGTAATCTTGAGTGTGATGATTATAAATCTTATGCACCATACTTCTTATAAGACATCTTACACATTTTGTTTACATACACAAGTAACAATCACATAAACAATTAGATTAAAATCAAGTAAAAGATAGCAAGTATGGTGATGTTGATGTGGTGGGTCCACAAGGACCGATTTTTCGGTTGGGGGGGGGGGGTAAAGGGAAACATTTCTCAACTAAATGTAAAAGATAGTTAGTTTGCAAGCATTTGATATTTTATGTTTGATATAGGGTTTTTAGTGGGTGTTATGGCATACGGGGACCATGACAAGCCAAAAATAATTAAATAGTGTGTTTGACAAATATATGATGTCCCGGGTAATGTCCGGTTGTTCGGTCAGACACCGTTCCGTTAAATTGTTTAATTGTTCCGTAAGGAGTCTTATTTATATATTTTTGTAACGCAATTTATTCCTAACACATAGGAAAACTTACCGGACTTTTTAGTAACTTTTCTGTATACTACTAGTATGCTAACACGCACATGTAAGTATAACACAGAAATCAGAGAGCAGTTAAATGATTCAGCACAGTCATCAAGCACTTTAATTATCATTTAATAAATTGTACGGATTACATGTAATTTTGGAGGGTTGTCACATTCTCCTCCTGTTAAGAGAATTTCGTCCCGAAATTTAGCGCGTGGTTACTGAGGAAGCTAGTTAAGTTGCGTTGTTTTCCTGATTTTCCTGGGGTGTCACATCATCCCCCCGTTGATTTGGAAATTTCGTCCCGAAATTCTGCAGTAGCTTCAGCCTCAGTAGCGGTTGCGTTTTTCTTAAACAGTTGGGGATACTTGGGTTTCATTTGGTCTTCTCGTTCCCAGGTATACTCTGGGCCACGACGAGCATTCCAACGAACTCGGACCAGAGGTATCCTGGTATGCTTGAGGATCTTAACATCTCGATCCGTAATCTCTACTGGTTCCTCGACGAATCGCAGCTGGTCGTCGATAGTGAGTTCCTTAAGAGGAACTATGAGGGTCTCATCTGACAGACACTTCTTCAGATTTGACACGTGGAATACGTTGTGAACTCCGCTGAGTTCTTCAGGTAGATCCAACCTGTAAGCGACTTTGCCAATTTTCTCGGTGACTTCGAATGGTCCGACATAACGCGGATTGAGTTTGCCTCGTTTGCCAAAGCGGACTACACCTTTCCAAGGTGAGACTTTGAGTAGCACTCGATCTCCAACCTGGAGCTCGAGTGGTTTTCTTCCCTTATCAGCATAGCTTTTCTAACGGTCACGAGCTGCCGCCATTCGCTGTCGTATCTGAGCAATTCTCTCGGTGGTATCTACCACAAGTTCTGGGCCAGTGATTTGGTTGTCACCAACTTCTACCCAACAGAGAGGTGATCGGCATTTGCGTCCGTACAATGCCTCGAACGTAGCGGCCTGAATGCTGGTGTGGTAGCTGTTGTTATATGAGAACTCCACTAGCGGGAGGTGCTTTTCCCAGCCATTACCAAAATCGATTACACATTCCCTAAGCATGTCTTCAAGGGTTTGGATGGTGCGTTCAGATTGCCCATCCTTCTGTGGGTGATAAGCGGTGCTCATATCTAAACGTGAGCCAAAAGACTTGTGCATTGCTTGCCACAGTTCAGAAGTAAAACGCGCGTCACGATCAGATATAATAGAAGTTGGCACTCCATGCCTTGATACCACTTCCTTTAGGTAAATGTCTGCAAGAGTAGAAAACTTATCTGTTTCCTTGATGGCCAGAAAATGTGCAGACTTGGTCAGTCGATCTACGATCACCCAAATGGTATCGTTTCCACGTTGAGATCTGGGCAGGCCGGTAACGAAATCCATGGAAATTTGCTCCCATTTCCATTGCGGGGTTCCCGGTTGTTGAAGTAGGCCTGATGGTTTCTGATATTCAGACTTGACTCTCGCACAAGTCAAGCTCTTGCTGACGTAGGTTGCTATGTGGGCTTTCATGCCAGGCCACCAGTATGTGGTCTTTAAGTCGTGGTACATCTTATCCGAACCAGGATGTACTGAATAACGAGACTTATGTGCTTCATCCATCACAAGCTCGCGTAGGTTTCCATACAGTGGGACCCAGATGCGCCCTATTACATAGTAAGCGCCGTCTTCCTTTTGTTCTAGCCGCTGCCTCGATCCTCGTAGGGACTCAGCCCTGATGTTTTCTACTTTCAATGCTTCAACCTGAGCATCGCAAATCTGAGCGGGAAGGTTAGATTGGATGGTAAGCTTTTAAAGCACGTACACGCCTAGGTATGGTATCCTTTCGACTGAGGGCGTCGGCCACAACATTGGCTTTACCCGGATGATACTTGATTGCGCATTCATAATCGTTCAAGAGCTCAACCCATCGGCGTTGACGCATGTTCAACTCCTTTTGCTTGAAGATATGCTCGAGACTCCTGTGATCGGTGTAAATGGTGCACTTGGTACCGTACAGGTAATGTCTCCATATCTTAAGCGCGAAAACAACTGCTCCCAGCTCCAGATCGTGAGTGGTGTAGTTTCTTTCGTGAACTTTAAGTTGGCGCGATGCGTAGGCAATGACCTTATCACGTTGCATCAATACGCAACCAAGTCCTTGGATGGAAGCGTCGCAATAAACCACGAAATCATCGGTGCCTTCGGGTAATGAGAGGATAGGCGCGCTACAAAGTCTATCCTTTAGATATTGAAATGCGGACTCTTGTGCATCACCCCAACGATAGATGACACCCTTCTGAGTCAGTGAAGTGAGAGGTTGCGCAATCTTGGAGAAATCTTTGATAAATCTTCTGTAATATCCTGCCAAACCCAAGAATTGGCGGATTTCTGTTGGTGTGCGGGGTGCAGGCCAGTTCTTGATCGATTCAACCTTAGATGGATCCACATGAATTCCATCCTTGTTTACTACATGGCCTAGAAAGTGGACTTCGTGAATCCAGAAGTCACATTTCGAAAACTTGGCATACAACTGTTCTTTTCGAAGAAGTTCCAACATAAGACGTAAATGCTGCTCGTGTTCCTCCTGACTCTTAGAATAGATCAGGATATCGTCGATGAACACAATAACGAACTTATCCAGGTAAGGCTTACATACTCGGTTCATGAGATCCATGAAGACCGCTGGTGCATTCGTCAGCCCGAATGGCATAACCAGAAACTCGTAATGGCCGTAACGAGTTCTGAATGCTGTTTTGGGGACGTCCTCATCTCGGACTCTCAGCTGATGGTATCCCGATCTCAAATCAATCTTGGAGTAATAGCTTGACCCTTGCAACTGGTCGAACAAGTCGTCAATACGTGGAAGAGGATAACGATTCTTCACAGTCACCTTTGTTTGAGTTCGCGGTAGTCAATACACATTCTGAAGGTACCATCTTTCTTCTTTACGAACAAGACTGGAGCTCCCCAGGGCGAAGAGCTAGGACGTATAAAACCCTTTTCCAAGAGTTCTTGTAGTTGTGTGGACAGTTCTTCGAGTTCTGATGGAGCTAGACGATATGGTGCTCGAGCTACTGGTGCTGCTCCAGGAGCTAGCTCGATTTGAAATTCAACTTGGCGGTGAGGCGGAAGACCAGGTAATTCCTCAGGAAATACCTCGGGAAAATCGCGTACTATAGGAATGCCTTCAATTCTCTTCTCTTCCGTGGATGTGTCAGTAATGAGTACCAGAATGGCAGTGTGGCCCTTTCGCAAACATTTATGGGCCTTAAGGAAAGAGATGATGCCTTCGACAGCACCACTCTTGTTGCCACGAATCACGATGGGTTCTTTATCAGAACGAGGAATGCGGACGATTTTCTCCTTGCAAACAATCTCCGCTTGATGATGAGATAGCCAATCCATCCCAATAACAACGTCGAAACTACCAAGTGTGATGGGAATAAGATCGATAGAGAAAGTCTGACCAGCTAAGACGAGGTTACAACCTTTAACTATGTGTGTGGCTTCAAGACTTTTACCATTTGCTAGCTCTACCGCGTGCTTGGTGTTCAAAAGTGTTGGGGTACGTTTAAGCATTTGACTAACTTTTAGAGACACATAACTGGTATCGGCACCCGAATCAAATAAGACAGTAACAAAGAAGTCATCCAGAAGAAACTTACTCATCACAACGTTGGGATCGTTCCTTGCGTCACCCTGACCAATCACGAAAGCACGACCCCTTGCTCCATTACCATTGTTGTTACCCCCGTTATTGCCTCCATTGTTGTTCCCGTTTCCCTGGTTGTTGTTGTTGTTGTTCTGATTCTGGTTAAGCTGGGGACAGTTCTTCTTAAAGTGGCCTTCAGCGCCACACTGAAAGCATCCCCTGTTGCTGTTGCTGATTCTGCGGTGCTTGCTGTTGCTGCTGGCGATTCTGATTTGCAGGCCGTGAGCTCCTGCAATCCTTGGCTTCATGACCCATCTTGAGACACCTATGACATCGTCCTTTGTTGCATTGACCACTATGGTGTCTGTTACATTTGTTGCACTTTGGGTGGTTTCCTCGGTATCCACCTTGTCCTTGATTACCGGAAGATTGCTGACCGGGACTCTGGTAGTCATCAGTCTTTCACTCTTGAGTCTGAACTGAAGTTGAACCTTTACTGGAGTTCCCATCCCATTTTCGCTTGTTTTCGGTAGGTGCATCAGGAGTAGCTGTGGCACTGATACGTTTGGGTAGCCTGTTTTGCTCCACCGCCTGGTCGGTGAGACGATGAGCCAACTTGATAATTTGCTGAATGGTACCCAGGTTGGCTGAAGTTACGTGACTTTGAATCTCTGGTACAAGGCCCTTGAGATACAGCTCAATACGTTTGATGGGAGGGTCCACCATAGTTGGACACAGGATGGCCAGCTCATTTGACCTTTTCGTATACGCCTCAATCTCAGACCCCGTCATTTTCAGATTGTAAAATTCCACTTCTAGTTCGTGGATGTCATCCCGACTACAGTACTCCTTCTTGATCAGCTCTTTAAAACCATTCCAGGGTGTGGCATTAGCAACTGCCAGCCCTAGGAGTTGAACCTGCGCCTTCCACCAGGTTAACGCAGCCCCTTCAAGTGTTCCGGTAGCATATTTCACCCTACGGTCTTCGGGGCATTCGCACATCTCGAAAACTGACTCAAGCTTTTCAAACCAGTGAAGAAGGCCCACTGCTCCTTCGGTGCCACTGAAAGTGGTAGGTCGACAGTGCATGAACGTCTTGAACGTGCACACAGGAGGCTGAGCATGTTGACCTGTTGCGCGAGAATAAAAGACAAAGTTAGGCACGAGGGTTGGTTTGCGAAGGTAGGATCTAAACATCCTAAGGTGAGTTGGTATGGCAGGTTATACCTCCTGCAGGGTTGGCTGCGAGTGCCTCAGCGACTCGTTCGTTGATCAAAGCCGTCAACTGGGCTTGAGTGAGGTTGATACGTCCTCCGCGTCCGCTCATGATCTTCAAAATGGAGCAACGTAAGTGAGAAAAGTGTCGCAAAAGTGCGTAAGTGTGGGACGATAGTAGAGAGTAAGCACACATGGTTCAAATAGCAATCATCACATTATCTAATGCACAGTGATAACTATCTAACCGATAATGTAACATAAATCATACCACTTATGGTGTCGAGTCTTGCACGTGGAGCGAAGCGTCGTTGTGGATCGTTGAGCACTGTACAGGTTATAGTCTGGTTTTATCAAAAAGCTTTTCCCTTCTTAAAACCAAGTTCACTATAACCAATGGCTCTGATACCAATCTGTCACACCCCCAAAATCCACCATGCGGAGTACCACCGCTTGGAGGCGTGACGTGACCAGGATCGAGCCACCAATCATGCTGAACAACACAATTAAGTAAATGAAACCAACCTCAATACCACTGGTGACCAAAGCTAGTTAACCATGTTTAGTTTAAACAGCGGAAGCATGAAAGTAAATCCAAAAGCATAAGTCCATAGTTTATAAGTTAAGGTTCAAAACACAAGTTTGATAAGTTCATAAGGATTTAAACAATGAGCACGGAACATAACAGTCCGTACACCACAACGACTTCTTCCTCGTGCAAACTCCAAGCATTTAGCGACCTGTAAGGCATGTAACAACTAGTCAACAACAAAGTTGAGTGAATTCACAGTTGGTTGTTTAGTTATAGCATTCATTTCGTAAATCGTCTGTTCGTTTTGAAAACCATGTATCGTATAAATTCGTATCGCGGTCTTTCTGACATGTTTGCGAAGATTAGTGGGGGTTTCCCATGTGTTACTAGACCACGCGTATCGACTGCTACGAAAATGTAAGAGGTGCCCTAAGTCAATGTCTATCAGCATTGACCCTTTGCCCATAGTCCATTAGTACACGCCCGTCCGACTGGCACGGTGTGAGGTTTGTTAAACCTAATAGCGCTATTAACTAATGACCCGCTCGCCATAGGCCTCGGCAATTAAGTCGATAATTGAGGGACTTAAAGTGATAGAGTTGATGGTCTTATGATCGTGTACGTAGGTTTTACGTATGTGCCCTTCAATCCGAGGACAGTAGTAAGTATGAGTGTACGTAGGTTTTACGTACGTGCCCTTCAATCCTAGGACAGTAAAAAGTAGTTTAATAGTAATGATAGTACAAGTAGTTATTCAATCCCATTCCCAACCCCTGGGAATCCGATGCCTTAGAAAGAGTGTGAACTCACCTCGGTTTGCTCGGTTAGGTTCTCAAATATAGTTAACAGTCAAGGTCGGTCAATCACGTCCTAATAAGGTACGGATAACAATCAGTTTCTCATGCATAACACGTATCCTACGTATGGTTTATTTGCACATTACTTCGTCCACATAACAGGTACACACTTTAACGATTTATGCCCATATAAACTTCCCATCCATTCCCCACTCATAAACAAACATACGATATTGCACGTAACACATATAACATGTTAGATCATTCACCGATAGCAAACTCGACATTTAGACACGCAAGTCACAACTTATGTCAATTAAGCATTAATATTCAAAACCGGCTGTTTTCGGACATTTAAATAAAATAGTTAAATTATTCCAAAAATTCCCAAATTTTTACAGGATGTCTTAAACGTTCCATATTTTGTTGTGTAAAAATATCAGGGTCCGGTTCATTACCAATATTTTATAAAAATTCATATTCCGGACTGAACTCAGATTTATGTATTTTCTGACCACAGTCCACGGAACAATTTATTAAAAATTCATCGAGTGTCCGATTTACGAAATTCCAGTGGGGTAATTACAAATGCATCGGTTTTCATCTACTGTACAAATTTCGTGGTCTGATTCATCATAAAACTCAGGTTATGACTGAAAGCATGACACCCATTTATTGCTGTCAAAATTCAGCTTAAGTTGCTGTTACAAATTAACACTTTAAAAATAGTAAACGGAGTCCAAAAATTATGATTCCGGTGCCATTAGAACCGTATTTCATAATAACATATTTTAGATTCAAAATATCGGTTTTTCGTTGAATTTATGGCCTGTTTACAGCCTGATGAAGTCAGCTGGAAATCATTACTCAGCTTGTTGTTTTGTGGTTTAAATGTTACTAAACGTATTAACAAGTGTCCGAACAACGGGTTTATCAAAAGTTTGACGATCAAACATCATATATGCATTAACTAACCTTAAACCTACAAGTTTTCATCTTTATGTGTCAATCATAAGTAAACTTTTAATATTTATCTATTTGTTCTTGACACTTTAGTGATTTTAAACATACTACACCCTTTGATCATAGAAACGAGATGAAACAAAATTAACAAGAGGGTAACAAAGGACTTACTACTAGCTTATAGCTAGGGATGAATCTAGTGCAAAGTTGGTAAGAAAAAGATGGTGAAAAGTCTTGAAACAAGCTCCTTTGAAACCCTTCAAGAGGCAACCTTCATAGATTCACCTTCAAAGCTTGGAATGCACTTATTAATGGAAGAGATGGATGAATGAAGTGGTGGTGATGGGTTTCGGTCATAGGGGAACCGAATGAGAGAGAGAGTAGAGTGATGTGAGGGTTGAGTGTGTAATCTTGAGTGTGATGATTATAAATCTTATGCACCATACTTCTTATAAGACATCTTACACATTTTGTTTACATACACAAGTAACAATCACATAAACAATTAGATTAAAATCAAGTAGAAGATAGCAAGTATGGTGATGTTGATGTGGTGGGTCCACAAGGACCGATTTTTCGGTTGGGGGGGGGGGGTGTGACACCTGTGTCACTGCGACCATCAAACAAATACCAAACCAATGAAATATTGTATTTCATACTTTGGACTTGTATAAATATGTGTATCTTTTGCACATATCAACTCTTGTTCGATTTCAAGCTTTAAATCGCTTTCTGGAAGGTTATACGCGCACTGATGCGTAAATATAACCAGTTTAATGCAATGAACACTCCGGAATAGTGAAATAGGCTTATCATACCTTAAATAACCTTTACATAACTTAGAAATAAGTTTTGAAGTCTTTGGTATGGCAAAATCAAGTTAAATCGCTTACAGGGACTAAAGTTGACAAACTGCGAAAGTATGCCAATTTGAATAGTAACAGACATTCCGGAACATGGCCATAAGTTAAACATACCATAAATATCCTTTACATAGCTTAGAAATAGGCTTTGAGGGGTTCGGTGTGCTAAAATAAACTTTTGGGTCATTCAGGGACTAAAAGTGTCAAAAAGTGCACAAGTTTGCACTTTTACGCATAACTTACGTTCTGAATACATCCGGACATCCAAAAATTTATATAAGCACTAAAATATTTTATTTTAGTGTTTGGCATAAGAAAAATCCATTCGTCACGCCATTTGGATAGTTTTTCGCGCTTATGCGCATTCCGTCGTAATTAACCGAACAACGCAATCGTACGGCTAAACGAACTGACATACGAGATATTTTTGAGCACATTTTTAGTTCCCTATACTTTAACTTCATTTTAGAGCTTTGAAATGGGGTTAACGGGCCTTAAACGCGTCGGAAATGACCTTATAGCACAACAGGGACCAAAATTGTAAATCTGCCAAACTTGGCCCTTGCGCACCGTAAGGGTTTATTTGTTACGGTGTGCAAGCAGTGTCCAGATGTAGCAAATTGATTTTGGCTACTGTTATCTGCCCCTAAACATTCCCCAAAGGTCAAGTGCCACTTGTTAAACTCTTGTGGTGGCCAAAATCAGTTACCACAACATTCCGACAAGTGTACGGGCTAGATCATTCCATCTTCTCCAAGAAACGATCCTAACTGTAGGATCGGATTGCGACCTAAACGAGTCGTTCGGAAGAGTTCTAGTCCGTTTCAAAGGCGGAAACAGAGAAACGAACGTGTAGACAGCTTGATATTCACTTTAATCTCTTATATATTGATATTGACAACCTTTACAATTGGAAGAGAAACCGGCAGCACTTCGGTACACTTAGCCAAAAACTGTTCTAACTGTTACAAATGACAATACACTAGCCCTATTTATAAGCTATATGATTTCGCTTGAAGGCTTCAAGCGAAACCCTTCAAGCGAATCTAACATGTTCAAGCGAAATCTTTCAATGTGTTTTGTCTTCAAGCGAAATGTTCATCAACTAACATTCTGATTTAAAATTAGCATGCAAACTCACATGAATATGTAGTATGATGTCATTGATGATGTCATCTAGATGATGTCATCATGACATCATGTCTTGAATAGCTCCGCACCGAACCCGAGACTCGATACAAGACGAAGACGACAGATGTGTGCACCAACAGACTCCCCCTCAGATGTTGACGAGTCTTAAGTGTCGAGTCTTCTCAATCTTCAGTCTTTATCAGTCTTTGAGCTTTCTTCAGGATCTCTATCTGGCTCTATTCTATCTCCAATTCTCTCTCTCTCTAACAGACTCCCCCTCAAAACATGCTGGGATCGTAGTCTGGCTTTTTCAGTATTTCAGAATCCTCAGGTATCGGAACCTAGCACTCTATCTGCTATCCTGCACATCCTCTACCCAAAAATAAGATTCAAAAGAATAAAATATTTAACAATTTATCAAATTTCATGCACCAACACTAACTCTTCTCCAATCAATATACAAACAAACATTAACAATGATCATTTAACGAATTTTTTATCTCTGAAAAACTTTTCAATCAAATTTCCCAAACCTGTTCGTCATGTTCAGCACTTGAAATTTTGAAAATCAGCTCTTCAACATCAGTTGTCTAAAATCTTTTTGAATTTTTTCAAAATTTATGCTAAAACACACCGAAAATCTTTTTGGATTTTGAAATAACAGAAATAAAATGCAGAAATGAACTATTTACATACAATATTTTTGTGAGTTTGCGTAAGAGGATCATATCAGTTTTTGAGACAAATCACCAACACCGTTAAGCTTCATTTCATTTTAAGTTTTAAACGATTCACTTAGATTGTCAGTATACTGATCCACTTAAATTTTCACACAAAGTTCAACTGTTTCGAGATACGAATTAGTGTTTTAGGACTTAAACATCTACATGTGTCCCACCTCAGTATATACTCCCGTATCCAGACCCCAATATTCAGTCTTACAGGTGAGTATACCACAGATGATATCTGTAAGGGGAATAAATTATGCAACCGTGATAGCTCAGGTCAGAACTTCCGTTCAGCAGAGAGCCTAGTTGACTTTTAGGTGTGTCCCCTTTAGAGGATCTTTTGAATTACAACAGCCATGATTAGCATTTTTCAATGTTTCATCATTTTTTAGCTGAGGGTGAGCTATATTTCAAGCATGCGGAAAGTATTCTCCGGGGACTAGGCCATTGCTTCCGCAAAATCAGAAGTCCCGGGATAATACCCCAGATATCACTGAGTATAAAGACCTAGTATCTCAGAATACGGGACCCTTCAAACAAGATTTCAGGGGTTACCTATATATCCTGG
Organism: Helianthus tuberosus; assembly: GCA_030545235.1. NCBI lineage: Eukaryota > Viridiplantae > Streptophyta > Magnoliopsida > Asterales > Asteraceae > Helianthus > Helianthus tuberosus. Next base: position 119,984,801 of record CM060360.1, on the reverse strand, counting down.
AGGTGTTCCCCACGTAGACGCAAGTAAATTTTATGTTTATATCTCGTCACAATTTACTAAATGTGCAAAAACCTACTGACATATCCACAGTGAGATTGTTTATCACATTTGACTTTCCATTTCTTTAGCATGTTGTGATCGTCCACTGATGTACTATCATTTCCTCCTTTTGACAACAAAACTCATTTTTGATTTTATCATGTTTTTGGCTTTTTCAAATTTTCAAATGTTTTTGGATTTTCTGAAAATTTTTACTCCCCCTAAAATGCAAACACATTTTAGGAAATTTTGAAAATAAACTGTACAATAAAGTGACAACTGATATCAAATCGCATCAAATTCGCCATCCTCTTGGCATAAACAATCAGAACTCCCCCTTACAACAAACTATTTTCCCATTGTGATTTCAAAACACTTAAGTTTGTTTTAATCAAATGGTTTTTCCGAAAAATAAGTTTGATTTTACCAATTGTAGGTTAAGGGTGTAGCTCATCACATTGTTCTTCAAAATACAACTTGTAGAAAATCAGATACAATTTAATGTCCCTGATTTACCACTTGTAAGTCGAAATCACTTTCGTGAATTTCTCAAGAAATGTGCCGATTCCTGCTCCACTTAAACCAACCTGGGAGCTCCGGCAAGTCTGGTTTTTACTCAAACATAACGTCCACCCAAGCCTCACCAGCCTTGGGTGACTTTGGTGGCAAACATCTATCCCACCAACATTTTGATTTATAAAATTCTTGAGCACCCTTTACCTTCCTATCAACCATCTTACCGAAAATATGTTTGACTTTCCCGTTGAAAGCCTTCTCAACATCAAATTCTCCCTTATCAGCGAAGAATTGATTTGAGATCTCTACTTTCCCAACTTTCGACTTCCAATTTTCCTTTGACAATGAAGGAAAATTTTCATCGTTCACCTCAGAAACGGAATTCACAATCTTTTTCTCAACAAATGACTCCTCTGATTTTATGGAATCAGATTCATTGTCAGAACTTCTTTCAGATTTTACAATCCATTTTTGTTTGGTTAAATCGACACTTCTTTTGTAAAACCGTTTTGAAGTTTCACCAACTTCCAAAGTCGATTTATCAACATTTTTCTTTTTCATTTCAGAGTTAGAAGAAACTCCCTGTTCTTTGTAGTTGGTCTTGGGGCAATTCCAAGCTATGTGTCCAACTTCCTGGCATTTAAAACAAGTTCTTCGATCAACTCTTTGAGCAAACTTTCTCACATTCTTCTTCACTTCAGCAAGAAACTCTTGATTGGATTGTTTCCATAATGGTTTCTTCTGCTCATCTTCACAACTTCCACCTGCAACAAATTTTGTATTTGGTTTATAAGTTTTCTGATTTTGATAATTTTCAGGAGGAATAAATCCTAAACCTTTCTTTTTGAGATTACCGTTGTAGTTTGGTTTCTTTCGATAACCATAACCAGAACTATAACCCTTTTTCTTGTTCAATCTCTGTTGAACTCTTGAAGTGTATTTTTTAGGTTTTTTATCAAGATTTAAACCTTTTATATCAGAAAGATTAATTTCTGTTAATTTGAAAACCTGTTTGATCATTTCAGTTTTTACACTTCTGATTGGAAATTCCTCATCAGAATATAATTTGTCTGAATCATTCAAAGTATAAGCCACTTTGATTGATCCGTCATTCAAATTAGATTTTGATAACAGGAATTCTCTATTGTAAACCCTATTAACCGGTGAACTCTGACTCTTTTCAGACGAACTCGGACTATCAGACTCAGACTCCGGTTTTGACTCCTCATCCGTATCCAACACATGATCGACAACTTTCTTTAATAACTCAGACTCATGATCAGTGTCAGACGCTGTGAATGTAACATCAATATTGTCTGGTAATTCATCAATGATTTCAGACTTTAACTTGATGTTGACTGCCTTTTTAAGACGCTCTTCATTTGGATTCCTGGGAGAATAAGTTTCATGGATCGGGGGCGGACATCTGTTATACTTGACACTTGGTTTCTTACCAGTATCAGTATCTTCAGTCTTTTTGTCCATGAACGCTTCTAGACCTGCAACAGTAGGATAAACACGATCAATCAAGTAATCACATGTAGTGTAACTTAACAGTAATCGTTTAATCCTTTCACTCTCAATCTTCTCAAGTTCCACTTCTTTCTTTAACTGTGCACAATCTTCAATATACTCATTAATGACTTTTTGCTTTGTCATTAATGTTGCACTCATTTTATCCATTGCTTTTTCGGTTTCAGTATTCGTCTTTTTCAGACGAACAACTGTGTTGTTGAGCACATCGTACGACTCCTTAATGTACTTCACATCAGACAGTAAGTCTTCTTTAATCTTCTCCAACTCAGCAATCTTCTTATCTTTCTCTTCACAAGCTTTGCAAGATTCTGAACACTTCAAACATGGTTTTTCAACTTCAACCAATTTTTCAACTATCTTTTCAACCTCGATGATCTTCTCTACTTCGACAATTTTCTCTACTTCAACAAATTTTTCAACTTCAACAAGTTTTTCAACTTCGACTATTTTTTCAATTTCAACGAGTTTCTCCACCACTTTCTCCACTTCAACAACTTTCTCAACAACTTTCTCAGTTGCTGGTTCAACATTCGCTTTTCCAGCTTCTGTCTTCACCTTTTCATTAGCAAGTAACTTTGCTGCTTCCAGTTCCCTCTTTAAGCGGGCAATCTTCTTCTGATTCAGCATCTCAACTTTATCTGCATAGAAAAAATTAAAACTGTCAGGCTCAATGCATTTTCTACATTTGTTAAGATATTCTTCCTCATCATCGGTATCTACATCGCTTCCAAGATCTGGAAAAATCGGGATTCTTTTCTGATTAACCTCATCTTCACCTAGAATTCGAGCAACAAAGCCTGATTCTGATGGAATGTATTTATCCCAACTAAATCCCTCGGCAACTTTTTCGTCATCTTGATGAATAATTAAAGCTTTCTTCTTTCCATCATCAGTAGCATGAGCATGTACAATTTGAGGTTGTTGAGTAGTCTGATGGAAGATTGATTTCTGATAATAATTGTTTCTATCTTGATTCCCGGTAGTTTCTTTACTTTTGCACTCTCGTTTAAAATGACCTTTTCCTTTACAACGGAAACAGGTAACCTTTGATTTATCAAATCCCAATGGAGAGGTAGCCATTCCTCGAAATTCATCCCTACCAGTAATCTCTTGAAACTTCTCAGCTCTCCTCCAAGCACTTGCTAAGCACCATTTGATATCCATCACTTCAAGTTCTTCAGCATCAATCTGGTCGTAATCTTCTTTGGTAAGCATCGGATTCCCAATCTTCCCACCGATCAAACTTTCGTAAGATTCTAACATAGTAACCAGTGATGCCATGTGTTGCTTGGCAACTTCCGGAGACAGATTCTGACCATTTTGAATGTTTAAAGTAACATTGCACTGAAGATTTGTTGAGTTTTGTCGTTGATAACTTGATGTTGTGCTGTTTGGATCAAAACTTGAGAACGAAGGTGAAGATCCACCACTTTGTGTCACACTACTACCCTTTGTTCCAGATGAACTGTCAGCACTGAAACCAGTTTGGATCTTTGGGCTCTGGCTGGGAGTAGTCTCAAACTTGTTCCCTCGGTAATACAAACTGGCATCTTGTTTGGCATTTGGATTTGTCATGATAGCCGTTTTCTGAATATCTAACTCATGCTCTTCAATCCTCTGAATAAACTGAGCCAAATTCATATTTTCAGACTTTCTTGTATGTTTTAAGATCAGCAAATACGTTCCCCATTTCTGTTGTGGTAATGCTTCAGCAAGTTTATCAACCCACTCATCATCCTCTTTCTCAATGTTAAATCTTTTCATTTCCAAGACTAGATGACAATATCTATCAATGGTATGCTTTGTAGTTTCATGATCGAAGGCTGAAAACATATCAAATGATTTTTTCAGTAAAGCCTTTCTGTTCTTGATCATATCTGCGCTTCCTTGGAATTTCTGAATCAATGCTTCCCAGATTGATTTAGCTGTACCATTATGTTGGAGCAAAACAAATATATCTTCTTTTATTGCTTGCTGAAGAATACTGATCATCATTTTCTCACTTGTGAATTTTAATTTGTCAATCTCTGAGTAGTCCTCAAATGCTTTTTCCATCCCACGGTCATTCTTTGGTTTCTCATAGTCTTTCAACAATGAACACCATGCATCAAACTTGTAAGCTTGTACCCAGTTCTCAAATCGATTCTGCCATCCTTTAAATTCTTCAATGTACATAAGCTTTGGTGGTTTTTGATGCGTTCCCGTTTCATTTTCACTATATAAATTTTCAGCAGCAGTAACCGGAGCGACTGGTGTGGCAAACGCGTTGTAGAAATCCTCTTCCATGTCTTCGGCAAATACTTTTACAATCAAAACAAACAACAATCAGTTTAAAGGTTTTTCAATTAACTGAAACAAACTGGTACTCGGACTGGCGATTTTTTGTGCGGACTGAACGTTGACCAACTGTTCGAACTGATATGACCCGGGTCCAATTCAAACAACTTGACTCTTTGAAACCTTTGATCTCCAAACCGTATGACCTGGACCTGACTTGAACTTTGTGTGAACTGACTGTTTAAACCACACGACCTTTACAACACTTAACCAAACAATATTAATTGTCAAACCAATAAGCTTGGGCTCAAGCCCACTATGTCGACAATTTTAAAACAACACAAAATAATTTTTCTTCACACTAATATTTGATCACAATTATATCAAAACACTCACATGTATTTCCGACAACCTATTTATCACATTCACATGCAATTACACATCAATTAAAGCAAGGTTGACAACAATTTTTGAATATTGTATTCACTAAAGATGGATGGCCGACACTTTTGATTAGGCTGCAAAACTTTGACAAAAATCACATAAATGCTATCAAATTGATACAAAGCTGGTCAGTTTGTATTAAATCGATGACACATGGGCTGCTAACATCTTTCAAAACAACACTCAATGAATTATCATTGGACCTAACATACCACTAATTCGACAACATTGAACACAAACACATGCACCTTTGAATTTTTAAACTTGCTGACAACTTTTAGAATTTGATATGATTGAACTGCACCATTTTATCAACTTCACATGCTCACAAATATCAATCCCACTTAGCCGACAAAACACTTTAAAAAGTCATCACATGTCAAACAGTTTCCAAATTCCAAACATTAATTGATAACACCTTTTCATGCAGACACTTACTGAATTTAATATGTTTTAAAATCTATTTGATCGATGTAATGCACTATATAAACCGATATATTCTCACAACATGATATATTTTCACAACATACGATACGTGTTTTCAATTAACAGCAAAATTCAGGCAAGACATCAGAATGTTTCAAGTGTACTGCAGGTTTCAAACAGATATCAACGTATTTTCAAGTGAAATGCAATCAGATCAGTTTCGCTTCAACTATTCAAGCGAAATCAAATAATGTTCTCAACTTGAAGCGAAATCAACAGATTATCATCAACTTGAAGCGAAATCATGTACAAAATGTTGCTGATGTCATCATATGTTCGAACAATTGAAGCGAAATCACACAAAATTACAAGTTTTAGGCTGATTTTGATGCTGAAACTTTCCAGAAACTGTTAAAACATGATTATGCGTGATATGTGAGAATTTTAGTCGATTTTATCCGTAACAAGTTTTAACTTTTGAAAAAGAAAGGTGTAGAAACAGAAATCGTGATGAACACAGGCTGTTTTTGGCAAGAACTCCTCGTCCTGTGCTCTGATACCAATTGTAGGATCGGATTGCGACCTAAACGAGTCGTTCGGAAGAGTTCTAGTCCGTTTCAAAGGCGGAAACAGAGAAACGAACGTGTAGACAGCTTGATATTCACTTTAATCTCTTATATATTGATATTGACAACCTTTACAATTGGAAGAGAAACCGGCAGCACTTCGGTACACTTAGCCAAAAACTGTTCTAACTGTTACAAATGACAATACACTAGCCCTATTTATAAGCTATATGATTTCGCTTGAAGGCTTCAAGCGAAACCCTTCAAGCGAATCTAACATGTTCAAGCGAAATCTTTCAATGTGTTTTGTCTTCAAGCGAAATGTTCATCAACTAACATTCTGATTTGAAATTAGCATGCAAACTCACATGAATATGTAGTATGATGTCATTGATGATGTCATCTAGATGATGTCATCATGACATCATGTCTTGAATAGCTCCGCACCGAACCCGAGACTCGATACAAGACGAAGACGACAGATGTGTGCACCAACACTAACGGTGAACCGAAATCTATAAATACCCACCTTGTTTTACCCATTTCCCTCACATTTGAATCTGATTCTACACTCTCTAAGTGGAAGTATATGCTTCCTACCTGAGAGTGAATCGGGTTCGAATCTTGTGGGGACCCTTCGTAAGTATTCCTTCGTTCTTTTATTGCTTTTCGAGTCTTTTCGAGTCTGAAAGTCAAACTTTGTTTGACTTTCTGCGTTGACCAGTTTATGGTCAATGCGAAGTTCGTTTGAACTTCGCAACGTGAGTGTAATCACGTTGGTTATAGTCCATTGGGACTATGCCTACTGATTACCACGTTGTATAGGGTCGTAGGGTAAGCGATCTAATAAATCGCTTATACCTTCGAACCCGACCCATTTGGTCGATCATTAGGATCCGACCAAACACATTAGGTGACCACAGTATATAGGGAATAACCTTCCGAGGTTATACCTTATGGTCGCTTCGTTTAAGTAGTTGTATGATATGTAGTTTATATGCCTTAGGTAAATTACCAAAATACCCCTTTGATGCCAAAATTCATTTTAAACACATGTAACATAACTTTTGTCATCTAAACTGATTTGACAACCATATTAGACATGTTAAGGCATATTTTACTTGTCATAGGACTAGTTAGGCGTTCCGAACGCGTTTTACGCGAACGACGCGTTAAAGTAGCATAAGCTACCTAAACGGGTCGTAATGGGTCACAAACGCTTAGGTTAGGTTTCATTTAGCATGAAGGCTTTGTTAAACCATATGACACGAGTCTCTATACTCGTTTGGTTTACGAACCCTCATTCTATCCAATCATCCGATTTAGGTCCGGTTATTAACATAGTTACCTATATTAGGTGTCGTTTGATATCCGCGATCTCTAGCATTGTTTGGTTGTTACTCAAGGACTACTAAGCAATCTCAAGTGAGTACATAGAACCCCTCTTTTACTGTTTTCCAAACTGTTTTGGGGTGAAACACATGTGCCTACTTGTTACTTTCATGCTTTCCATGTTTTTCACATCATATACCTGCTATGTTCATTAGTACATTATAGTACATGATTTCATTGTGTTCATGCTATGTATGCCCATTGTGTGCGTACTTAGTACATCGTTTTACATTACATTTTATGCTATGTATGTCCATTTAGTTCATACTTAGTACATTTCTTATTCATCATATGCTTACATTTTGGTATGACATTTGGTTTGTTTAAACTATACTATACATTCATTAACACCGATCATGCCGCTCGGTAGTAGGTAGTGGTACCATAGGACTTGACAAATCCCATTCCTGAAATCTCGGGTTTGTTTGGACGTAAGGAATGACCGAATCCGAATACATATTCTTTTGATAACCCATTTTTACATGGTTATCCGACTGTCGCAAGGCTTGGATGTATGAATTTTCACAATACCGCATAAATGTATAATATCAGTATAGCATACATTTACTACACAAAACATAACTTTGATTTAAACCAAGTTTTACTTCAATACTTTGTTTTGTGCATTTCACCTATGGTTTAGTTGATGCATTTCACTAGCCATACATATCATTTTGGTTACACATTACATGATTTACATTTGACAAATAAACATTTTCAACATTGGTTATACGTTGCATGATTTACATCTTGACATAAACATTTTGGTATATTATTCAATACATTTGACAATTGGTTTAAACATAGACATCTTACATTGTAGGTTTGGTTTGAGTAAGTGATTTAAGTAAACGAGGCGTGTGTAATATGATACAAGCATGGTGGATACGCCGCTGGTACTTCCTATATATAAGTGATTGTATGGTATTACATATCGTGGCGTTATTTGAATCATTTCAATTTGGACATATAACATTTTATACAAATAACATACTTTTCACAATACATTGTTTTACAAACAACTTATCTTATACAAACTCATTTTTACATAGTTATTCATTTAACCTTACATTTATTTATACATATCATCTGATCTTATCGTTTTTCAAATGATTTACAAGACAAAGCAAATTACAAGGTTCATGACTAAACATTTTCTCAAACATAAGTCATGAAACCTATTTTCACAAAACCTATGTATCTCACAGGCATTTTTATGCTGACGTACCTATTTTCACATGTGTTTTTCAGGAGCTGTTACATAAGATGATCAAGATACACATAGGTAGACTTGGGCTTTAGTGACAATAAAAGATGCAAGACTAGTTAATTATGTTGTATTTCTTTGTTTGTTAAGACATTGTAACACTTTTAATCAATAAAACGAAACTTCAATTGCCATGGATTTGAAACAATTATTTCTGTTACAACACTCCCCGACATTTCCGCCACGTTTTATATGTTCTACGTGGTCGGGGTGTGACAGGGGGTAAAGGGAAACATTTCTCAACTAAATGTAAAAGATAGTTAGTTTGCAAGCATTTGATATTTTATGTTAGATATAGGGTTTTTAGTGGGTGTTATGGCATACGGGGACCATGACTAGCCAAAAATAATTAAATAGTGTGTTTGACAAATATATGATGTCCCGGGTAATGTCCGGTTGTTCGGTCGGACACTGTTCCGTTAAATTGTTTAATTGTTCCGTAAGGCGTCTTATTTATATATTTTTGTAACACAATTTATTCCTAACACATAGGAAAACATACCGGACTTTTTAGTAACTTTTCTGTATACTACTAGTATGCTAACACGCACATGTAAGTATAACACAGAAATCAGAGAGCAGTTAAATGATTCAGCACAGTCATCAAGCACTTTAATTATCATTTAATAAATTGTACGGATTACATGTAATTTTGGAGGGTTGTCACATTCTCCCCCTGTTAAGAGAATTTCGTCCCGAAATTTAGCGCGTGGTTACTGAGGAAGCTAGTTAAGTTGCGTTGTTTTCCTGATTTTCCTGGGGTGTATTTCGGGACGAAATTCTCTTAACAGGGGGAGAATGTGACAACCCTCCAAAATTACATGTAATCCGTACAATTTATTAAATGATAATTAAAGTTCTTGATGACTGTGCTGAATCATTTAACTGCTCTCTGATTTCTGTGTTATACTTACATGTGCGTGTTAGCATACTAGTAGTATACAGAAAAGTTACTAAAAAGTCCGGTATGTTTTCCTATGTGTTAGGAATAAATTGCGTTACAAAAATATATAAATAAGACGCCTTACGGAACAATTAAACAATTTAACGGAACAGTGTCCGACCGAACAACCGGACATTACCCGGGACATCATATATTTGTCAAACACACTATTTAATTATTTAGTGTGTTTGACAAATATATGATGTCCCGGGTAATGTCCGGTTGTTCGGTCGGACACTGTTCCGTTAAATTGTTTAATTGTTCCGTAAGGCGTCTTATTTATATATTTTTGTAACGCAATTTATTCCTAACACATAGGAAAACATACCGGACTTTTTAGTAACTTTTCTGTATACTACTAGTATGCTAACACGCACATGTAAGTATAACACAGAAATCAGATAGCAGTTAAATGATTCAGCACAGTCATCAAGCACTTTAATTATCATTTAATAAATTGTACGGATTACATGTAATTTTGGAGGGTTGTCACATGTAATACTTTTTATTTTTAATCTTTTCGCACTTTTTAGTTGGTTATGTATTAATGACTTTAATAACTAGTTTCTTATGTTGAAGGTGATTCTTCCTTATCGTTTGTCCGTGGTGTCTTGGCATTATTTTACAGTCTATATAAAATAAAAGATTTTCACCATTCATATCTTCACGGTCTATATGGAGGTATGTTGGCTACCTGGTCGGGGGTTAAGGGAACGTTTTGGTAAGAGTCTTGCCTTGTTCAGTGTATAGATCCTGCAAGGACCTGAGTCAAATTAAGTAGGACCTCCTTCAATACCCACCGGTATTGGATGGCGGGGGTCCAAACTCTTTGATCCCCTCATATGTAAGCTACTATTAATACTTTAATCCGGCTACTTAGGACTGTATCCCTGCTGACTCAGACTACTTAGCCGAGGGTAACATCACCTTCAAAAGAGGGGCCTACCATAATATGCATTAATAACTTAATTAATTATCTTTCAATATTCCGACCCTTTAGGATTGTATCCTTGCTGACTCAAACTACTGGGTTGAGGATAACGTCACATTCAAAAGAGGGGCCTACTACAATAACTAAGATAATCTCTTAAAAAGTGCAAAAGTGCGGAAATAATCAAAGGTTACACTAAACACGAGTCGGATCCAAGTGATTCATCTTGTCTATCTGTTTTTATTTTTATTTTATTTTTCAGCATTTTAGTTAGTTTTTATTTTTCTAGTTTAAAAACCCTTTTTCTAACTTTTGATTTGATTAGACGTTGAGGATAAACCGGTACTAAAAGCTCTTGTGTCCTTGGACGACCTCGGTATCTTGCCAACACTATACTACGCTCACGATGGGTGCACTTGCCCATATGTGTGTTTGGTGTTAGTAAAATATCGTGTTTTATAAATTTAAAATTTGGCTAACGTGTAAAAAGGGGTTAAAATATACTTAAATATATATCACACCACACACGCATCATACACATTAATATAAAACTAATTATATGCACAATTCCGTTCTAAAAAATTAAATACACAGTTGAAAAGTTTACTCGATACATGTTAGTTGAATCCAAAATTGAAAACGAGTAAGATTTACCTTATTTAAAACTAACAGCTTTATACATGTCTATTTTTTTAATTTACATGAAAGATATTTATTATTATCTATCATATCTATCCAAAATTTTATAAAATCTATTTTTTAATTTACATGAAAGATATTTAAAACGAGTAAGATATGTAATTTACATAAAACTATATAGCTAGTAGATTTTATTAAAAAAAGGCAAATTGGAAAATAATAATCCCATCTTTCTGAAATTGGCCGATAATAATCCCAAGTCAGTTATTAGCCAATAATAATCCGACCTCGTCCAATCTTTTTGTAAAACAGTCTGCCGTTAAAATAGCTTAACGGAGTTAAGTGTTTTTTCGAATTACAAACCGATGTTTTAGGGCTTTTGATCAGAACGAGGATACGAGTCGATTGGTGTAAAACTTACCTCAAAATACTGCCCCCAACCCACGAAAACGGTGCTTTAATTCGGGTGTCTAACTTCCAATTAACAAAATTCAAGCCATTTCGAACACAATTTCGATGTAAGTTTTACATCAATCGAATCATATCCTCGTTCTGATCAAAAGCCCTAAAACATCGGTTTGTAATTCGGAAAAACACTTAACTTCGTTAAGCTTATTTTAACGGCAGACTATTTTACAAAAAAAAATTGGACGAGGTCGGATTATTATTGGCTAATAACTGACTTGGGATTATTATAAGCCAATTTCAGAAAGATGGTATTATTATTTTCCAATTTTCCTTAGAAAAATCTATTTAGAAAAAAATACTGATGTAACTAGTAGATTTTATGTTAAATAAGAAATTTTATAAAAAAGATGAAAATAAAAAAATAGATTTTATGTTAATTAAGAGATATAATAAAAAGATGAAAATAAAAAAAAATAAATAGATTTTGTAAAATTGATTTAAACTTAAATAAAATTAGATGTTAATACCCAAAGGTGTTACATTAATAAAATTAAAAAAAATGAAGGGTATTTTAGTCATTATATTGATAAAATTAACTAATTTTGGTGGTAGTACCCAAAGGTGTTACAAAATTGAAACCATAAAACATGAACCTATTAAAAAAAAGTTAGTATGTATAGACGAAACTAACTATGAACCACATGGTCCATTTGTGTAATTAACTCTTTTTTTTTTTTGAACGGCAAATTTGGATCACTGGAGTATTATCGTGCCACCAGCGGAATCACCCGATCATATCCATCTCCACTAGGCATAATGCCTATACACCAATTCAGGAGAAAACCCAATAAATATGAGAAAAACCCTTGTGAGAATCGAACCCTAGACCTATTGGTCCCAAAGCCTTATCTAACCTCCATGATACCACTAGACTATTGGTCTCAAAACCTTATTTCACCTCTAAGATATCACTAGAATATAAAGTGATGGGCGTAATTAATAACTCATTCATATATATATATTAATTCAACACATAACCGAACAACAGTGATTTCACGGTAACGTCGTTTGTATGTTGACATATAAATTACCAGATTTCCCCCAATTTCTTCTTCTTCTTCGCAACAATTTGATTACCAGACGGAGTTCATCGTCATCCAAACGCACGTTGTCGTCACCATGGTCGTCTCGAATTCCTACAGGAAAGCGATCGAAGGTAATGTTTAATTCGTTAATTTCGTAAATTTAGGGTTTCCAATTTGTGAAATTTGTGAAATTGAGATTAGCTTTTTGCTTAATTTCGTAAATTTAGGGTTTCGAATTTGTGAAATTTGTGAAATTGAGATTAGCTTTTTGCTGTTTAGCGTTGATGTTTGATGTTTTGGGGATCGGGCGGCGGAGGCGGCGTCGTCGTCGACCACCGGAACGCCGGTGGAGCCGATTGAGGCGGTGGTGAAAGGAATCAGGTGGATGTGAGTCGCAGGAACAGGAGGTTAGATCGTCTGGTCCGTGTAAGAAGGAGCCGGATGCGTGTGAGGAGGTGACAGGTATTGATGTACCGGAGAAGTCTTCGGTTGTGGAGGCGGAAGGTCAGCCGTTGGTGTCGCCGATGTCGTTAGGTGTGTGTTGATTGTTGAATTGAGTATAGTTTGATTTGTTTGTGAAGTTGTTGATGTTTTGTTTGGTTTGTAGGGAATTCGTTGCTTGATGTTGAGAAGAAAACAAAGGCTAACGGTGGTCGGTGGTTCGTTGGGGTTGCTTGGGGAAAACTCTTTTCTCAGTGCCCTCAGGTAGTTCTTTTACTCTTCCCCGTGTTGATGGTAATAGGATTGTGTTTAGTGTGTATCGCTAGATGATTAACGCATATGGTTAGTAGATATAGAGCAATGAATCACTGACTTAGTTAGCTTGGTAGAAATTAAATCAAAGTGGCCCACAACTCATCTTGTGTTTTGTAAGGGTTATTAAGGGCCTGGTCTTTTGTGTACTGATGAATGGATGATTATATATATATATATATATTCATATATGTAAAAAGTGGCTTAATTGATGTTCTGATCTTGGATGAACCAACTGTTTAACTCTTGCATCTCCCTCCCTAAACACTTGAAAATTGTTATTATACTCATTCTTTGACTCTGCATACCTATTTGTTGCAGGCATTTTTTTAAGCTAAGTTGTATGTATATTCTTGGGTGTAACATATATAAAAATATGGTTATCAATATGTGGTCTTGTAAACATATAAGTTCTGGGTTCATATTCTGAGTGAATAGGCTTACAAACATTGACTTTGACTGCAGGGACAGAAAGATTTAATGATGTTGATATATTATTGTAGTTGCGCGCCTTACTAACTAAATGCAATTGTCGACCTGTGGAACTGCAAATGTGCAATCGTCGACGTTTGAAATTCGTCTTTTCACCACACAATCCTATTTTTGGCTTCTACGAAATGCTGTATGCTAACTGAGATTCTTCCCATGGTTTCATCTTTCTTTGTCTTAGTTTGATTATATCGTTACAATATAAGATATCATCACTGTTCATTTTTTGTTGCCTCTTATTCAGTTGGTTCGTTGTGAAGGGCGCCTTGGTATGAGGAATTAGGTTTGTCGGGTTCATTGGTACACCGCCACAATTGCATTGGGGTGTAAATCGAGATGAATTTTTTGGCTGGTGAACTCGAATGTGATACCAAAGACAGATTGAAAAAAGGTTGGACATTGGGTTCCGGTTCATAAGGTAAATAACATTTACCGTCACAATTGAATCGGCTTTCATCTGGGTACTTTTGGGTTTCAACTAGGTCTTCATATCTGCGCTTCGCGGCAGTTGGGTTGATTTTAAACAAACGTTAATGGAAATGTAGTTAATGGTAACATTATATTGCCAGCATAATTTCACATTATTAGTTGAAAATAACATTATAATTAATGCGATACCGTTAATATAACTTGAGAATAAAGAATTTATTTATATAAATAACTATATGGAAATGGTTGATTTTAAACAAACATTAATGGGAACGTAGTTAAAGACAATAGCATTATAATTAACGGCGATTGTTATCCGACCCATTCATTATCTCCCTACCCTCCAGAGCAGGTTACCGACCAGACCACCACCGCCACTACCGACGCTCTTCCACCTGCTGGTGATCAACACTGATTGGCATCGCCGTCGCCTGTCGCTACTGATCATCTTCCAACTGCTGCTGCTAATCATCGTTGATTGAAGCGGCCGGCCGATTCCAAACCAGGTTAGGTAATGCTTTAATTGGATTTTTGCGGAGTTTTGTTCATCGATGTTCTCATGTAGCTACTTCTTAGCTGTTTCAATCTTAGGTTTATTTTATTGATAAACTTCAATTTTGTTCACTCACTTTAAACTCATGTCATCTTTGATTTACGATTAAGTAAATTGCAATCCTAACTTGGCTGCATCATAGAAGATGCCAGTATGCCACCCACCAACAACTTTCTGCCTTTTACCAGGTAATTACTTACATTAAGCATCTTTTGATTTCAAATGTTATCACTGAACATGTTGTATGCCTAAGCTACATGTGATTCAACTGTTTTCATTATCAGTCATAATTGCTTGAAACGATCGAGTACCCGCGCATCGCGCGGGGTAATCACACTAGTTAATATATGATTTATTCATATGGATTCAAACCACTCAACCCGGTTATTAAAAATTCATATATGATTCTTTCATATGGATTCAAACCACTGAGTATTAAAAAAACTATTCGTCCAGCACCAAGCCTTTTACTTATTGCGTCGAGTGATAAAATTAGCATATGTTTTTGTTTTCCTTTTATAATTCTCTTATATAATATATAGGATTAGGATCAAATACAAAGGATCCTAATTGTAAGAAGTGTAAGAAGGATTTATAAAGTGACAAGTGTCCAATAACCTAAAAAAACCCACTACACACACAAAAAAAAACCTTAAACATCCACCACCACCAAAAACCTAAACCCACCCCCACCCCACCCTCATCACCCACCCCACAAAAAAATATATATATATATATATTTTTTTTTTTGCCAAGGGGGTGGGGTTTAGTTTTTTGGGTGGTGGTGGGGGTGGGGATTTAGTTTTTTTTTTAGATTTTTTTTTAGGTTTTTGGGGGGTGGGGGGAGGGTTAGGTTTTTGGGGTGTTTTTTTGGTGAGATATAGTTTTTTTTTTTTTGTGGGGGGGGGGAGGGGGTTAGGTTTTTTTAGGTTTTTTTGGTGATGTATAGTTTTTTTTTTTGGGGGGGGGGGGTGTTTAGGTTTTTGGGTGGTGGTGGGGTGGGGGTGGGTGTTTAGGTTTTAGGTGGTGATGTAGTGGGTTTAATTTTAGGTTATTGGACACTTGTCACTCTATAAATTCTTCTTACAATTAGAAGCCTTTATAGAATAACTTGACCCATAATATATATAAGAAAAGGAACATCGTGTCATGGTTAGCTTATTTATATGTTGGGATGTGATGCGGCTCTGTTTTTCTCTATAAAAGTTGTATCGATGTGTAACAACCCGCACATTCGTGCGTTGTTACTACTCGATATACTCGTTACGCCTAGCACCAGAGATTCGGATCATAATGTAACCATATCGTATATATCGCTATTCGAAGGATAATCGCATATTTTTGAAATACAATATCGCTATACTACACTATTACCACAAACACTAACACTCACGGAGGCATCGAGTGAGGACCTATTCTACCCTCCTCAGTGGCCGTGATGTGTCGAACGTAAACAATTAACGCTAACAAAGACTCTCGGGTGAGTGCTATAGCTCCAGTCGTCGTGACGATGATGACAATACGAGTGGATGGTACCCCGTCAGTCTTTGTGGCACACCACGCAATAACGTTCGCGACGACATCAGGAAAGGACCTATACTACCCTCTCTGATGGCCGCGAAGCGTCACTAATAATCGCATACTCGAAACGAAAACCGATTGTTAATTATCGAAACTTTGAGTTATGGATACGTAAATACGACCCCTAGTGATATATATACATATATAATAATAATATAAATTTACCATGAAAAGCGCGTACTTCGAAAACTATCAAAACGATCGAAAACGGAGAAGTCCAACGTGTCAGGATAGCAATCCGGACGGATAGCAATCCGGACGGATGGGCCATCCGGACGGATGGGCAATCCGGGCCAGAACTCCCTTCTTCTCCTCTGTTGCCTATAAATACCATGTCACATCACTTGAACAGTGATGTGACAGCTCCTACTCAGCCAAACACGCTCAGGACCCTTTTTCCTCGATTTCCTCGCGATTCCGGTAAGATTTCAACCTAAAACTTGTACTTCTACGATCTACACTCAATTCTACATCTTTCTATCTTTCAAAACTCAATTTCTAACCGTGAAATCTGCGGATTTGATGCGTTTTGAGGTGATGTCACCAAGAGTTCTTATGAACTTCCAGTTGTGACCTCATCCCACCATAAACGACTCAGATCTGGATGACTTCCACATGTTTTGGTAACAAATCTCGCCTAAATCTATGTATTCAACCAAGGAACTGTGCGATTTCGAATTAACCATGAAGAACCATCAAGAACGGCCAGATCTGATGGAACGGGGTGATTCCCGGCCGTTAGAGCGGGTCAGAATTGATGGAACTTCAAGTGTTGGTGCGAGATTACACTGTCCCGGTAACTCTACACGTGTTCCTTCCGATAAACACTCAGAAACAGAATTAAGAATGCGAAACAGACGTGTTGTCCGCACGGATCACGTGTAATCCGCACGGATAACATGTAATCCGCACGGATAACATGTAATCCGCACGGATAACATGTCATCCGGACGGATACATGTCATCCGGACGGATACATGGCATCCGGACAGGATACACGACAATCCGCACGGATAACGCTTACAATCCGCATGGATAACACTTACAATCCGCACGAGTGAACATTGTTCGAACGGATGACAATCCGCACGAACCACCACCTGCTTCGTACGGATGAAAATCCAGACGAGTCACCACTTAACCGCACGGATCACACATGATCCGCACGGATCACACATCATCCGCACGGATCACCTGTTATCCGGACGGATAACATGTCGATCCGCACGGATGAGCACCATTCGACCAAGTGAGTGACTTTTCAAGACTAATCTCGCTTAACCATACATCGTTTACTCTATTCTTCAAGGATCAACATAGACGTACTCGCAACCGACTCAATCAAGTTGTATTTCCCCTAAACAAGCACTGTGAGTATACTTGAACCCTTTTTAATCGAATTTTGGGTGTAACATACGTTTCTAACAAATCGAACTCATCAAACGAAATATTCAATCAATCGAATTATCACTTACGAATAACTGTTATGCATAGATATACGTAATGCTAGTTGCATATGTGCTAGGGCTTATACTCGCGACGTCCCACCACGACTAGTATAGTACTATTGCGCCCGACGGGGTCTAGTTATGCCATCGTACATTCGAGCATCGAGGACTTAGTTGGTAGTATCAGTTATGTGAGTATATATGTCGTGTATTACGTTTATGCATGTGGAAATTCGCAGCTCTTTTAATCTATTAGGCTATACTTATCAAACATGTATACTCGCCAATACTTTTGTATTGATAAATATTTTAACGTATGTTGCAGGTTAGATCGCAGACTATATCAAATCAAGCTAGGAAGTCTAGAAACTCCACTAAAACCTAGGTTGTCGGATTTGTATTGTTCGAGAGGACAAGAAATCTGTGATAACTTATGTGATTGTATTATTCGTTAGTATGGGATAATGAATGTATTAAATATTATCGCAATATAGTTGTTATGGATTCTCATGAGCAATCTGATTCGCCTAGTGCCGCGCCCCGATGATTCCGCCATCGGTTGGGGTGTGACAGATTGGTATCAGAGCCATAACTATAGGGAATTAGGCCAGACTCGACCTAGTCCGGGTTGACGTCTTAGAAATTGACCTAGTCTATAGTCTGAGTACCAACAGGCCGACTCATACAAACCCGGTGGGGTTTGTATTGGGCTTACTTGATACTCTCGATCGAAATTGCTAAAAGCTACAACTTTGTGTGAACACCGCATACTACAACTTCACGCGAAGAAGCCTTTCCTAAGGCTGAAATACTACTTAGCATTTCCTAAGGCCGACACAATACACACGTTTTCAAAAATACTCGCATAACGAAACCGACCGGTCCAGTCGAGATCAGGCGTGAAAACCAAGAACTCTCGATAGGATTGCTCACTCAGCGCATTTTCTATCACGAGAACCTTTCATCGAGTTAGGAGTGACATCCACATCTCGACGAAAGCCTCCATTTCGAAATCTAGTGGAACTCACGAATTTATTCGAAGAGCATAACCACAATTAGGAACGAAACTGTTAAGACAGGGGTGAAACCCGTACCTTAATAAGTCATTCCACTCTCTATAAGCTGGTTTTCAAAAGCTCTCACCAAGGACTCGACTATCACGATAACTCGAGCCACGCAAGGCCTAGGAAGACGAATGCCATGAGCTGCATCCCAGTGGAAGCATGAAACCTTCTAGGTCAACGCGCATGCCCGAACTTGTTGAACATAGTTGGGTTACCTTGGGTAGTCGACGCCTAAACACCTAAGGCACTCTATCGTACGGACAGCCAATTTTACAAATGGCTGGAACTTATTTACGTTTTAAAACTTTACGCGTTATCGATTTCTTGATTTAACTATTTTCACTCCCTACTTTATAAACGCACAATTCGCACAACCATCGCAATCTAAAACGAAACCCGAATGTTCGCAACAAAACTAATGCATAATCTATCGCGTTCGCTCTCGTTATCTCACTACAACGCGTCCTCGCTTATTCTAAATCGACATGTACCTGTATGATTACAAGTTGCAAATAAATAAATAAATAAATATATATATATATATATATACGTGTAAACAAACAAGTCATTGCGTGAGAACTTAGGAATTTCATGTCTCCTATGTGGCTCCTATGTGACTCGTATTACTACTATACTATCGCACCAAGTTTTGAACGCGCTCAATCGCATCGCAAAACTCAAAATCATTATGATCGAATCTCACTCCGAGTCTCTTTCTGTCTAGATGCCTTCCAACAACTCTACCTCGAGACGAGTAGCTAGGAGGAGAGCCAAACGAAGTGTCAATAAGAGGATCGCATCACTTGTGACTAAGGAAGTGAGTAAGCTTATTCCTCGAACTGCCGCTCAAGTGCACTCTCTCTGCGACTCTCGAGCCTCGGAATACTCCAAGACGGAAGCGCCGCAATCTACGTTTCTCTACAATCACTTCAAAGCCTGTGACCCGATGGAGTTTACGGGTGAAGGAGGTGCGACTCAACTACTCCAGTGGTTCGATTCTATCGAAGTTACCCTTCATCAAAGCGGGTGTCCCGATAGTTTCCGTACTACTTGCGCTACCGGAGTATTTCAATCACGAGCACTCGACTGGTGGACCGCCGAACGCAACAAACGTGGGATCTCCACAGCTTACGCCCTCTCTTGGGATGAGCTGAAGGAACTCATGAAGAAAGAATACTGTCCTCCACACGAAATTCAGAAGCTAGAAGACGAATTTTGGGAAATCAAGCAAACCAAAGGCGACAACGCTGGCTACACCGCAAGGTTCAAACAGCTTAGCATAATCTGCCCAAGTCAAGTTAACACTCTAGGGAAAGCCATCACGAAATACATTCGTGGCTTGCCTGAGTGTGTGGGTGATTTTGTCGAAGCTGCAAGACCAACTACCATCGAAGAAACATACCGCTTAGCCGCGGAAATCAACAACAAACGACTCATGGAAGGATTATTTTCAAGGAATCCTGTCAAGCAAGCTCATCAAGCAATCGCCAGTAATCCTCCAGGCGAACATGTTGACGAACGGATGACAATCCGCACGAACCACCACCTGCTTCGTACGGATGAAAATCCGGACGAGTCACCACTTAACCGCACGGATCACACATGATCCGCACGGATCACACATGATCCGCACGGATCACACATCATCCGCACGGATCACCTGTTATCCGGACGGATAACATGTCGATCCGCACGGATGAGCACCATTCGACCAAGTGAGTGACTTTTCAAGACTGATCTCGCTTAACCATACATCGTTTACTCTATTCTTCAAGGATCAACACAGACATACTCGCAACCGACTCAATCAAGTTGTATTTCCCGCTAAACAAGCAATGTGAGTATACTTGAACCCTTTTTAATCGAATTTTGGGTGTAACATACCTTTCTAACAAATCGAACTCATCAAACGAAATATTCAATCAATCGAATTATCACTTGCGAATAACTGTTATGCATAGATATACGTGATGCTAGTTGCATATGTGCTAGGGCTTATACTCGCGACGTCCCACCACGACTAGTATAGTACTATTGCGCCCGACGGGGTCTAGTTATGCCATCGTACATTCGAGCATCGAGGACTTAGTTGGTAGTTTTTAGGCCCTAAAGTGTGAGACTGACGCATCAAATTAACACAACGGGTTATGGTTACGAACTGGGCCTTACCGAGTTAGTTTATATTAGGTTGTGGACCTTTATAGGTCACTTGGGCCAAGCTTTAGGCCATGTGGGCCAAGTAGGCCCAAGGGGAGCCCATGTAGGGACTTGGGCTTGAGTTAGTATATAAACAAGTTTTCTACTTGTTTTAGGGTTTGAACCTTTGGAACTTCATTTTTTTACAATTTCTCTAGAGTTAGAGAGAGAGGCAATTGGTTGTGAGCTTGTACCAGACGATTTTGCTTGTTCAAGTAATAGAATCGTGTGCAAGTTTAAAGGTTATTTCGGTGTTCTTGTTTGTTTTCGTTTTGATTCTTGAATCACCCATTGATTGGATTCCGCACAATCAATAGGGTTGTTTGATATCATTGAAAGATCCGTTCTACGGGACTTACAAGTGGTATCAGAGCCTTTAGAACCTATTCTAGGCTCGGTTTGATATCAAAGATTCAAGAATTAGAATTTTTGTTCATCGCGTTCTTCGTGTTCTTGAAGTATTCATCGGGTTTCTCTTGAAAACTATACTTATTTTGGTGTTTTGATTATTTTTTTTTGTGTTAAAGGATTAAATTTTTTAAACTGATTTGGAATTTTTTTTTTAATTTTGATAAGAGTTTTAAATCTTTAATTAATTTCCAACAGTTTCCGAAAAATTTTGTTTCTAAAAGATATTTTGGTTGACCAGAATCTGTTTCAAAATCACTTTGAGGTTGCGAGTTCCCATATCATCAGATCTCGAGTCCATCTTAATTGCCGGTTTCGATTCTTCACGGTTGCACAGTCTCGACTCGTCACCAAGCTTCATTCATCAGGTTTCTTCAATCACGGTTTCGAGTTACCACATTAGAGTCGCAACAGAGATTTCGAGTCCACCTCATACCTTCTCCGACTCGCAACCACAGTTACGAGTCCACACGTTCATCATATTCATCATCGTTCCGACTCTCATCAGATTTCGAGTCGCAACCGCAATCATCTTTGTTTCGAATCTTCATCACTTTCAAGGTCTCGAGTAGCAACCACCGTTTCGGCTCATCCTGTTTGGTTTCGACTCGCAATCATCTACGGTTTCGACTCACAACCATTTACGGTTTCGTCTCATTCTGATTTGGTTTCGACTCGTCCTGCTTTGGTTTCGACTCGTCCGACTCGCAACCACGTTCCTTAGTCTGATTTCGAGTTGTCGTCTTCAAGCTCTCGAGTCGCTATCGTCCGCCATCCTCCGATCACCATTTACCACCGGACACCGTCGAACCTCCATTAAACATCCACCACAACTCCGTTCACCACTGCACATCATCTTCATCTTTGATCGACATCAGAACCTTCGACAACCTCTATCACCCTCCGTTGTTCACCGCACACTCCGGCGACCACCACCGTCTTCATAATCTCCGGCTACCGGTTCTTCTCCGACCACCGTTTATCATCACTGTTGGTTTGCAAGTTTATCGATAACAACATCACAGTCATCATCACTCCGGTTCACCACTACAACTTCAACTATCTTCTTCTTCGTCTCCGACAAACTGTCACCGTCACCCGACACCATTATCATCGAACGAGCTCCGACATCATCTTCGTCATTTGTCTCATATCTTCGATCACCATTAATCATCCTAGTACACCCACCGCTAATAAGAAACAAAGGGTATTTTGTGACGGTTTTAAGAAAAGGAAATTGTCGGGTAAAAGGAAAGTTAAAGAGAAGGGTAGTTTTTGTGACAGATTGAGTGTCGGGAAAGGTTTTATCGTGTGAAAAATATCTGCGATGTTGTTTTGATTGTGAGCTTTATAGTAATCTTATAATCATTATCTAATCTTTGTCTAATCATTGGATAATCATTCCATCAATTATATTAATAATAATAATCAATCATTAGGTTATCATAAGTCAATCATTGTTATAATAATAATAATTATTATTGTTTAATTATAATAGTTTATATTATATCCTATTTTATAAATAAAAAAAGGAGTTTGTTTGTGATAACGGTTTTGACAGATTTTCGAGGTGCGGTTCAGAAAACGAATTCAGTCAATCGCGTGCATAGGGTTTGAATTAGCGAGTATACAGGTTCTCGCTTTGGGCTTGTGTTGAGGATATAGTTAAAAGCGCACATTTTTGGGAATCATATCTTAAAATGTCTTCTAAAAGAGAGATGCTTGAGCAGGAATTCGAAGGATTTAGTTACTCATACGGTGAATCTATAGAAGCACTTACAGGTCGGTTTGCTGAACTGCTCTCTAAAATGGAGAAGGCAGAGATGGTGGTGTCTACTCGCATGAGCAACAGAAAGCTTCTGGATGCTATAAAAGGGATTCCAGATCAGGCGAACTGTAGTTGCTTTCGCAATGTTAATCAGATATTAGTGACAACTGACTGCGCCTGTTACAAAATGAAGTCAGATGAGCTAATCTCACTCATCAAATCATATGACAATGCTGACAAGCAGTCTACTCAAGGCAACACATCTGCTGCTGCTTGCTCATCCACACAAAATTCAACATTTATGTTTAAGAAACCCCTGGCTCGAGAAATTACTAAAGAACGTGAAGAGATACTTTCTGTCTTTTGCACTCCTGAGTGTAGAGAAAGAAATGAGGCATCTCGGTTACATAACGCTGAGCTAATTCAAAATTACAATGATATAAAGAATAAAAATTTTACTTTATCAAAGAATGAAAAGCTTTATAAAGATAAAATTGAAGCTCAGCGTAAAGACATCGTCAAACTCAAGGATGATGTTAGTGTGAAATCATCTCAACTCTTATATGTTCAGGAGAAACTGTGCGCTGTGACTAAGGAACTGGAAGATATCAGAGATAGATATCAAATTAATGAGCTTAATATTAAGAAATTTGATTCTTCCAGTAACTTAGTCAAAAACTTGTGTAATCAACAGCTTGCATACAAGGAAAACAAAGGGCGTGGTTTGGGATTCAATCAAGTTCCTCCTCCTTATAATGACAACTACACATATTTACCCATGACTGAGGAGGAATTGATGAATGAGAACAAGATGGCTTACGGTCCTAAAACTAATAAGTCATCAATCAACAGCAGACCTGTTGATAAAGGAGCGACTCCTTCGGTAAATCTTGTTTCAAAGGGTACTTTTGATCCTAATGCTTCGTCTTCCCTTGCAGATGAAGTTAAAGTTGAAGGTGTCGTTGAAGATGAACAAGCGTCAAGTTCTCATGTGTGTGACATTTTTGGCTCATTTTTACAATCTATGATGAAGAATGTCAGGCCTGATGGTGTGGGCGAAAACGTTGATGCTTGTGTAAGAGAGACTGAATCGGCAAATAAAACGAATGAGCCGGCTGAACCATCTGATTCCAAACGCGAATCACCTGAAGCAGCTGATTCTGAGAAATTGGAATCAGTTGATTCTAGTGAATTCAGCTCAAGGATGTCATGTGCAGAACCGTCTTGTGCTGAAAATTCGTCAAATGTTTCAGCTGAAGTTTCTGCTAAAGTTTCTGGTATTTCATCCAACAAACCAGAACTCTCCGATTCTGTCAAAGCTGATGACATAAAGGATGAAGAGAAGACTAATGTGAACAAGGCTCCAAGTGCACAAGCTGAACAATCTGAACCTTCGGTTAGTGATGAAAAGGTTTAGATCAGGCAACAAGATCCGAAGCGAGCAAGTAAAGGACGTGGAAAGAAGAAGCCTAAACATCGACAAGCAGGCTCTCCACAGTCCTCAACGGGCAGCAATAGTCCTCAAAAGGCCCGTGATGTGAAAAATGTCTTTGTTAAGCCAGTCTGTAATGGCAAATGTGAGAAATATGCATTTGACTGTTCTAAGAAGGGTTTCAGAAAAACTGGTGAGATTTCTGAACAAGACTTGCAGTCTAAGGAAAACAAGAAGAATCAAAGGAAATCTCCACCACAGAAGGCCCCTGCAAACGACAAGTACAGGCACCCAAATTCATCTTCGTCTGCAGGAAATGTGCAACACAAACAAGCACAGAAAGGACCGGTTCGTCCTTCAGGGCCTGCAAGAGCAAATCCAACTGATCAGAATGCTTTCTACATGAAGAGACAGACATGCTTCAATTGCGGCATTGCTGATCACATTGCTCGGAACTGCACAAACCATCCCTATGTACCCTACTATATGCAAAATCAGAGGGTTACACCAAAGGACAATTACCATTCTAAGCCAATGAAGGTATCTTCACCTAAGGCAATGAAGAATGTGAATCCCAAGGTTAAACCTTCTGATGGGGATTGGAATGCTGCTAAAGCAAAAAGAAAATAAGCTTTGAAACCTACACAAATTTCGAAAAATAACAAGGTTGATAAGCCAACTGTTTTGCCAAAGGCATCTAAGAAACTAGAAAAGCCTAAACAAATTTGGAAAGCAAAACAAAAAGCAGCAACGTCTCCAATCCTTGAAATTAAAGGGGACTTGTGTTTGAAAGAAGTGTCTTATTTTGATGCTTCAGGAAAACCCAGGACTACGATGGCCTGGGTACCAATGTCTTACTAATCTCCTTACCTTTCAGGAACAACTAAGGAGGAGCTGTTGACAATCTCTGGAATGTTGATAGCGGTTGTTCCAGAGATAAAAACGGGTAACATTTCACTGTTGCAAAAAGTTCAAATTTTTTTTACAGATGATATGTTTCTTTTGGAGGAGATAACAGAAGTAAGAAATGATCAGCAAAAGGTACCGTTTAAATTCAGTACTTTGATTTGAATTTGATTAGTCTTCAATCTAATGACGGAACGGTTAAGAAAAAATATTTTTCTCTTTTTCTTAGTTTATAACTTTGTACATACTGTGTCCTTTCTCTAGTAAATGGTAAATTTGCGCAAAAATACAAGATTTATGCACAAATTTAGGGGGGGGAGGAACATATAGATCGATATAGAGTTTAGGGGGAGAAAACTCAGAAAATACAAAAAGAGTTTGTTGTAAATATGTATTGTTTTAGGGGGAGAAAATGAGAAAAATACAAAAACAATTGAAAAATGAAAAAGCCAAAAAGAAAGATTGCATGATATGGGAAGTGAAATAAATGTTCGTGTTAAAGGGTTTGACTAACACATGTAAGGTGCCATAGCTGAAAAGACTAGGACCTACTGCGATATGTCAATAGGCTTGACGCTCAAAATGATAAAAGATACTAAGTGATATAAACATAACGAACTATGTACCATGTGGGTAACATACCAAAGGCGTATGATTTTATGGTCTTAAATCTTGCGTTGATAGATAGCCAACATCTGAGGTTTTGGGTCTTTATATTGTTGTATCATCTGGGGATATCTTGGCTGTTCTTCTGTTCAAAACTAAAATTGTACATGAACCCAGGAAAGAAAGTCACTTGGAATTAGCTCATTTCTATTTAAATGCCTGTATGTTGTCCCGATACACACAATTTTGATCTGATTCTGAAATCTTCTCTGAAAAAGTCGTGTACCTCCTCTGCTGCATCCAGATATATGCTGACCTGGAGGTGCTAGGCAACGACAGCTTCTGCTGCATCCAGATACATGCTGACCTAGTTGTACGTTGTCGCGCTATAGATCTAATACACCCGAAAGAGGCCCTCTAGTGCCCAAAAGAAACCCGTGAAACCTATATCAAATTGAGAAAAACTCATTTGATCTGTATATTATACCATCTCTGCAAAAGATCTATTCTGTTCTCTTCTCAACCTATTCCTAGTTAAGATTTCAGAAATCTGGATTGGACTTGTGAAATATGTGGTAGGGAAGATACTTGCATGATAGAGTGTGCTGTTTATATTTCCAGGATTTGATTAGTATTTATTTGGGTGTTCATTGTTAAGAAATCAAAACATGATAAAACAGATTATATGCAGACCTAGACACAGTCAGGATATCTTAAAGGATGACATCAGTATACTCACCTGCTACGATGAATCGTTGTGCTTACCTTGATCGCGGGGGTATGCCTTGGAATGGGACACACGGGTATAATAGTATAATATTATCTAAAGCATATCACGGAGTTAAAAAATTGAAAGTTGAGCGTTAAAGTTTAAGTGGACAAACATATTGGCAATCGCATAGACCAGTTTGATTAGGCTCGTACTGAAAAGTGTTCCTTAGTCTGCCTAAGAACGAATTTTGATCCCATTGCAATTGTAATTGTATATTATGGTAGTTGTTTATATTTTGAGTTTTTATTTGTTTTAATTCTTAAAATTAAAAAAAAAAATTCAAAAATTCAAAAATACAAAAATAGTGTCTTGCTTTTCTATAAAACCAAAAATCCAAAAATAGAGTGTTTATTTGTTTTTTTAAAATTAAAAATATAACCGTTCTTGAAGATTTGACTGATCATCAAAAGTTGAAAGAATTTAAATTGTGAAATCCGAGTACAAGTACTTGGATGTACCTAGTGTTCATATGGTACTCTCCCTGTTGCATAAGAAATGTTTGCTTATGAGTTTGTGAGCATGTGCAGAACTTGATTTCAATCAAGAACAGGGGTTGATGAAGTTTGAGATGATGTTAGCTGCTGAAGAAACATGGAGCAGCACAACAACAAGATGTACCGGAGTCAGAAGAACTGGATACGAAATGCCGTCTGACAGTGAAAGTACATTTGAAGAAGTACCGTGAACCTGCTTGAAAGAAAAAGATTGAAGAAGAAAAGAGTTGTTGAGAATCCTCCTCTCACATTCTTTCTGACAAAGATGTTTCAAGCAAATGCTGATAGAGATCCGGATATGAAGCTAACCACAAGATCTGAAGAAAGAGACACAGTGCTGAGAGTTCAGAAGTCAAGAACTTCCACAACATCTGCAGCATAGTGACAACCATAGACTTTGTTGAAGACTTTGCAGATTTCATGTTATGAAGACAATTTGATGGCATCAGTCTAGGGGGAGATTGTTAGGCCCTAAAGTGTGAGACTGACGCATCAAATTAACACAACGGGTTATGGTTACGAACTGGGCCTTACCGAGTTAGTTTATAATAGGTTGTGGACCTTTATAGGTCACTTGGGCCAAGCTTTAGGCCATGTGGGCCAAGCAGGCCCAAGGGGAGCCCATGTAGGGACTTGGGCTTGAGTTAGTATATAAACAAGTTTTCTACTTGTTTTAGGGTTTGAACCTTTGGAACTTCATTTTTTTTACAATTTCTCTAGAGTTAGAGAGAGAGGCAATTGGTTGTGAGCTTGTACCAGACGATTTTGCTTGTTCAAGTAATAGAATCGTGTGCAAGTTTAAAGGTTATTTCGGTGTTCTTGTTTGTTTTCGTTTTGATTCTTGAATCACCCATTGATTGGATTCCGCACAATCAATAGGGTTGTTTGATATCATTGAAAGATCCGTTCTACGGGACTTACAGTAGTATCAGTTTTGTGAGTATATATGTCGTGTATTACGTTTATGCATGTGGAAATTCGCAGCTCTTTTAATCTATTATGCTATACTTATCAAACCTGTATACTCGCCAATACTTTTGTATTGATAAATATTTTAACGTATGTTGCAGGTTAGATCGCAGACTATATCAAATCAAGCTAGGAAGTCTAGAAACTCCACTAAAACCTAGGTTGTCGGATTTGTATTGTTCGAGAGGACAAGAAATCTGTGATAACTTATGTGATTGTATTATTCGTTAGTATGGGATAATGAATGTATTAAATATTATCGCAATATAGTTGTTATGGATTCTCTTGAGCAATCTGATTCGCCTAGTGCCGCGCCCCGATGATTCCGCCATCGGTTGGGGTGTGACAGATTGGTATCAGAGCCATAACTATAGGGAATTAGGCCAGACTCGACCTAGTCCGGGTCGACGTCTTAGAAATTGACCTAGTCTATAGTCTAAGTACCAACAGGCCGACTCATACAAACCCGGTGGGGTTTGTATTGGGCTTACTTGATTCTCTCGATCGAAATTGCTAAAAGCTACAACTTTGTGTGAACACCGCATACTACAACTTCACGCGAAGAAGCCTTTCCTAAGGCTGAAATACTACTTAGCCTTTCCTAAGGCCGACACAATAGACACGTTTTCAAAAATACTCGCATAACGAAACCGAGCGGTCCAGTCGAGATCAGGCGTGAAAACCAAGAACTCTCGATAGGATTGCTCACTCAGCGCATTTTCTATCACGAGAACCTTTCATCGAGTTAGGAGTGACATCCACATCTCGACGAAAGCCTCCATTTCGAAATCTAGTGGAACTCACGAATTTATTCGAAGAGCATAACCACAATTAGGAACGAAACTGTTAAGACAGGGGTGAAACCCGTACCTTAATAAGTCATTCCACTCTCTATAAGCTGGTTTTCAAAAGCTCTCACCAAGGACTCGACTATCACGATAACTCGAGCCACGCAAGGCCTAGGAAGACGAATGCCATGAGCTGCATCCCAGTGGAAGCATGAAACCTTCTAGGTCAACGCGCATGCCCGAACTTGTTGAACATAGTTGGGTTACCTTGGGTAGTCGACGCCTAAACACCTAAGGCACTCTATCGTACGGACAGCCAATTTTACAAATGGCTGGAACTTATTTACGTTTTAAAACTTTACGCGTTATCGATTTCTTGATTTAACTATTTTCACTCCCTACTTTATAAACGCACAATTCGCACAGCCATCGCAATCTAAAACGAAACCCGAATGTTCGCAACAAAACTAATGCATAATCTATCGCGTTCGCTCTCGTTATCTCACTACAACGCGTCCTCGCTTATTCTAAATCGACCTGTACCTGTATGATTACAAGTTGCAAATAAATAAATAAATATATATATATATATATATATATATATATATATATATACGTGTAAACAAACAAGTCATTGCGTGAGAACTTAGGAATTTCATGTCTCCTATGTGGCTCCTATGTGACTCGTATTACTACTATACTATCGCACCAAGTTTTGAACGCGCTCAATCGCATCGCAAAACTCAAAATCATTATGATCGAATCTCACTCCGAGTCTCTTTCTGTCTAGATGCCTTCCAACAACTCTACCTCGAGACGAGTAGCTAGGAGGAGAGCCAAACGAAGTGTCAATAAAAGGATCGCATCACTTGTGACTAAGGAAGTGAGTAAGCTTATTCCTCGAATTGTCGCTCAAGTGCACTCTCTCTGCGACTCTCGAGCCTCGGAAGACTCCAAGACGGAAGCGCCGCAATCTACTTTTCTCTACAAGCACTACAAAGCCTGTGACCCGATGGAGTTCACGGGTGAAGGAGGTGCGACTCAACTACTCCAGTGGTTCGATTCTATCGAAGTTACCCTTCATCAAAGCGGGTGTCCCGATAGTTTCCGTACTACTTGCGCTACCGGAGTATTTCAATCACGAGCACTCGACTGGTGGACCGCCGAACGCAACAAACGTGGGATCTCCGCAGCTTACGCCCTCTCTTGGGATGAGCTGAAGGAACTCATGAAGAAAGAATACTGTCCTCCACACGAAATTCAGAAGCTAGAAGACGAATTTTGGGAAATCAAGCAAACCAAAGGCGACAACGCTGGCTACACCGCAAGGTTCAAACAGCTTAGCATAATCTGCCCAAGTCAAGTTAACACTCCAGGGAAAGCCATCACGAAATACATTCGTGGCTTGCCTGAGTGTGTGGGTGATTTTGTCGAAGCTGCAAGACCAACTACCATCGAAGAAATATACCGCTTAGCCGCGGAAATCAACAACAAACGACTCATGGAAGGATTATTTTCAATGAATCCTGTCAAGCAAGCTCATCAAGCAATCGCCAGTAATCCTCCAGGCGAACATGTTGACGAACCTTCTGATGAATCTACTGACGAATCCTCTGACAAATCTGCTGGCGATTCTTCTAGTGAATCAGCTAACGATTCTTCTTACGGATCTGCTAACGATTCTTCGGACGGATCTGCTGCCGATTCTTCTGACAAATCAGCCGACGGATCTTCCGACAAATCAGCCAAAGACTCTGCAAGCGAGTCTTCGGACGAATCCTCCAACGACGACATCTCTTCGCAAGACACCGACGAACCCAGCCGTAAACGGAAGACTTCAAGCCGAGCTCATCAACAACCGAACTGCTGCAACCGGAACCTCTTCGAACAGTTCCGATGTTTCCAAAACGAGCCTACACTGGAGCTCATCCTCAGTGTTACTCGTGTACCTATCACCATCCAGTTGGGGCTGACTGTCGCTATTGCAATAACTGCAACCGTTACGGTCACTTCACCCGCAACTGCCGCATCGAACCGTGAACTTGAGTACAACAACAACAGCTCCAGCAAGAAGTCTTCAGCATCAGATATCTAGCAAGCGTAGGATGAAGTTGTAATGATACGATTCTCGACGTTAATTTCTATGTTTCGAACCTACTCGGTTACTCGATATTGCCACTATGTGTAACGTTGACTCTCGTCTCCGTTCTCTCTTTCACTCTTAAATCGTTGCACTTAGACTAGAATCACACACATACAATATACTATATCACGAAATAATGTGTTTTACCCTCACTACACTCTTAGAACGAGGTTCGATAAACGTGCAAGGAACGATTAATCACGGGTGCACACGGGATTATTTGGGTCAGTTCACGGAGATCGTAGTGAATTCTAAGGTGCCATAGCGTTTTGACAAAAGGTGACACCAAATCACGGGATGAAAGTAGTAGGGGTCGAGCAAGGTGTGCTTTATCATACTACCAAAGTTCCGTAAAGAAGGTGCCACGTGGAGTTGAACGTTATTAGACCTATTATACTATTGTGATTATTTTCAACACACTACACTCAATCGCAAGGATTAACAAACCGTATCATTGCGAGACTTGTCGTAAGTCTGCAAACGCCTCATCGATGGACTCTGGAGAGTCTACCTCGCAGGACAATTGCATCAACGCAAGACTAGTCGTAAGTCTATAGCGATCAATCTCATCAAGCACATTAACGCTCACGATATTATCGGGTGAGGACCTATTCTACCCTCCTCGATAACCGTGATGCGTTGCAACGTAACGTTAAGCTTATTCGAAACGAACCCGACTAGTTGAAATCGCTTATCTTGTGTATCTCGCAATCTCTATCGCTTATTATGTGAATCTATATCGCCTGCTGTGTATCAATCTATCGCTATACCGTTAGCTATGATATTCGTGTTAAGTTAGCACGCATGACCTCGCTTCACGAGATGAAGCTCCTATGGTTAAGGCAGGGTGTTTTAGCCATATCAGCGACCTTTCGTGGAAAAAGGCCATGTGGGGTCTAATGTTAGTCAAACTCTGTAGTGTTAATCAATCAAATTCGAACCGCATACTTCCATCGCTTGCAATGCAACAACGGCCGCTTATCGTAATTCGGTTATCGTCGCCGTCGTTACTAGTGTGGTGTTATGTGATCTGCTTAATCATCTAATCGCTTATCGCATATCGTGTATAGTCTACCGCTTATTCGCGTACCGCTTATCGCTCGCTTGGTGTTCATTGCAGTCTATGTGGTGTTAATACACATGACACCGCTTCACGAGGCAAAACTAACCTGGTTAAGCATGGTGTTTCGCCATGTTAGCAAACTCTCGTGGAGACGTGCCATGTGGGTTTAATGTGGAATCTAATCGAAAACGCGCTATTCGCTTCTCGCTTATCAACTCGCCGGATTAACCTATTCGATTCTATCTTATGCTCGGTCCGACTTTCTAACGATTGGGCCAAGTAAACGCAATTCTATCCGTGTCGTACCGGCACACCTGACACTGCCTCACGAAACGGAAGTAATATGGGCAAAGCATGGTGGATACGCCGCTGGTACTTCCTATATATAAGTGTTTTAAACATATTAACAAACTTTCGTGGGAAAGTGCCAAGTGGGGCTCGGTAATTAACCACCTTTTTGTACTGATTAAAACGTCTTTTTATAAAATTTTGATTTTAAAACCGGTGGGCAAGTGAAATTCTCTCACGACGTGGAGTCAACATCGAATCAGCTAAACTCCATGTCCAAGAAAAGTTTCATAAGCCCAGTTTTTCCCTAAACTTTTACAACGTCAAAATAAAATCCTTCTTAATACATTGGTTCGACATCGAGTTCAGCTTGAACCCATGTCATAGGAGAGTTTTCGTAACCCTTGTTTTCATCTTCGAATTCCTTAAAATGATTAAAAACTTAAACTTCCTTGCAACATCGGTTAACATCGACTCTGTTGACCTCTCGTTAAAAGGAAAATTTTCAAAGACTTTCATCCTAAATTCCTTTTTAACATCTAAAACGAATGTTTCTTGTAACGTTGGTTAACGATCAACTCAGTTAATTCAACGTCATGAGAACCCCTTTCAAGCCCTTTAAAATTACAATCGCATCGAACTAACGAATTCTACACAAGACAAGGTACTTTGGAACGCCAACTCGTGGGATATTACTTTCGTCTTACGTCACTTTTCCGCTATCGCAATCGATCTCTCTTATTCGAAACGCTCTTGTTTGTCAACTCTCGGTAAAATCACTCGCTGTAGCGCTACTCATACAGGATCAACTCTCAGAAGTCTACCTATTGGATTAATTTCGGGACGAAATTTCCTAAAGTAGGGGAGACTGTAACAACCCGCACATTCGTGCGTTGTTACTACTCGATATACTCGTTACGCCTAGCACCAGAGATTCGGATCATAATGTAACCATATCGTATATATCGTTATTCGAAGGATAATCGCATATTTTTGAAATACAATATCGCTATACTACACTATTACCACAAACACTAACACTCACGGAGGCATCGAGTGAGGACCTATTCTACCCTCCTCAGTGGCCGTGATGTGTCGAACGTAAACAATTAACGCTAACAAAGACTCTCGGGTGAGTGCTATAGCTCCAGTCGTCGTGACGATGATGACAATACGAGTGGATGGTACCCCGTCAGTCTTTGTGGCACAACACGCAATAACGTTCGCGACGACATCAGGAAAGGACCTATACTACCCTCTCTGATGGCCGCGAAGCGTCACTAATAATCGCATACTCGAAACGAAAACCGATTGTTAATTATCGAAACTTTGAGTTATGGATACGTAAATACGACCCCTAGTGATATATATACATATATAATAATAATATAAATTTACCATGAAAAGCGCGTACTTCGAAAACTATCAAAACGATCGAAAACGGAGAAGTCCAACGCGTCAGGATAGCAATCCGGACGGATGGGCCATCCGGACGGATGGGCAATCCGGGCCAGAACTCCCTTCTTATCCTCTGTTGCCTATAAATACCATGTCACATCACTTGAACAGTGATGTGACAGCTCCTACTCGGCCAAACACGCTCAGGACCCTTTTTCCTCGATTTCCTCGCGATTCCGGTAAGATTTCAACCTAAAACTTGTACTTCTACGATCTACACTCAATTCTACATCTTTCTATCTTTCAAAACTCAATTTCTAACCGTGAAATCTGCGGATTTGATGCGTTTTGAGGTGATGTCACCAAGAGTTCTTATGAACTTCCAGTTGTGACCTCATCCCACCATAAACGACTCAGATCTGGATGACTTCCACATGTTTTGGTAACAAATCTCGCCTAAATCTATGTATTCAACCAAGGAACTGTGCGATTTCGAATTAACCATGAAGAACCATCAAGAACGGCCAGATCTGATGGAACGGGGTGATTCCCGGCCGTTAGAGCGGGTCGGAATTGATGGAACTTCAAGTGTTGGTGCGAGATTACACTGTCCCGGTAACTCTACACGTGTTCCTTCCGATAAACACTCAGAAACAGAATTAAGAATGCGAAACAGACGTGTTGTCCGCACGGATCACGTGTAATCCGCACGGATAACATGTAATCCGCACGGATAACATGTCATCCGGACGGATACATGTCATCCGGACGGATACATGGCATCCGGACGGGATACACGACAATCCGCACGGATAACACTTACAATCCGCACAGATAACACTTACAATCCACACGAGTGAACATTGTTCGAACGGATGACAATCCGCACGAACCACCACGTGCTTCGTACGGATGAAAATCCGGACGAGTCACCACTTAACCGCACGGATCACACATGATCCGCACGGATCACACATGATCCGCACGGATCACACATCATCCGCACGGATCACCTGTTATCCGGACGGATAACATGTCGATCCGCACGGATGAGCACCATTCGACCAAGTGAGTGACTTTTCAAGACTAATCTCGCTTAACCATACATCGTTTACTCTATTCTTCAAGGATCAACACAGACGTACTCGCAACCGACTCAATCAAGTTGTATTTCCCGCTAAACAAGCACTGTGAGTATACTTGAACCCTTTTTAATCGAATTTTGGGTGTAACATACGTTTCTAACAAATCGAACTCATCAAACGAAATATTCAATCAATCGAATTATCACTTGCGAATAACTGTTATGCATAGATATACGTGATGCTAGTTGCATATGTGCTAGGGCTTATACTCGCGACGTCCCACCACGACTAGTATAGTACTATTGCGCCCGACGGGGTCTAGTTATGCCATCGTACATTCGAGCATCGAGGACTTAGTTGGTAGTATCAGTTTTGTGAGTATATATGTCGTGTATTACGTTTATGCATGTGGAAATTCGCAGCTCTTTTAATCTATTATGCTATACTTATCAAACGTGTATACTCGCCAATACTTTTGTATTGATAATATTTTAACGTATGTTGCAGGTTAGATCGCAGACTATATCAAATCAAGCTAGGAAGTCTAGAAACTCCACTAAAACCTAGGTTGTCGGATTTGTATTGTTCGAGAGGACAAGAAATCTGTGATAACTTATGTGATTGTATTATTCGTTAGTATGGGATAATGAATGTATTAAATATTATCGCAATATAGTTGTTATGGATTCTCTTGAGCAATCTGATTCGCCTAGTGCCGCGCCCCGATGATTCCGCCATCGGTTGGGGTGTGACACGATGTATGGATAAAAATAAATAATAAATCATAACGTCATAATCATTTTTTAAAACCATTCAGGGGCGGAACCAGAGGGGGGTCAAGAGGGTCCGTTGACCCTCCGGTCACCGGAACTTTTTAAATTTTTATTTATAAATTTTGAGTTTTTGAAGAACAAACTTAGATATGGACCCCCTAATTTGAACCAGTATAAAATATAAGCTTGAAAAATAAAAAATAAATATTAACTAAAGTAGCATCAATTGGTGCATTCATGTGTTTTACGTAGGCTTGTAAACAAACCGTTGGTTTAATAGTGAAAAAAGTCAATAGAATGGGAGGATTCTCTCTTTTACCCTTCGAACCATTGTTGTCTTTCAATTAATTACAAAATTGCTATCGTGTTAAGCTTTACCATTTTTGTAATTGATAATTGATCACGTTTTTACCTATAAAGTTTATGAAGTGATCAGCATACGGCTTATAAATAAATAATTATGTATAAAACCTATACATACATTAATAATCGAATGCATTACAACTTTACAATGTAATCACCGATGAATAATGTGGTTTTAAATATTCAGTAGGTGCTGTTTGTTTTTTCTGCAAGAAAATGTTTACAGTCTGCGGACCACATCTGCAGGAGAAGAGGTGGAACAAATGTCTGCAGTCTGCAAGGAGAAGAGGGTTTATTTTTTTATATCTATAAAAACCTCTTCTCACACATAACACACACAAACACACACACACAGACACCTCTGACTCTCTCTCTCTCTCTCTCTCTGCCTTCCTCTACCACCACAACCAACAACCACCGTCCACCTGCCACCACCACTTCAGCCACCACCCACCCCGTCGCAACCACCACCACCCCGTCGCAACCACCACCACCACCTAACACTCACCACCAGTACCATCTTCTCTCTGCCTCCCCCACCCACCCCGTCACAACCACCATGCACCACCGCCACCACGAAGCCAAGCACCACCACTTCAGCCAAAAAAGCAACCACCTCTACCGAAACCCTAATTTCACCATCTTCGATTTGGGGGTTTCTGAAGAGAGAGAGAGAGAGAGATCGAGGGAGTTTCTGAAGAGAGGGAGAGAGATCGATTTGGGGGTTTCTCCGGCCGGTTCTTGTTTCTCAACCACCACCGCACATCTCTTGTTTCTATTTGATGCTTTGTGAAGATGGAGGTGGTGATTGTCGGAGGTGGAGGTGTGGTGGTGGAGGTGGTGGCGGAGATGTGGGGGTGGAGGTGGTGGCGGAGTTGTGGTGGAGGTGATGCAGAGATGTGGGGGTAGAGAGAAGAGTCTGAGAAGAGGTTTGCAGACATAAGAACATGTCTGTGTGGGGAAGATGTGAGGAAGACGGTTTTGGTGAGAAGTGTTTCCGGAAAACAAACAAGCTGCAGACTTTTAACGTCTGCGCGCGTCTGCGCGACGCAGACATAAGTGGTCAGAAGTGTTTCTGGCCAAAAAACAAACACCACCTAAGTCTCTCGTTGAAAGAATATTTGAAATGTACACCCAATAAGTCTCTTTCCCATTCTCTTGTTGACTTGTGACCATAAGTTCCAAACCAATTTGTTCATACTAAAGAGGACCAACTAGTACAAGAAAAGAATCTGTGTCTATATCTCTATTTACACTTTAGTCCACATTTATATCTTATTAACTGTTTGGTCCTTCAACTTCTTTCCCTAAAACTCTTTCTGGTAATAATAAAACTACCATTCTCAATTACCAAACATGTTAGAAAGACATGTTCTAGTACCTACACACAAATATTAATTATATTTCTTTTGACTTTTTAGTTATTTATATAATAGTAAAGGTATTTAGGTTATTTTATACCCACTTAACAATGAAAAAAAACTAAGTTAGGGATAAAGGATATAATGTGTAGGGGTTTGCAAACATTAAGTACGTTTTTTATACTTTTTTAAGATAAATGACATACTTTGCAATCTAGTGTTAACATAAAGAACGATTTTTATAATTTAGTCCTTTGATTTTTTTGCTGCTAGTATCACACTGATCATTGTTATAATAAAGAGTAAAATGAAGTTAAACTTTAGTTGCTACATAAAACATCTGTTGCCATGAACACCAATTACTTATTCAAAGAGTTAAAAACACAAATCCAAGCATCATCTTAAGATTGGCATGATCGGTTAAATATCATCATCAAAATGTTGTTAACAGTGACTGAATTGAAGTCAAAATGAGAGAGCAGCGAAGAACACTGAAGATGAAGAAGATTAGGAGTTGCAGAGGTTATAAAGAAGACAACCAACTCTTGGTGTTGCAATTTCAGTCCCTAAGGGGCGTTTTGGTCTTTTACCAGAAATCCCAAGGTAACTTACGTCCGTTTGCCAAAGGGAATTGATTGCGAGCAATCGACAACCACAGGGATCGGACTATTGATTTTTTTTTTTCAAATGAGAGCTGAACCTGTGATTAGGTGTAAACCCTAGTGACTGAAACTGTAGTTTACTCATTTTCTATAATATTGAGACAATATAGGATCAATAACATAATAATATGCAGATTAAGTTATAATATGTACATATCTTTAAGGTTTTTTCATATGATATTTTTTAACGTATTACAATCTTTTAAAGTTACGTTTTCATATTATTCGTATTACAATTTTTAGTTATGTTCCCAATTTGTGATGAACGCGTTTATGAAATCAAATATTATCATCTGTACACACAGTAAAACCAAATATATATATACTAGGTTATAACCCCGTGTATTACACGGGGTTGAATAAATAAATTTTATATACTAAATATTAAAACAATATATCTTTAAAATTCTCATTTATTGTACGGGGTTGAATAAATATAATTTTATATATTAAATAATAAAAAGTTATATCCATAAGAATCATATTGTACGGGTTGAATAAATGTAATTTTATATACCAAATAAAAAAGTTATATCTTTAAAACCACGTGTATTACACGGGTTGAATAAATGTAATATTGTTTACCAAATAATAAAATAATACATCTTTAAAAAACCTCATTTATTACACGGTTGAATAAATGTAATTTTATATACGAAACAATAAAAAAAACTCCATCTTTAAAAATATGTTCATTACACGGTTTGAATAAATGTAATTTTCTGTACTAAATAATTAAAAATATATATCCTTAAAAAACCCCGTGTATTTTACGAATTGAATAAATCTAATTTTATATATCAAATAATAAAAAGTTATATCTTAAAAAACCTCATGTGTTACATGGGTCCAGTAAATGTAATTTTGTATAGTGAAAATAAAAATATTTAATATAATAATACAAAGTTTGGTTTTCGTGATATAAAAAGATTATTCTGTTGTTGCAACATTTGTTAACGAAGTCTCAATAAATTTAACATTTTATTTAAAGCTCTGTAAATGTATAAATGATAAATAATATTAGTTAATTTTATTTTAAGTTTCGTCAAATTTATTTGATACCAAACTAAACAAAACGTTCAAATATAATTAATTCAAATAAATAATATTATAAATGAGAAGGAGATTAAACTAAATAATAAGAGTAAACTGCCATTTTGATCTCTAAGGTTTGCTCACTTTTGCCACTTTAGTCCAAAACTCAAACTTTTTAAATCCGGGTCCCCGTGGTTTCACTTTTATTGTCATTTTGGCCCAAAAATGAAATCAGTTGATATTTGGCTAATAGAATCCTTTTATTTTGTCCTTTTCCCCAGGGGAAAATGGCCAAATATCAGCTGATTTTATTAATTTAATTAAGAGTAAACTTTTGTTTTGCTCCCTGTGGTTTGGTCATTTTAACGGTTTTGCTACAATAGTTTAAAAATAGTCATTTTCCTCCCTGATCTTTCGAGTTTGTCGCCAGTTTGCTCCCTAATCTTTCGAGTTTTTCTTCAGTTTCCTCCCTGATGGAGTTAGAGGCTGTGAGCAAAATGAAGATAAGTTAGAAAAATCAGGGAGCAAAATGGTTATTTTTAAACTATTGGAGCAAAACCGTTAAAATGACCAAACCACAAGGAGCAAAACGAAAGTTTACTCTTTAATTAATAATGTGTTATAATAAAATTATATTAACCGTTTTGTCCCTGAGGAAATGGACAAAATAACATAATTTTATTAGCCAAATATCAGTTGATTTCATTTTTGGACCAAAAAGGCAAAAAAAGTGAAACCACAGGGACCCAGATTTAAAAAGTTTAAGTTTTTTTTTATTAATGTGGCAAAAGTGAACAAACCTAGGGACCAAAATGGCAATTTACTCAAATAATAATTATACATAAGATATTAAACTAATAATATTTAGTAGAAGGATTATTAATAATATATATTATTAAATAAAATAATATTTAGTAGGATGGTTATCTATAATTAATTTGAATAAATTAAACTAAAATAATAATTATCTATAAGCAGATAGCCTAATATGATGACAAGTGTCACTAAAGTGGTTTCTTTTATTATATAGTATAGATTTTTTTTTTTATAAAATCATAACCCTAAATCCATTATAAACAACGGCGCATGCAGATTAATTTTTTATTCAAATGGATACTTTTTGGTAAATTATCTTTAATACTCACTATTTTTTTCTAAATTCTGCAAAATTCTCACTAATTTTTTTCATTTTTTTCCAAACACACTAGGTTTATGGAAACCCACAAATATAGGCTGAATCTGCTCCTGATTATAAATTTTAATCACATGTAACAAAATAAATTCGAATTGAGAAAAAACTATGGTTGTGGATAGAACCCT
The DNA here is from genome assembly GCA_030545235.1 of Helianthus tuberosus. Classification (NCBI taxonomy): domain Eukaryota; kingdom Viridiplantae; phylum Streptophyta; class Magnoliopsida; order Asterales; family Asteraceae; genus Helianthus; species Helianthus tuberosus. The sequence continues at coordinate 119,944,185 of CM060360.1, read as the reverse complement.
AACCTAGTCCAATATTCCCCACCAAACCCACCAAACAAGTTCTCATCTAAAATGTATCATATATGCAAGGAGACACGTTTGGGCCCCACCCATCATCCCCTGTTTGTTGACTTGTGAGGTTCTAAATTTCTAATTGACGCAACACCACCATTGTATTTTTTAGTTGCCCTTAATTTCTTTTACTTAGTTTATTTGCTCTATGATCCATGTTAAACAATGTTTCAAAAATGGGTTTAAACCAACCACTATTGAAGGGGTAACTTAATAATTGTAATATTCTAAAAGTTTTAAAGCATACCAAGTAAATTATTTTAAATAAAAATCAAATTGGATTTAAATAATCACAGCTTTCTCAATTTGGCCGACAATAATCTCAACTCAGTTAGTGGCCGATAATAATCCGAACTGGTCCACTTTTGGCCGATAATAGTCCGCCGTTAAAAATAGCTTAACGGAGTTAGGTTTTTTTTTCCGAATTACAAACTGATGTTTTATGGATTTTGATCAGAACGAGGATACGAGTCGATTTATGTAAAACTTACCTCGAAACGATGCTTCAAACGACATGATTTTTGTTAATTGGAAGTTTAAACACCCGAATTGAAGCACCGTTTTCGTCGTTTGGGTCAGTATTTCTTAGTAAATTTTACATCAATCAATGCATATCCTTAATCAAAAGCCCTAAAAATCAGTTTGTAATTCGAAAAAACCTTTACTCCGTTAAGCTATATTTAACGCAGACTATTATCGGCCAAAATGTACGAATCGCATGAAAAAGTTAAAAAAAAAAAAGACACGGTGACGTTTTTGTAATTATTTTAATCATAGTTACCCTAAAAGATCAAAATTATCCTACAAGATCATTTGTAGAGTAATTATGATACTCTACAAAATTACCCTCCAAGATCAAAATTACCCTATGAGTAAAATAATTACAAAAAATGCTACCGCAATTTTTTTACTTTTCCACTTCATTCGTACATATTGTATGATAAAATACTTTGTATTTGATATTTTGTCTATATATATACACACACAATCAATTCTTAACTGTACTGTTATACTATAACTAATAGCAAATATAATGGAGCTGAACAACGTCACTATGCTAAACCAACTTGATGTTAAGTTAAAAGTTCACCATCAAAGTTCGAATAATAAGAATACGGAATCACCTGAATGGAAGAAATTAAAAAAGATGTCTTCTCTATTAACATGTTCTTAATGGGCGAGGATGTATATTTAAACTACATGAAATGTTTACATAAATCAACTTTGATAGTCAAACAAACAGATTGTAAAAAATATGGTATCATTAGGTCATGAGTTCGATTCTCACAAGAAGGTTTTTCTTAGATTTATCGGGTTTCCTACTTAATTGGTGTATAGACATTATTGCCTAGTGAAGATGGATATGATCGGATGATTCTGTTGGTGACACGATAATACCCCAGTGATCCAAAATTTACCGTTAAAAATATGGTACTTGTTTTGTTTTTCAAAATTAGACACAAACAAATCAATATATAACTCTACAGATAAGGGGAGGGGGGTGGTTTACTAGTGATATGATTCTATCACTCCCACTATCCAATCAAATCATGCCATGTCAGCACCCAATATTCTATCACTAGTGATAGAAATGTAGTGGGGGGTGGTATCACTAGTGATGGGATTCCAATGTACAAGTATTAATGCACAATGTACAAGATACTCATTCATCACCCAATACTTCAACGCGTTATATATATAACGAGTTATACTCCATCACTAGTGATGGAAGTGGAGGCGGCGGTGTTCCACGAGTGATACTATTGTATCACGGTAAATAACGTATCCACCCCGTGTGGCCTAAGAATTTATAAGAACAATTCTAATACATATATATATTTAATATATAACTAATTTAAATAAGAAAACCTTACTTATAAATCATAATATATAGGATTAGGTCCAAGACTAAACACTAGTGTAGCTTGCGAATTGAGTGAACTAATCCTGGTCATACACGTATGTAGATCAATGGTCAGGATTTGATGTTGAAATACACTAGTGTATTTTACGATTTGATGATTAGATCCAGGTCATACATGTGTGTAGATCAATGGCCAGGATTTGTTCACTCAGTTCACAAATACACTAGTGTTCACTCTAGAACCTCACCCTATATCATAATGTATATGTAAGTTAATTTTTTTAACCGACAAATAGTATTCATACTTTATTACACCAGTTACCTAAAGAACACATTTTGTTTATGAAAAGTGGTGCATCCCACATTGACACATATCAATTAATTTATTTATACATTTCTAAGGAACACATTTTGTTTATGTATATGACCCTCAACTGTACAACTCTTGTTTAAGTAATATATTATCTACACATAATTTACATATTGTGTATATGACCCTCAACTGTATAACTCCTGTTTAAGTAATATATTATCTACACATAATTTACATATGCAGTTACATGCTAACCCGTTTTTTCTATAATTTATATAGAAATTCCGCTGTTAAAAAACATAATAGCATATTAGTTTGATAGTTTTATACACAAAAACATAATCATACGCAATGACACAGCATAGTTGGGGCGGGAGGGGGCGGCCGCCCCCCCGAACTTTTCGCTCAGTAGTGGAGAAAATGTAGTTTTTGTATAGAAATTTTTTATTATATACGTTTTTGATCCCCCGGTCGGAAATCTTAAGTTTCGCCAATGATCATACGTTCATAAATTGCAAAATTATAAAAAATATAACCATAATGATATATTATTTTTGTATAACGTAACAGTTTAGTGTTATTAACTATTCTTTATATGCCAAAAAAAAAAACACAATTCTTACAAAATCTATTCTACTTCCATTGCCCGTTGATTTAGCAAGATTGCCGTATTTTAAAACCCCCATTTTCTCACTCCTCCGCAATTGTCGCTTTGATTTCTTTCTGGAGAGAGAAAATTTATGAAAACAAAAGGTCTCTTTTAATGCTCTCTCAGGAAACACATATATATAAAACGGAAAACCAGTTGATAGGTTCCCGTGATCTACATTCTACACCTACACGACCCTCTTCCAAATTCTAACAACGACCCAATTCACTTCCACCTGAATCTTGATCTGGGTTTCCATCACTTCAATCATTTTTCATGATTCTCTTTTGCAATATATAACGCGTTATAAAAATAACAAAATAATGGGCTGTGTGACATCTAAACAAGCAGTGTCTGTGACCCCGGCTGCGGATCACTCCGGGGTGTTCCGCGACAATGCTGCGGCGGGTTCCGGCAGGACTAGTGGTGATGTGGTGGTGGAAGTGGAGGGGAAGAAGGGTAAGAAGGGTAAGAGGAAGAGTAAGAACGAGTCAGGGGTGTGTGGGGATGTGACTGGGAGTGAGTTGGGTGAGTCGGGAAGAGCGAGTTCGACGAATGGTGGGGGTGACTCGGTGAGTTTTAGGTTGGGGAATTTGCATAAGTATGTGGAGGCGGAGCAGGTGGCGGCAGGGTGGCCGGCGTGGCTTAGTGCGGTGGCCGGTGAAGCTATTCAGGGGTGGGTCCCACTCAGAGCAGAGTCGTTTGAGAAGTTAGAAAAGGTTCATTTTTTTATTTCGCACACACAATGTTCTTAAAATTAGTCATTAATCTTTTCTTTTATGTTAAACAAATGGTTTAGAGGTGGGGAAGAGCCGTGAAATCGGTTCTAGAAACCGGTTAAAACGAACCGAACCGGCTCAGTTTGAAATTTGAAATCCGTTTGAGAATTTACCGGGTACGATTTGTTTGATTGCTTATTTTCTTTAATGAACAAATTAACATATAATCCCATCTGGGTTTACAATTTGGGGCCAAAAATTGTGTAATTTATCAAAATGGAAATACTAAAAAATTTGGGTGTTTTGAGATTGTGTTTTGAATTTAATTATTGACTATGATACTGAATTTGGTTCAATAGGTTGGACAAGGAACATACAGCAGTGTGTTTCGAGCTCGTGAGCTCGAAACAGGGCGGATAGTCGCATTAAAGAAGGTTCGTTTCGACAATTTTGAACCCGAGAGTGTTCGGTTCATGGCAAGAGAAATCGTGATTCTTCGTAGGCTTGATCATCCAAATGTTATGAAACTAGATGGAATCATAACCTCTAGATTATCATGTAGCATATATCTTGTTTTCGAATACATGGAACACGATATTTCGGGCCTGCTTTCTTGCCCCGACATTAAGTTTACTGAATCACAGGTTAGTTTGCACAAGTTAAAGTAAATTTGATCATAATTTTTAGGATCTCGGAGTCAAATCGGCTGACTTTTGTAATTTGATCATGAAACAGATTAAATGTTACATGAAGCAGTTGTTATCTGGGCTTGAGCATTGTCATTCGCGTGGCGTGATGCATCGTGATATTAAAGGGGCAAATCTTTTGGTAAATAATGAAGGTGTTATGAAAATTGCTGATTTTGGGTTGGCGAATTTTTGTAATACGTCTGGCGAAAAGAAACAACCGTTGACTAGTAGAGTTGTGACGCTATGGTATAGACCGCCCGAACTTTTATTGGGGTCGACGGATTATGAAGCTTCTGTCGATCTATGGAGTATTGGATGTGTTTTTGCAGAATTGCTTCTTGGTTCACCTATTTTACAAGGAAGAACAGAGGTATTATTAGTCCCTTTGACTCTGAAAAGTCAAAACTACTTACTTTTCAACTTCAAAATTAGGGGTGTGCACGGGGTTCGGTTTCTGGTTTTTTATAACCATTCCGTTTTGGTTTTTCCGGTTTTTGAAACAAAGTACGTAAGATTCATAAATAAAAAGTATAATCCAAGATTTAAGAATCTTTCTTAGATATTTACATTTAAATTTATAGATTTAACCTTTTTAGTTGGTATTGTTCACATAAACCTAATATTCTAATCTATCTATTTTTATGATTCTTCAAAGTTTTATTAAGACATTTTCTTTTATAATAATTTTTATGTTAAACTTTGCTACTTCTTGTAGGAAATGGATAAATTCATTCAAAGACAAAGAAACATGCTAATGTTCATATTATAAATACTTAACATCTAAGAATAAAATTAGTAATTCTTAAATCAATATATAACAAACATCTAAAAAATGAATTTTTAGGTTATTCGGTTCGCTTCACTTATTTCAGTTTTCATAAAATCTAAAACCGTAACCGAATCGTAAATTTCAGTTAGTTTTTTTTTGCGCGGTTCGGTTAAATTAAATCGGCTTTTTTTTGGTTTTGGTTCGGTTTTCTTCTGGTCACCCCTATTCAGAATAGCTTCTATAGTATGGTTTATAGCGAAAACCATATAATAGATAGAGTAAGATATGTAACAATCGATGGTTTGTTGAAAATAGTTAAGGGCGGCTTAATTAGATTTTGTAGTTCAAAAAGCTATATCTTTGGCTCTCAAGAAAGACTATGCTGCTGCATTATATTTTTGAATCAGAATTAATAGGAAATGTGACAGGTGGAACAATTGCACAAAATCTTTAAGCTTTGTGGCTCGCCACCGGACGACTACTGGAAAAAGTCAAAGCTTCCTCACGCAACATTATTTAAACCGCAACATGCTTATGAAAGTTGTTTGTATGAGACTTTTAAAGACCTTCCAAAATGTGATGTGGAACTTATTGAAACCTTGCTGTCTGTGGAGCCGTATAAGCGAGGGACCGCCTCTTCTGCTCTTGCATCTGAGGTACCATTCATTCATTAAATAATATTGTCAAGTTGTCGTATTTTGACTTTCAAAGTCTACCCAATTATTCAAAATAGATACACTTGTTCTTAAGAGAGTAATTAGTATCAGCATGTAAAGGTTCTAAGAAGTATTTAAAACTACATTTTTGACTTTTTAAAGTCAAATGAACAGTTACATGGAACTTTTTAACTTGTTTTGCACTAAGCTATAACTGGTTTAAATGGTTTTGAAACATTCTTTTCTATGCGACGACAGTATTTCAAGACGAAGCCGTATGCATGTGATCCTTCAAGTTTACCCAAATACCCTCCAAACAAAGAGATCGATGCAAAGCATCGCGAAGACTCAAAAAGGTAGCAACTTGAATCCCTTTGTGTGACAAACTGAATTTAGAACAAATCCCTTTTCGTATTAGGTCCAAATAATGAGAAATTATTATGTCTTTTATAGGAAAAAGCCCGTTAGACCTCGTGGGCCCGAAGTCTCACGACGGTTAGCCAGAAAACAAAATGGCTTGACTAAATTGGCACCTGAAGAGGTCTGTGTTCTATATCTACGCAAACTTATGGTCTCTTGTTCCTTTTCATCTAATCCTGTAATTAATTGAACGTTATTTACAGAGTTTACCAGGTCAAAGTCAAACCCGGCTTAAAATCAACGGAAATAGTTTGGATACTAAGAAAGGAGGAGATCTAATTTTGGGATTTGAGCTACGAAAGCCTTCTATAAACACGATAGATGACGCTTCACATGCGAAACACGCATCCCAAGGAGACATTCCATATTCGGGACCTTTACAAGTTCCAGGCTCAAGTGGGTTCGCATGGGCCAGAAGACGATTGGATGATTCTTTATCCATAAGGTCACGCAGCCGGTCCAGTTCAAGAAGCTTGATTTCTGAACCTTCTGGCCCGTTACATTTGAAGAGCTACGAGTCTAAGTGTAATGAAAATCTTGACCGGACCGGTTCCAGAGGTCGGGAGTCCAATGGGCTGGTCATTAAGAACTGGAACCAACTAGAGCGACCCGATTCCTTTGATGCTGGGTCAGATGGGTTTGTCAAGAGAATGAATATGGTAAGTTATTTAAGTCCATTAATGATGTATATATTTCGTCATTGATACGAAATTTGATTGTTTTAAATGTTGGTTTATAGATGTATCATGATCACGAAGAGAAGGTTGAGTTGGTCGAGTTTTCGGGACCTTTGTTGTCTCAACCAAATCGTATAGATGAACTTCTAGAGAGACATGAACGACAGATTCGCCAAGCGGTTCGAAGATCATGGTTCCAAAGAGGTAAAAAGCTTATTTACCAATTTTGATTTATGTAGTCAAACATTGACTTTTGTAATTTTTTTTGTTTGTGCAGGGAAGAAAGTGGGCTAGGGAATTAGAGATGTTTCTTGACATGGTTGACCCTTTTATCATAATAAGGTTTTTTTGAAGGTCCAAATGTTGTGAAACTTGAACCTTTGAAGGATGATTAAGGGTCCAAATGTTGGTTAACCAATAGGGTTCATGAGTTGAAGGGTTCATGGATCATGGTCTTGAATAACTATATTGAGTTAAAATTTAATTATATCTATTAGAATTATGTTGGGTAATTAATGTAGGTTCAATCAATATCTACACTACCCATCTTTCCTCAATATAATACAATATAATGTAAAGGTTATTTAATACATAGTGTTATTTATTTTACTGTTCAAGGATGGGGAGAAACTCAAAATTCATTAAATGGTATCTGAATATCCGATTGAAGGATGTAAATGAGCCGAACCGAGCCAGGTTGGGCTCAAGCTTGGGATCAAAGTTAAATGAGCTAATTTGTGGCTTGAGCTTGGCTCGTAAATAACTCGAGTCAACTAGTATGTTTTTAAGTATCTTTTAAATTCTTTTTATATTTTTTTACATAACTTGAAATATTTAAAAACAAAAAAAAAAGTTGTTAATAAATTGGCCGAAAGCTAGAAAATGAGAAAGAACTAATTAAACTAATGGGCCAAAGATGGTACTACATAAATCTACAAGTAGCTTACAAATCTATGAAGATGCCCTTCTATTTATAGATGTCTTCCCTTGCCAAGTTATATTCATTAAGGTAAGAGGGATGCTCCCTTCTAGTTGAGTGGTAAACTCTCGTCGGAGCCAATCAAATTCGTTCATGTTAACTTCCCTCTTCAACTCCTTTTATGCACTCAATCACACGGGGTGCTCCTCTTTAGGTGAGCGGTAAACAATTTTTTCTTTTAAAAAAAATAGAAATGTGTGATTGATGGGAATGAATGAGCCCCTACATGCAAACTCTCCCTCTCTCTCCTCATCCTTCCTCGGTGACTACTCACTGAAATCCCAATCAAACACTCACATATTGTTGATGGCGGCGGTGTTTCCCTTAGGTAAACTCAATCATCGAAGGCACTCCACGCTGGTTCTCTGTTCACCCTTAAGTCAATGTGTGACAGGTAAAAAAAACAAAGACTTGCATGTAATTATAAGAATCATTACAATTCGCAGCTTCATAATTTATTTTTATCTAAGATTTCAATAATAGTAATTCTAAGATTCAAATATGATAAGTAGTTTGTTCATGAATTTAATTTATACCAAGTCATGTGATTGGTCCAAAACATTGATTCTAACCATTTTAGAAAGGTTTAAACATTAGAATATCAAGAACGTGTCTTAATAAAGGAAATAGAATAATGCTTTTTTGTTAAACATCTTTCTTTGTAAACACATGTGACCTTATGTCTCTTTCGACTTTAAAAGAACAATACTTCTTATGTATGCACTGATATGATTTTTACTTTGTTTTTAATTTGAAAACACTTACTTAGGCAAGATTCCCTTGATTTTGTATGAAAAAACATGTTTTATAATTTTTGTTTAATAAGATTCACTCGAGTTTATATAAATCATTTGTAAATATACTTTTTTGTTTAGGTGATTATATTATTGAGATAATATCATATTCATTTCTTGTCATGGAATGTGTAGTTGGTTTGTCGCCATTTGAGCTCGTTGCCGATTTATGAATTTTACCTAGAAGTAGGCCCCTATGGACCTAAAGGATCGATTCACTCAAAGTCACGCACACGTGTGATATGCGGAATCCAATGCACGAATGTATAGACGAACGTAATTGATCACAAACACGTAATAAAACTTGATTTCTGTTGATTGAATTATACACACACTCTTACAAATCATACACATAAAACTCTCCAAAAACTTCTCTCAAAACTTATGTTAAAGCCGACCCATACACACTTACCACTAAGTACGCCAAACACATGGCGTAGTTAAGTGGTAACTACGCCACTTAGGCTAAGTGCGCCAAAGCCATGGCGCAGTTGACCTAAGGGCACTAACACTTAGCCAATTAAAAAACATTACAATCATAAAACTTGTTACAAAATCCTACCAATTATACAATTGTATCATCCAAGTCTACGTCATTGAATAGCCGTTTCACGATCCGACTGTGAAGGTGATTGTGGTTTTGCTGACTCAAGTGAGCTTGTTGACTTTGGCCAGAAGCTTTGCGGTTGGTCCACTATCTAATCGTGGTCTTGGTGTCTACTTTTATGTTCTCATGCTTTCGATTGTAGTAGTTAATGAGAGGCATATTGTATATATAAACATATACGTATATGAATGTAACATTTGACCTATATGGCAGGGGCGGACCCACATTGGTGCCACCGGGTTTTAAAAAAAATAGTAGATTCGGTATATTAAATTGTATATGGACCCCATAAATACAATTAGGTGGACACCATAGAAATAAAAAGAAAGTTGGTGTAGTGGTAAATCTCTCTCTTTTCCACCAAGAGGTCATGGGTTCAATCCTTGATAAGCCCATTTTTCTTATTTTTTTTTTTATAATCTAGTTCAAACCTCACTTTAACTCGACCCGAACGAGTATCGACCCGAAAATGGACCCCATTGAAATAAAATCCTGGGTCCGCCACTGCCTATATGTTTATATATAAATATCATCAAAAAACATGTAACTTGTGCTATAAAAACTATGGTACCACCAGAATTACTTTGTGATATATTATCGACAACAAAATAAGAATCCCTATATATACACATCGAAGGAAGACTAGGGATAAACATAACTTAGGATAGAAGATAAACATAAACTAATAAAAGATATGCACAATATATCCCTAATCTTTTACATCCCCTCAAATTGGAGTCTAGAGGTCTCGAACACCCAACTTGTCAAGCAAGGAACATAGCTGCTAGGTTCCTAGTGCCTTGGTGAACAACTCTACGATCTGCTTCTTAGAATCGATGTGTAGAGGCAAAATTTTCTTTGACTCCACTCTTTCTCGGATAAAGTAACAATCCATCTTTACGTGCTTGGTACGCTCATAAAACACTGGATTGTTAGCAATGTGTTTTGCTGCCAAATTGTCACAACATAAAGGAGTAGGGTCGACTAAATGTACTTGAAAATCTTTGACTAACCACCTAACCCATAGAACTTCACTCATAGTAGTGGCCATTACATGGTATTCAGCTTCAGCTGATGATCAGGAGACAACCAATTGTATCTTTGTTTTTTCATGACACCGAAGCACCCCCCCCCCCCCCCCCCCCCCAATAGAAGGATAACGTATTCTGGACCGTCGGGTGTAATCCCACCCTAACCAATCAGCATCACAATATGAAACAACATGTAAACCTCCTTTTTTTTTGGAAAGAATGCCTTGCCCTGGAGTAGTTTCATGATACCGAAGTATACGCATAGCTACCTCCATGTGTTCTTGTTGAGGTTTAAAGACTTCTTGTCGAGGATTAAAGACAAATTGACTAAGGAGGTTGACCGAGTAAGCAATGTGAGGTCTACTAACTTGAAGTTACATTATTCGACCAATAAGCCTTCAGAACCGTGTGGCATTTGTTTTTTTTTTTTTTTCATTTTCACTACATTCATTAAGTTTCAAATGTTATTCCTTTGGGGATGAGCTTGGGCCAAACCCAATTAGACTGCTATCTTCCAAAATATCAAGCGTGTATTTTTGTTGACTTAGTTTGTGCTACTTCAATCCCCAAGAAATACTTTAAGGCAACAAGATCTTTAATACTAAACTTCTCATTCAAAAAGTCATTTGTTTGTTGTCTTCCGATGCCAAACGATAAGGTTTGCCTATTGTTGGACTTGGTTTCATTGACAATATGTGAGTTCTTATAGTACAAACTCATTATCGAGCCCTATTAAAAACTCACACAACCTATCTTTTTCTTTGGATTCGATCATTCTTTTCCAACATCACAAGAACAATCATCGCATGTGCAGTGTGGAGGTGGTAAACCGTTTGAATCTCATTCAATAATGATCAAAGATTCGTATAATAGGATGAGATTAAGGCCTCGTCTTGGCTTGTTCTGGTGAGTGATAGCTTTAACTCATAGGCTCGTGGAGCACTTTCTTAACCAAATCTCTCTTTCAGGTCGCCCCAAATCACCTGGGCCGTGTAAGCGTACTTTACACATCCTTGAATGTCTTTCTCCATAGAAGTAGTTAGCTGACCCTTGATCATTGCATCGCACCACATCCACGCCATGTAATTCTCATCAGTTTTCCAGGGTTTAGAATTGATCCATCAATGAAACCTATATTGTTTTTATCGAACAGGAAATTCATCATCTCCTGAGACCAATCACTATTGTTATTATTGGTAACTTGCATTTGTTTTGAGTAATCGGAGGCATGAATGTAGTATGGTGAATCGGATCGTTGGGACCGGGATCGGTCTTACCGTTGTTTCCTCTGCCATCTTTGTCACTGGCCATGGTTATCGGTAATCAAAGTTTTAGGTTGAGATTGAAAATAAAACCTGTTGTGATACCATAAAAACTATGATATCATAATTGTTTTGTGTTATGTTATTGATAGCAAAATAAGAATCCCTATATATACTAGAAGACTAAGGATAAACATAACTTAGGAAAGAAGATAAACATAAACTACTAAAAGATATGCATAATATATCCCTAATTCTTTTATTGTAAGTGCAGTTCCTGCTAGGTAATTGTGCTTTATCAGTTCTGGTAAACAAAGTCAACGGTCCAAGTCAGAAGTCAAAGGTCCAAGTAGCATTCCGAATTTGTAATGTTTGCCTTGTCCAAATTTATCAGTTAAATTCGGACTAGGTTTGTTGTCCGAGTTTGTTAGGTGTGGATAATGTAATGTCCGAATTTATATGTTATATTCGGACTTGGTATGTTGTCAGAGTTTGTTAGATAGTGATTGTAATGTCCGAATTTAGGTTAAATTCGGATAGAATGTATGTGTAGGTCGGTCCAAGTTTGTTGTATCCTGGACAATATGTTTTGTCTGGGTTTAGTCCCTAGTCTAGCCTATATATATGTGTTGAGTAGGTTAGATTAGAGAAATTATTCAAAAGCTGTGTGCACACCTTAGAGAGAGAGAGACTGTGTGTCTAGAGAGAGAAAGTCCTGGTTTAGGTATGTGTGACCTAAGCTAGGTTAGGGAGGATGATGTATACTCTTTCAGTTTGTAAATTTGTGATGATTGATTCGATAATAGAGAGATTCATCTTCTACATCATTCTATCTTTTATGTTTTGTTGTTTCACATCTTGAATCAAGCGCAATGATGTTGTTCGTCGACGGTCCAGGGGGTCCGGGGGACTTTCAGGTGGTATCAGAGCATGGTAACCGGTTCGGAACGGTCTAAAAGCCTTCCGAATCACCATTGCTCTTGATTTGGTGTCCGTTTCCGCCAAAATCATGAAGACGTGAAATTTCTAAGATTTTGATGATTTCAGAGCGTGTTTCTGTGTGATAACCGTCAAAAAATCCAGGTATCCGTACAATTTAATTAACCATGATTAGTGCTTAATGACTGTGCTGAAATATACTTGATTGCTTTCTGATTACTGTATCATACTTACATGTGCATCACATATTGCATGATGTCACTTCATTATTACATGCAAACCATATTAACATAAATGATGCACAAAGCACAGTTAGCAGATAACTCAGAAAAATCCTGACGAGGTTCAGTACATAGACAGACAATGTTTTGAGGCCCAGTATGAGCCAGAGACTAAGTACTACACTAGTATGGTGTGTAGGGAAGTAAGGACCACAAAACTGCATTCCTAAGTGACAGTTTAAGTGTCGGGAAGTGCCTAAAATCCACATAAAGTGCAGAATTCTGCATAATTCAGCAAAAATCAGCTTTTCAACAAGCTAGTAACATGCAAAAATATGACTAAATGGTCCTGAATGCTTTTCTAAGTGTCGGGAATTAAAAGTGTCACAAAAGGTAACATAATGAACACTAAACGGTATAGTTTGACACTTTAACGAACTGGTATCTAACCGAACAACCGGACACTACCCGAAACACCAAAATTATACTAGAAGCATTGTTTTAATGTTTCTGAGCTAGTTATGATCCCTGAACACCCTAACACACTATATAACATCTAATACACATAAACACTAAACATTATACTTAGAATTCTAACTAGATTGCATAACTTACCATTAAACACCAACTAATACCCCCCCCCCCCCCTTAAGTGGACGGTCAGAAGGGTGACCCCACCTCCAAGATCTTACTTGATCTTCCTAGATCTCAATTGATATGGTTAAAGATTTGTCATTGTACTTAGGGAACATAATACCCATTGGTTAAACCCTTAATATGGTTATAAGTAGATCATGATCTCTCATTCTTACACATACTTCACACCATCATCTTTCTCCTCCTCTCCTCCCCACTCTCGGCCGAACATCGCACACCACCATCATCATTCAATCTTGTTCAATCATTCCAAGTTCATTTCAAGGTGTAAGAAGGTCTACAAGCAAGCTTGGTGGTCTTGGATCTTGAAGGACCTCTCGCATTTTCTTTTATCCAACACATTTATCATCTTCAACTTCTTGTGTTCATCCCTAGCCATAGAGCTAGTAGTAAGGCCCTTATGATCTCTTGTTACTTCATAATTTGATGGTTAAAAGATGATGAACATTGTTAATCTTGAAGAACACTAAAGAACTTAATCATGAATCTTTAACATAAGCTTATTAACATAAGAATACATGTTGATTAGTGTTGATTTGCTTCTTGATGATTGATGATTTGTGTTAGTGATGTTAGACATCATATGAAACCTACTAGATTGTGATTTAACACATGATCTAGTAAGTTAAGGTGGTGATCTTGTGAAAGACCAAGATCATCATGCTTTATGTTTTCATGAACTTGAAAAATGAAAATGATTTTATGAATAATGAAGCATATAACATGATTACTAGACATAAACTTGGATGATTTCAAAAATAGTTTTCCAAAGAAACCAAGTTAAATAACAAGACGTACATAGATCTTGATTCTTACTTAAATATACATTATTTTTTGTGATAAAACAAGTGTATAAACACTTGTGAATCAAGAAGATGTCATAAAGAAATGTTTTTGTAAAACATGTTTACAAGTTGTAAACACCTAAATCTTCCAAGAATGAGATTTTTAAAGAAGTAAACACACTATAAAGGGGTAACTAAACCTACTAAACACACTACCAAGTTACGACAAGTTTTTATGAAAGATCAAGTTCATGATTGTTATGTAAATAGCATGGCACTTAGTAAGTGTAGGTTGGTTAAGGTTGATTGTTGATTGTTTGTGATGATTTTAAAAAGAAAATGATATGCTTTGATAGCATGGACACCTCCATTTTTAAAGGAAACTATGGCAAAATTTTCTAAAAATATAAACACTTAGAAAAATATTTTCTAAACAAATATTTACAAGTGTATTTTAACTATGGTTTTCAATGTAAACATTGCCATAGATTTTGTTACAAAAATACAAGTATTGGAGGTTGGTTTTTATAAATAAGAATGGATAAATATGTATTTAGAATATATATTTACATTAAAGACACATTGTGTGTGATTATTTGTATACTTTGTGTATTAGTTATATTATTTTAGGATTTAAAATAATATGACTTAACAAAATTTACAATCCAAAATAATACCAAAAATCACAAGGAATACATACATATGTTACCCACTTAATATTGTGGAACCGAACGATAGAATGGAACTTACAAAATATTCCGGAAAAATACCGTTATAAATATATTTTTGGTAAATATTATTTTGGATACGAAAGAAATGAAAATATGATTTTTATTACAAAGTTATCATATGTTCGACAAGGAGAAAATATATTATTTTTGAAAAGTAAAAATATATTTTCTTAGAATATTTAGAAGGTATATGATTTTTGAGAAAAAAATATATTTTCTTGAAATACATTATTTTTTTGGACAAAATAAGTTTATATAAATTTTCTAAAGTGAGACTTGAAAATATATTATTTTGAAATTACAAATACAAGAATACGAAGGTACATGTATGAGATACCCCCATCCTTGGGAAGGAAATACTTGAGAAATATTATTACAAAAATATTGTTTAAACAATTATTCCAAAATTTAATATAATTTAAAGTTAAAATAATTATTATTTTAACAAGTAATTATAACTTGGAATAATATTGAGGACATAAAAGAAACGTAACTAAAAAACGTGAATACTGAGGCAAGGCACGGCCCGTTCGTCTAATAGACATTAGTACATTGTAGGTAGTCGTGTTTGCTGACAAGATTTGAGTTACGAGTACCGAAGACGCAAAACTATGAGTTCATGTCCCCCTTTTCTTTTAACTGTTTTCAGTTTTATAACTTCGGGGGTGAAATACATGTTACAATTGTTTACATACGTTTATACATGGTATGGTTAGCTAAGGAAGGTTACTGCTAGATCATGTGAGTGGTGGGTACAACAATTAAGGCCATTAATCCTCGTCGTAGGACCGAGGGACATGAGTGATAGATCTATTTGGGTGTAGCGAACCCACACCCATGGGGACCAGGGTGGCCCATAGGGTGACTATGTCTTCCAGCCGGAGGCCCGGTACAAATTTGCTAGGTTTGAGTTTTCCTGCATCACTTCACACATATCAATGGCCTTGCAAACCATTGGTGATCTGTTTTCCTTATTGCTTTCATGCCAGGATTTACATACATACAGACATACTTTAAAGGTTTATTCATACACAAACTCATGAACTCGCTCAACTTTTGTTGATGTTTTCAAATTACCTTTATTTCAGGGAACTAAGTGGATCTGGCAGGTGTTGCATGTTATCATGTTGCGTTATAAATAAAAGATGTCATCCAAGTCTTCAGAGTTTAGGAGATGTATCTTAATCCTAGACGAGATACATGGTTTTAAACTCGGGTTTGTTTAAAGGTCTTTTGTCGAGTCTTATTGAACTCCTTAAAACGTGTTGTGGTTTGTAACTTGAATTTGGTGTCAACATTTCTGACAAGTATGTTATGTTGTTTTCAAACTTAATTAATGGATGAACATCTTATGGTTTTTATCATATAGCATTGTTATGATTGAATGCTATGGTATTAAGAAAGTCACACCAATAATCACGCTTCCGCAAAAGTCAGGGTGTGACATTCTGATTTCCGGATCAAAATGAAGTTGTTTGATATGTTTGAATGAAGTTCTGGAGAAAACTTGAAGAAATTTGGATGATTTTAGTTCAGATCTGAGCTTCGATCTGAAACCGGAGCTGTCCGAATTTAATTAAGTGTTAGAGTTCCAAAATATTTGTCCGAATTTGCCTTCTGAATTTGTATCTTTTGAATTTATCTGTGACCTTTATGTGAGTCACGTCTTGGTAGATAATCCGGAAGAGGTTCCGAACTTATAAGAGGTTCTGAGTTTGAGATTTTTCTGAATTTGTGAATTTAGAATGTGTCCGAATTTGTGGAAGCCTATACAATCTGAGTTTGTGAGTTCTTTGGTTCGAATTTATGAGTTAAATTCGGAATAATATGTTAAATTTGAAAGAAAAATGGTAAATTTGGAATTTCGGTGCTAAATTCCGAATAATGTTGGACATATTCGGCATAATCTGCTAAATTCGGACTAAAAAATTGTCCGAATTTGTTGGTTAATGTAACAACTGCCAAAATACCTTATAAGGACCCTTGATCGAAACCTCGGACTGGTACAGTGCGACCCAGCATGAAAAACAAAGAAATCAATAACAGGACCCTCCGGAGACACGCGGGGGATACCCCTAAATCTACCGCGACACACGGGGGAGTACTATGATACGTGTCACCTGATCGCGACGTGTGGCAAACCTATACAAGTTACAAGGCTGACCTAGCCCTAATCAACCATCACCGTGACACGCGGGGGAGTCCCAAAATCCCTCCGCGACGCGCCTGGGAGTCCCAGGTGACCTATAAATGGAGCAGTGTGGGACTGAAGTTTCTGCACAATTTCGATTCAATTTCGCGAGCCGTAACTCTCTCGTTCTGCTTTTCTTTGCATGATACCCCTAAACCACGAAACTCTGCTCCGTGTTAAGTGTTTTAACCAGGATCACGGATACGATACCCTGTCTGATCGATCTGTAACCCAACAACGGATGTCAAAGTGCTTCCTGTTTAAGGCTATACTTGGTTAACCACGTTGGGGTTTTGATCTCGTGATGTATCGTTAAAGTTTGAATTGGGTTGATGCACTGATACATGTTGCATTGTGTTTTTATTAGGAACCCATGATTAGCACCAGGAAGCTATAATCTAAAACCCTAAATCTACAAAGTGAGTTATTCTTCTTGTTCTCACAACATTGTGAGTCATTCTTCTTTTTCTCACAACATTGTGAGTCATTTTCTTTTTACCAAATGCTTTGCAAAACCCTAAATGTTTTTCAGTTATACTTACAGTGATTAAGTATTTGTAATATGAAATTACTACCAGTATGCGGGTTTTGTATACATTACTAGTCTAGCGTTACTATTGGATGACAGTATCCAATAGTGATATGACCACAAGTACAGGGTTTGGCCCAGTGACAAATACTGATTTGAGTAATTGAAAGATATAAGCGAATGTAAAAACTCTTGATACTGTAAATTATAACAATGTGTCTTTTTATAAATTTGAATGAACTCACCAGTATTTTTCGCTGATAAAATGTTTTTAAAAGCGTTTCAGGTAACTTACTGTGAAAGTAAAAGAAGCTGGCTATGAAGCACTGAAGGCTTAAATAAAGTGGCTATGTTACCTGAATTAAGAAAGGAATTTGTGTTTTATCAATTATGGTTTATCCCTATAAAACATTTGTTTGTAATATGGGTTTTATCCCATTTGTTTAATATTAAACTTTGGTGTTTTACAAACTCTGAAATTTTTTCTAACTACGATCCTAATGATATTTTCTACTGCGAATTTAATAAACACCGGAACCACTTGTCTCTGCTCACGGCTCCCGTCCAGGGTGTGGTCGGGGTTGTGACAGTTAAATCCGGAATTTATTTGTTAAATTCAGAATTATGTAAATTCGAACTTAAAAAAAATTGTCCGAATTTGTGGGTTATATTCGGAATTTTTTTTTGTTAAATTCAGTTACTAGATTCTCGGTGTTCAGATTTGGTCCGTACTAGAGTTTTGGGACTATTTGGGACTTTTATCGGCCATTCGCGGAGAAACGAAGTTGAAGTGGCTTGGACTTTGAAAGTTTATAAAATAAGAGGGGGAGTAAAAATTTAAAATATCCTATTTTCTTTGTAAATTTCTAAAAGCTCGTGGTGCGACAGTGAAACAAGTTTATGTTTACAATCTTGAGATTAAATGAGGTTTAATCTCGCCGGTGTAGAAAAATTTAAAACATGATACAGTTTAGAGCTAGTGTGTAATTGAGTTTCGTTGAGTTTGTTCGAGGTTTGATCAAGTGTTGACGTGATGAAGCTAATTGTTTGTTTATCGATTAGTTGAAGACTGAGCCCTTATCACATGCCAGTTAGAGTAGAGAAGACAAAATAATTTGGAGGTTCTTACATTGAGGGGGAAATCGGAGACGAAAGTCATCGGGTAATTGGTGGATTCATAAAGATAGGAGATTGGATCTTGAAGATTCAAGATGAAATGATTCTAGACACTCGGTTGAAGACTTTGATCAAGATGGTGGATGTACATTTTCGGAGTTTGGTTTGTTATTAACTTATCAAACCAAACTTCATGTCTTTGCGGAATTTGAAGCGTTCGATGTTGGGCATTGGAAATCCGACGTTTCCTTCTTCTGTTGGTTAAGTTTGAAGATCAAGGATTGAGCGATGTTCTTACATTTGGTTGTAGGTCGGTTCGCGTTAACTTGATTCGGGAGTAGTTTGAGGGGAAGGATCGACAATGCTTGATGTTGGATTATTCGGGTTTCTCAAAACAGCCGTTTGAGTGATCATCAACAAGTCTTTTATTAGAAGGGTTGAAGATCGATGTGCTCTGCCGGAAAGATCAAGTCTCAGAAAAAGTTGAAAGCATGCATGATATCATCAGTTAAGGGGGAGTCTGTAAGCGCATTATCCGGTGATTGAAGATATCAGTGTTAGACAGAACTGAAAGCAACAATTATGGGGGAGTCTGTAAGTGCAGTTCCTGCCGAGTAACTGTGCTTTATTAGTGTTGGTCAACAAAGTCAAAGGTCCAAGTCAGAAGTCAAAGGTCCAAGTAACATTCTGAATTTGTAATGCATGCCTTGCCTGAATTTATCAGTTAAATTCGGACTAGGTTTGTTGTCCGAGTTTGTTAGGTGTGGATAATGTAATGTCCGAATTTATGTATTATTATTGGACTTGGTATGTTGTCAGGGTTTGTTAGATAGTGATTGTAATGTCCGAATTTAGGTTAAATTCGAATAGAATGTATGTGTAGGCCGGTCCGAGTTTGTTGTATCCCAGACAATATGTTTTGTCCGGGTTTAGTCCATAGTCTAGCATATATATATATATATATGTGTGTGTGTGTGTGTGTTGAGTAGGTTAGATTAGGGCAATTCTTGAAAAGTTGTGTGCACACCTTAAAGAGAGAGATTGTGTGTCTAGAGAGAGAAAGTGCTGCTTTAGGTATGTGTGACCTAAACTAGGTTGGGGAGGATGATGTATACTCTTTCGGTTTGTAAATCTGTGATGATTGATATGATAAAAAAGAGATTCATCTTCTACTTATGTTTTGTTGTTTCACGTCTTGAATCAAGCGCAATGATGTGTCCGTCGAAGATCCAGGGGATCCCGGGGACTTTCATTTATGCTAGGCATGTATGGAGTAACAATCTTCCCAAATGATATCAAAACCTTATGAACATGTAAAAAGGTTTGCTAAATCTTCCCAAATGATATTAGAACCCTATGAACATGCAAAAAAGTTTGCTATCAACAAGATGCTATAGCTACATAAGTTGTTCATAAAATGATTTACCTTAAAGCCGATTTTCATCCTTTGATCTAGAAGGATGGGTTAGGGTTAAAACATAGAGAAACACACGTATGACCCATAAAATTTTCAAATAGCCAAGGTTTTAACCAGGCTATTTCATTATCTCTTGTTTCATCATCAAGTTAAGTAAGGGGCTGTTTGGTAGTCTCTGAATGGTCATTAAGAGGCTACCTCTTAATGGAACCATTAAGAATTTTACCAATGAGAAGGTAGAAGAATGTGACATGTGATGATTTACCATTCAAAGGTTACCTCTTAACCATTCAGACTTGAGATTACCTCTTATTCATTCAGAGGTTTTAAACCATTAAGAGGTAGCATCTGAATGGTCATTAAGAGGCTACCAAACAGCCCCTAAGAAAATGTTATTTTCTTTTATTATTTAACTCATCGTGAGGATTTTCTTTTTTCTTTTTAATTATTTAATTCAAATTTAACATAATGATATCATTTAACTTTTTAGTTAAACAACAAAAAACCAACAAACCAACACATGTTTCGATATCTTTTTGGCGGTATGACGACTTTATTCTGTTTCTGTCTTCTCTTTCGGTTGCTATAACGATAGTGGTACCACTACAACTAATAAAAAAACCCAACTCCCACCATTTTTTAGATATGCACCTATATAAATAAGTTTAAAAACATACTTTTTAGTTTAGGAATAATCTCTCATTGACATTTAAATCCTCTTTTAACTAAGAGTAAATTGCCATTTTGGTTCCTAATGTTTGGTCACTTTTGCCACTTTAGTTGAAAATTCAAACCTTTTGAATCCGGGTCCCCGTGGTTTCAGTTTTATTGCCATTTTGGTCCAAAAGTGAAATCTACTCATATTTGTCTAATAAAATCATGGTATTTTGTCCTTTTCCTCAGGGGCAAAATGGTCACAATAATTTTATTATTAAAGCAACAGAGATTAGAAATCTTCCCCAAAACATCATCTTCTCCAAACCCAAACCCTACTATGTTCCTCTACCCCAAAACACCATCTCACTCTCAACCACACCTCTTTCGCTCCATTCCTCACCTACCTCACCAACAGAAGTTGTTGTGTTTATTGGCGGCAAAATTGTATTTTGTTAGGAGCATCACGCCCATCAGAATGAACTTGTATTGGCACCAGTTGTTGTCTGGGTTGATTCTGGACTTGGGTTGCAGGAATGATTGATGTTGACGAGCTGTTATTACCAATGTTGTAGAAGGCGCTAGGCGCTAGTCGGGCGGTGAGGTACCGCCTAGGGATTAATCGGGATTAATCGGAATGGGATTTTTATATGTATTTTTTCAAAATTATATATATATACCCAATAATATAAAAATAATACTTCAAAATTCACATAAATACTTCAAGTTTCAGAAAGTATGGTTCGATTTTGACCGATTTTGACCAATTTTTACCGCCTAGGACCGATTTTGACCGATTAATATAGTCCGATTAATCCGATTTTTGACCGCCTAGGACCGCCTAGGTACCGACTTTGACCATGGCCGATTAATTGACCGACTAGCTCAAAATTAGGCAGTAAGTGGCCGCCTAGCGCCTAGGCGCCGATTAATCGGCCGCCTAGGCCGATTTCTGCAACAGTGGTTATTACTGTAACACCCCGAAAATCTCTTTCGTGTAATTACGCCTTTAAGCGATATACGAGTAAAGAAACGAGTTAATTATTAAAATGAGTGTTTTATTTACTAATAAAACGAGAATAGATGATAAAATTGGGGAGTTGTATTCTGTAAATAACTAACCCCGTTAATAAAGTTAGAGAATTAAAAAAAAGGAAGAAATATAATAATAAGAAAAGAACTTAACAAGGTTAGGTTTTTATGTTAACTAAGTTAAATAATGGATTTAAAAGTGAGGGGCTGAACTTGTATAGACGCTAAACTAGTGGGTATAAGGTGGAGAAAAAGATTGTCATACGGGAGCTCTCAAGGGGACTCCAACCATAATCCACAAGGAGAAGCTCAAATCCATGGAATTGAAGCCCTAAATTCGTGCATGAAGATGAAATTTGTCATCTAGGGTACAAGAAACCAAGTGGTAACCTTTCATTTGCATTTTTATTGAAGTTTCTAAGTTATGTGAAAGGTGAAACAAACGGATTTTAGTTGTTTCATAGAAATTAGAGGTTTATAAGGGTCACCTCTGTGATAAGGAACCTCCTTTGTGTAAAATCGATGTTTAATTGTGCAAATTGAATGATTTATAGATAAATGATCATGAATGTGAAAAGTGGGTTTTGACCCTTAGGTGAAACCCACATTCTAATGTTGATTAGAATGATGTCTATGCATGATTGAATGTGTAGTTGATAAGCTAGTACCAGTTAATATGTTGGGATGTTGAAACATAAAAAAAATGGCTAAGTGTTTAGGTGCTTTAGCTATGAAATTAGCCTTAGAAAAATGATGCCCACCAAGTGTTTGTGAAAATGCTTAAAAGAATGCGAAAGTTAGAAATTTTAGTTTTATGTTTGAATCGAAATAGGTTACAGGCCTGTTTTGTAACAATTGTATAAAATGACGTAATCATCTAATGTGGGTGTATTATAGTTGGTTGGAAAGGTTTTAGGTATACTTTAACTCGCTTTAAGTATACGTAACTGAATTGAAGGTTAAACGGGTCAAAATTGTCGATTTCAGTAGCAAATTGGGAAGTTGTTGCACAAAAATAAGTTGTTGTCCAGATTTTATAAAAATCATATAAAATCACAGAAAGTTCCAGTGAAGAAGAGTCTTATATGCTCGGAAAGCCCTCCAAGCATAGAACAAACCATCTTTGAACATGAATACCTAGTTCAGAGGTTAACTGGGTCAAAATCTATGATTTGCAGCAGTTATACAGTTTTCACAGCATGCTGTTTGGAACCATTTTAGGTGTTGTCCTGATTTTTGAACAATCATATAAAATCCTAGAAACATCCGATTAAGGTGATCTTTTTGCTTTGGAAAGCTAGTTGAGTCGTGTACAATCCATCTTTGAACATGTTGAACCAATTCAGGTTGTAAATGGGTCAAAATGGTCGATTACAGTAGCATCATGAAAAGTTGTTGCACAAAAAAAAAGTTTTTCTAAAACCATCAAGATGGAATATGTCAATGTGGACGACTAAAACACGTATGGTCGCTTATAGTTGGTTATGTGCATCTATTTGAGTATATTAGAAGTATAAAAGGTATACTTATAATTGACTTATGCATGTATTATTAACTTGTATGCTAAGCATGTTCTATATTATTGCACATGTACATACTAAATTATAGTTTGAATTTTAAAAGTCAAGCTAACCTAAAGTTAAAGTTTTGATGAACTGGTGTGTATAAACTCATGAGGTATTATAGTCATTTTATGAAATGGCTAACTTAACTAATCTTGTGAGTATTGTGTAAAGTTTGATCGTGTCAAGCTAGGTGGAAGCTTGGATGGAAAGGGTCAAACAAGTTATCGGGTCAAGGAGTGTTTAAAACAGAAAAAGGTAAGTGGTTTATTCTAATAAGACCATTTGTGATTTAAAACCCGTGTAATTATGTAGATGGTTAAATCACTAAAGATATTAGAATTAAACTAGTAAATTACCTACAAAAGGGTAATATGGGAATATGAGATTTAACCCAAGATGGGTTGAAATCTTATAAAAAAAGGGAAATTGCTAAGTCCGGTAAGACACGTCTAAACATAATATGTTATGCGAAAAACCTAGTAAAGGTCTAAATAGTTGATAAAAAATAAGTAAGTGTGAAAAAGTTATCAAATGGGTCAAGTGATGATTTTGTTATCATTCGAATCCGGTGCCTAATACTAGAATGCTAAGTATTATGATTGATGGGACAAACGAGTCAAGTGATGATTTTGTTACCATTTGAGCCTGACACTTAATACTTGTATATCAAGTATTATGATTCAAAAAGTTAAACGGGTCAAGTGGTGACGGGTCGCCATTTGAACCCGAAAAAATTTAATGTTTGTTTGGTTAAGTTTTACACACAGGTAAAATTATCTGGAAGGTCATGTATTGCCATGAACGATTGAACAGAATTTGCGAGGTATTGTAATGGGTCAACGCTATCCGGTAATTCCATAGTTAGTGGGCGGCCTTTGAGCCAAGAAGAATTTGGGGAAAATTACCCGCATAATGTGTGGTTATCAAATCGGTGAATGAATCACTCATGAAATCGGATGAAGATCAAGTAATGACGCGAACCGAACACAAGAATCGTCCATGAAGCTTCCGCATGCTTTTATTTGTAAATGTAATTTTTTTTGTAATAAATCGCTATGACGCTTTGTCTGGGTTATCAGTTAATCCAGAAGTATAAGTTATATGTTTTGTAAAAAAATATGGGACCTAAATTCATGCGGATATTAAAATATTCGGTAATAACGGGAAGGGGTCTTACAATTACCACTAAACTGTTGGTGTCGGTGTTGCTGTTGGTGTGAGAAACACTGTTGACTAGATTGTTGAGTTTGTTGTAGGAGGGGATACTGAGGCTCTGCCCAACTTGTTGATGATACGATATCCTGTAGTTGTTGTTGGGATACGGATGGAGCCTGAATTAAACCCCTATTATTAGCTAAATTGGTGTTTTGTTGAAATCGGGGATTTCCTGCAACTTGTTGCAGGTTTTGTTGTTGGGATGGTTGTTGACCTACCTCACCTCCAGTCACTACCCGCCCAATCACTACTACTAAAAAACTCAACCAAACAATTCACCAACAAACTCAATGAATTCCAATCCAAATTGGTACCACCAGCACCAACAATACTCCCAATAATACACAACAAAGTTGGTTTTGCCTTAAAACCATCGGATTTCACCAGCTTCAGAACCCTAGGCAACAACTTCTGCAATTTATCCAGCTTAGGATGCGGCGCGACTTCAATCACCGCCTATATACACAACGCCGAGCCGATCAACACAACAACTTCTGTTGGTGAGGTAGGTGAGGAATGGAGCGAAGGAGGTGTGGTTGAGAGTAAGATGATGTTTTGGGGAAGATGAACATAACAGGGTTTGGGTTTGGAGAAGATGATGTTTTGGGGAAGATTTCTAATCTCTGCTGCCTTTATAATAAAATTATTGTGACCATTTTGCCCCTAAGGAAAAGGACAAAATATCATGATTTTATTAAACAAATATGAGTAGATTTCACTTTTGGAACAAATGGTAATAAAACTAAAACCACATGGACTAAAATTGAAAAGGTTTGAGTTTTGGACTAAAGTGGCAAAAGTGACCAAACCTCAGGGACCAAAATGATAGTTTACTCTTTAACTAAACTCATTTACCATTCACCCATTAGCCCATTTAAATTATAATTTTAAACTCAATAAAAAAACCAAAGGGGGCGGCAACACATTAAGTAACTAAAGTCGAACTTTTACGAGACCCATATTCATACTAGCCCAGGATCCTGGATTTTTTTTGTGATTCTCTGGGACGTCCCTGACATGGACATCACATGACAAAAAAAGACTAAACCACTTAAGTGACCACTATACATAAAGAAACGATATTCTTAACTTGTATTGTAACTTAGTGAAATTTGTCTCTTGTTGTAAGACTAGTTAATGAATGAACGAACGAACTTTTAACATCCATACAAACTATTAGAACCACCTCAGTCAAAACAGAATTTCCTACCAAAGAAAATTGAATTTCATGGCCACCCTAAACACAACCACCCTTTCTTCCATGGCCAATAATGCTGTTACCACCACCACTGTGACCGCCGGAACAGCAGCTACACATTCGGTCACCATGATCAACTTCCCTTCATCTCTAAAACTCACTTCTACCAACGCCCCTAGCCTGATTCCCACACCCACTTCCGCCCTTAGCCAACGACCCTTCCTTGGTAAATGCCAATGGTGTTTTATCAAAGGACATTCATTAACCTCATGCCCATTATTTAAGAAAGCTCATCCCTCAATCACACCTCCAACCTACAACCGATCCAATAACCAACCAAAACCCCAAGCACACATGATGGCAACACACCCCACCATGGACTCCGATTTATCTTGGTTAAAGGACAGTGGTGCTTCTCAACACATTACCAATGATCTTAGTGCACTCTCTATGCATAGCCCATACGATGGTACCGAGGAACTTATCATCGGTGATGGTTCGTCTCTTAAAATTACTCACATTGGCACCATGACTCTTTATTTTTCTAATGTTCTTAAAAATGTTCTTTGTGTTCCTTCTATATCCCGTAACATCATATCTATCTCTCGTTTATGCCTTGATAACAACATACTAATCTTATTTTTCTCTTCTTATTTTGTCATCAAAGACTTTCCCACTCGCCGAACCATTCTTCGGGGAATCACTAGTCATGGTCTCTACGAGCTCTCATCAACCAAGTCTCCTCTAGCTTTTCACTTGCAAACCACCAAGAAGTCTTCATGGCATCACCGCCTAGGACATCCACATTTGCGTGTTTTACAACATTTAGCTTCCTTTGTTCCTTTTATTTCTAGCAAGCATGAATCATTCAATTCTTGTTGCATTAATAAAAGTCACAAACTCCCCTTTTATTCATCTTCTTTAACTTCTAATACACCTCTAGAATTAATCTTTTCCGATGTTTGGTCATCTCCAATTACATCTTTTGATGGTTACAAATATTACATAATTTTTGTTGACCATTTCACAAAATACATTTGGATTTATCCATTAAAACATAAATCGGACTCTCTTAATACTTTCATTCGATTTCAAAAACTTGTTGATAATTTTTTCAAAACCAAAATTAAGCAATTATTTTCAGACAATGGTGGAGAATACATCAAACTATCCTCTCACCTAGTCTCTTGTGGCATTTCTCATCTCACATCTCCTCCTCACACACCCGAACACAATGGCTATGCCGAACATCGTCATCGCCACATTGTCGAAACCGGCCTATCACTACTTTCTCATGCTAAAAATGACTCTCAAATTTTGGCCTTTTGCTTTCACCACCGCCACTTATCTCATAAATAGATTACCCACCTCCACCTTGCATAATGATTCTCCTTATTTTCTCCTTTTCCACATCCATCCAAACTATGAAAAACTTCATAGTTTCGGTTGCTTATCATACCCTTGGTTGCGACACTACTCAAAACATAAACTCGAGTCTCGGTCAAAACCATGCATCTTCATCGGCTACTCATCCTCTCAAAGTGCTTTCCATCTCCTTGATCCCCTCACTCATTGAATCTACACTTCACATCATGTCCATTTTCTTGACCACATCTTTCCCTATGAATCCCTTTCTCAAACCTCTACCCCCATCTCACCCGCACCCGATACTTGGTTACCCCTCACCACACAATAAATTTCCCTTTCTACACCTTCTTCCACTCCTCCTCAAAATTCAACCCCTTCCAATCCCACTACCACTGCTTCTACACCATCTACTTCAAACCCACCCACCGACCCTCCCACCAATACCAACCCGACACCTCCATCCCCTACACACATCCCCTCAGACTCGTCCTCCTCTTCACAACCTATTGAACCCATTCCCTCCACTACACCCGAATCCACTACTTCTTATCGAACTCGACCTACCCGTAAACCGAACCCAAACTATCACAACTCCGACTTCGTCTTATACCACTCTACCACTCATACCCTGCCCGAACCCACTACCATTACCTAAGCCCTCAAACAACCGTTATGGCGAAAAGCCATGCAATCCGAGTTTGACGCTCTCACACGTAATCAAACTTGGACACTCGTTCCTCCCGATAATGCTCCTAACCTTGTTGGATGCAAATGGGTCTACCGCACTAAATTCAAACCCGATGGTTCGGTGGACCGCCTAAAAGCATGACTTGTTGCTAAAGGCTTTCATCAATGTCCCGGTTTAGATTATGTTGAAACCTTTAGTCCTGTGGTTAAACCCGCCACCTTATGCCACATCCTTGCCATAGCCACTTCTTTCAATTGGCCTCTACGCCAACTTGACATTAACAATGCCTTCTTACAAGGCACTCTAACCGAATCGGTTTACATGTCTCAACCACCCGGGTTCGTGGATCCTTCCTACCCTACACATGTTTGCAAACTTAACAAGGCTATCTATGGTCTTCGTCAAGCCTCCCGTGCTTGGTATAACGAACTCAAACACTATCTTCTATCGGTTCACTTTAAACCCTCTATCTCCGATCCCTCTCTCTTCATCAACAAAGTCACATCTTCTCCTATCTTCATTCTAGTTTACGTTGATGATATAATCATCACCGACGCAAATCCGTCTCTCATTAATTCTTTCATCCAAACACTTGCCACTAGATTTTCTCTAAAAGATCTTGGCGACCTCTCCTACTTCCTTGGTATCGAGGTCATTCCTCACAACCATGGTCTATTCCTATCTCAATCCAAATACATCCTTGACATTCTCACAAAAGCCAACATGAGTAATTGCAAACCGTCGCCCACACCGATGTCTAGTTCCCCTACTATCACCGTATTGGATGGTGACCCCTTACCATCCCCGACCGAATACCGTGCCTTTGTTGGAGCATTACAATATTTATCTTTAACCCGTCCTGATATCTCTTTTACAGTTAATAAGCTTTCACAGTTCATGCATAAGCCAACTACTACACATTGGGAAGCTTTGAAGAGATTGTTCCGTTATTTACATGGCACTCTAAATCATGGAATATTTTTCAGACGTCACTCACCTCTATAACTCCACGCCTTCACTGATGCGGATTGGGCCGGTGATCGCCTATCTTATTGAAGCATGACAGGCTACATTGTTTACCTCGGTCAAAATCCGATCTCATGGAGCTCTAAACGACAACCGACACTGGCTCGATCGTCCTCTGAAGCTGAGTTTCGGGCTGTAACTTCCACGACAACCGAAGTGCAATGGCTAATATCCTAAATGGTTGAACTTGGATACAAATCAACGGTTACCCCTGCAATTTACTGTAACAATCTAAGTGCAACTCACTATTCAGCAAATCCGGTTTTTCACTCGCGTATGAAGCACCTTGCCTTAGATTTCCACTTCGTCCGTGAAAAAGTTCAAGACGGTACCATCCGCGTAACTCATATTTCAGGAGATGATCAACTTGCGGATGCTTTAACTTAGCCCTTACTACGACAACGGTTCTAGCTTCTCACTACCAAGATTGATCTCCTCTCACGATCGTCCATCTTGCGGGGGCATATTAGAACCACCTCAGTCAAAATAGAATTTCCCACCAAAGAAAATTGAATTTCAAAATTAATTACTTGCTGTAACTTACTATGTAATTAGTTCATAGTCTTTAGCACTCTTTAATTCCTAGTCTTTAGCACTCTTTAGTTCCTCGTCTTTAGCTATCTTTTTATATAAATGTAAATCTTGTATCAATGAGAAATAAAAAGTGTTGATACTTTTATTCAAACCAATGTTAGATCTCTTCTCTCTTACTTTTATTATTTAACATATCAATTAATTTCCAAATATTGTCCCGAAATACACCTCTTTTAAAATACTATGTCAACCCCATTTAGGGTTTTATAAGGGCGTATCAAAATACATCCCCTATTTACTTATTACACTTCCTCTCGTGAGAGGATAAATGATAGGCCCCACACTCAAATTTGTGAGATGAGAGGATCTAACAAGTGAATAGGGAGTGTATTTAATAGCATCCTTTTTATAATTGTTATCAAAACAAGTTAAACTTAATTTTGGTAAAGGTATGTTGAAAAAGCTTTGTTCAATATATGGATGTATATTTTCAATGATCTCTAGATACATCAATATGGATGTATATTGTCAATGATCTCTAGATCAAGTGGTGGAGGGCTTGCATTTCTCTTGAGAGATGCAGGTTCGACTATCACTTAGTGCAGAGTGAGGCACTAGTGGGCAATGATAGGAGACCCAAGGAAACCTGGGTTGGATCCTTGAGCCAAACGGGTTTTACCGGTAATTTTACTGTCGTGCCTACAGGCGGGTGGGTTACTGGGTTTTCCCCGGAATTGGTGGTGGACTCGGGTTACTCTCAGAGTACTCCGTTTGTCCAGTGGGTGTCCCGAGAATGCTCGGGATTGATTCGGTTGGCCGTTAAAAAAAATATATGGATGTTGATGACGGGCCCAAGATCAAATAAAATGACTTAAGTACATATACGCTCGAAAGGTTAAATGGTTCGAAGGTTAAAAAAGCTGTGAGGTGGGGAAAAGCAATACGGAAACAGTAACCAGTCACATCCCCGGATTGCTTCACCAACCCACCAGCCGCAAAAGCAATGCAGGTCTGCAGAGCACACGCTATTATCCAGGGGTCAAAAGGCTTCAACCCCCGAAAGGGCAAGCCCCTCACTGCAAGCAAGGTCACTAGTTAAATGCATCTCTCTTTGGGAGATGTCTTCTCCTATATATTTGACACTTCATTTACTGAGTTGGGACATTCCTGGCCAGCCTGATTCCTGAAATCTCTGGTCATTCACTTCGAGTACTTGCTTCATGCGAGTCACTCCCTTTCACATCCAACACACACATTCTATTTGCTCTTTCATCCGAATCTGAATACAATTCAGAAGAGGACCATTAGCAAATACAAAAATAAACTAGTGAACCTCCTTCCACGTCTTGCAAACGTGGGGGGACCCCACGACCTGCGTTAGGCAAAGTTGAACCCTTCAACCCTTTTGCCTAACTGGCCCAGCTACTATCTTTGGTCTAGTATTTGTTGCATCAACAAGTTGGCGCCCACCGTGGGGCTACGCCGCTATTTCTCCTAAAAAAAGACCTAGTAGTGTAGCTCTTTTCTCTTGAAACCGCCATGTCTTAAGGTGGATCCCCGGGTGAAGTAAACCAGGTTCCAAACACCTCAACCCCGGGTAGTAGCCAAGCTCATGTGGCTATACCAACTTCTTTCTCAACTCCGGGGAGCACTCCCGAGTTTCTCACCTTCAACGCTCCAACTCCGTCCAGATCCGGAGTTCCTTCCCCAAATGTTGGTGTCTCTGACACCCCAGCACGTGTTGAACTTACCCCTGAGGGAGTTGCCAACAATTTCCTTGAGTTGAGGTCTCTCCTCAACCAATATGTGAATAGAGAAAGAGACAAAGGAGTGAGGATTCGTCTAGACTATGACGAACCAGAACCAACGCTGTCTCCCGGACCTCCTATCCCTCCTTTTACAACTAGGAATGAGACTGGTCCCAGTAATCCTCCAAACCCTAATCCATATCTATCCACAATGGCGAATCCTACAGTACACCCCATCTTCACGTCTCAACCAGCCACAAGTGGTGCTCCTCTGGGCTATGAGCTGACCCTAGATCAGCTTCTACAATCCCCAGTGACAAACCTTCCAGCTTCTACAACAATTTCGAGGGAACAAGCTCTATCTGTGCTTCCATTGGCACGAAGTGCTGTTATGAGTACTCCCTTTGGAGTTAGCTCCTCAGCTGCACCCGGAAGCCTCCAAGGCTTCAACCCTATGGCCCAAATGATGCCCCAAATGATGACCAAGATGATGGTCAGCTTCCCGTGGCAGCACTTTATTAATCAGGTGCTAGCCACTCAGGGAAACATCAGCAATGACAATAACACGGGTGTAAGAGCTGAAGAAGATTTGGCCAAACCTTACAAGCTGAGTAACCTCTCGTGTTTTTCACAGCAAATAGCCGATTATGATTTCCAAACAAAGATCAAGATGCCGTCCCACATCAGAACATATGATGGGACTGAAGATCCTAAGGATCATCTTCAGATCTTCACCGGTGCGGCAAGGATTGAGAAGTGGTCAAATGCTGAATGTTGTCTAATGTTCATGCAAACTCTTGTCGGATCTGCCAGGATCTGGTTCAATGATTTACCTGCTCGAAGCATTCGAAGCTTCGATGACCTCAGCAAGGGTTTTTTGGCCAACTTCTCCCAACGAAGGCGATATGTCAAAGATGCAACCGTGATCTTTCAGATAAAACAACGTGACGATGAAAGTCTTCGAGAATTTATTAAACGATACAAGAAGGAAGGTCTCACCTATGTAGGGGCAGATGAGAAAATGAGGGTAGCTGGTTTTATGAATGCTATCACCTCAAAATATCTCACAAGGGATTTCAACAAATCCCTGCCCAAGACCTTGGAAGAAGCTCTCGAAAGGGCAGAGGCCCATATCCGGGGAGAGGAGGCAGTAGATATTAAAGAACAAAGGAAAAGAGGATCCAGTTGGCGAAGCAACAGCCCAGCCAGAAAAAGAGGGAACTTTAACTCCTATGACAGGCGCCAAAAGGGTTCAGACCATCAAAGGTCTGAAAGTCGGAACCCCCCGCCAGAGAGAAAGGCATGAGTTTCACACCCCTCACAAAAACTCCTCAAGAAATCCTTGCAACGGAAGAAGTCAAGCAGAACTTTCGGCCTCCTAGGCCTCTCCCAAAGAGCAAAAAGAATGAAAACTCCACACAATATTGTGAATTTCATGAAGAAAAAGGACACCATACCAATGATTGCTTCCAACTTAAAAAGTGGATCGAAGAAGCCGTCAAGTCCGGGGAACTTGCCCACTTGGTAAAGGGAGTAAGGGACAAAATGGCTGAAGGAAAAGTCAAGGAAGTCAATATGGTGGATTTTGATGGAAGGGTTCCACACAAAAGACAACGGTTGGAAGCTTGGGAGCTTCAGTGTGTTTGCTTCCCCCAACGGAAAAAGACCCTCTTTCAAGCCCTCTTGTGGTCGAGGCTACTGTGGGAACGTTACAAACAAGCAAAGCCTACATAGACACTGGTGCTGCCACTGAAATCATGTTTGAGAAGTTCTTCAACCGTCTGAGCAATGAAGAACGTTCAAGGCTTCAACCCTCTGGAACCTCCATAAAAGATATTGCCGATATCCCTCTCAAGCCTTTAGGGCAACTGACGCTTGATGTTCGTTTCAGCGAAGGACAGAAGGAAAGAATCCAACTCCTCACCTTTGTGGTGATCAATATTCCCTCAAATTATGACGTGATCATTGGGAGACCGGGACAGTGTGCATTTTACATGGCTGTGTCTGTTGGCCATGGCACTGTCAAGTTCCCCACCGAGAGGGGAATAGCAACCCTTCAACCTTCCCAGGAGGCCTACATGGTTGAAGGTGAAAGCTCCAAAAGTGAAGAGGACAGGCAAAGGCTTGCTATAAATCCTAAGTACCCCGAGCAGAAGATAAGAGTCGATCCTAGCCTTTCGCAAGAAACCCTGTCATACCTTGAGAAGCTGTTGAAACATTACAGTGATGTCTTCGCTTGGTGCCCTGAAGACATGACAGGCATCCCTCGGGACATTGCTGAGCATGAGTTAAGAATACCACCGAATGTCAAGCCCGTGGTCCAAAAGAAAAGAAGTCTAGCACCCGAGAGAAGCATGGCTACTTGCCAAGAAGTTGAAAAGCTTGTGTCGGCCGGCATTCTCCGAGAAGTCAAGTACCAATCATGGGTTGCGAACCCGGTTATGGTTAAGAAACCTGACAACTCTTGGAGGATGTGCATAGATTTCAAGGACCTTAACAAGGCTTGTCCTAAGGATTGCTATCCACTACCGGAAATTGATCTCAAGGTTGACTCCCTCACCGGTTACCCTCTCAAGTGCTTTCTTGATGCTTACAAAGGGTATCATCAAATACTCATGATAGAAGAAGATGAAGAAAAGACAGCGTTCCACACTGATAAAGGAATCTTTTGTTACCAAAAGATGCCTTTTGGCCTCAAAAACGCTGGAGCAACCTACCAACGTCTAGTGGACAAAGCCTTTGCAAGCCAAATTGGTAAAAACATGGAGGTATATGTCGATGACTTGGTGATCAAAAGCAAGACGGAGTATCAAATGCTCGACGTCATTCAAGAAACTTTCAAGAACCTCAGAAAGGTTAACATGAAGCTCAACCCTAAAAAATGTTCATTCGGGTTCGAGGAAGGAAAGTTCTTGGGTCATATTGTTGGGAAACAAAGCATCAAGGCTAACCCGAACAAGGTGAAAGCTGTTCTTGAAACCAAACCACCAAAAACCAAGAAGGAGGTTGAAAGCTTAAACGGGAAGCTTGCAGCCTTGAAGCGTTTTACCTTGAAGTTGGCTGAAAGATCCCTGCCCTTCTACAAAACGCTCAAGAATTGCTCTGATAAGAAAGACTTCAAATGGACTGATGAGGCTGAAGAAGCCTTCAACCAGATGAAACAACATCTTGCTTCCTTACCTGACATTGCAGCTCCAAAAATAGGGGAGTTAATCTCAGTGTACCTTTCAGTTGCTGAGGAAGCCATAAGCGCGGTCCTCACCATCGAGCGAGAAAAGGCCCAGGTACCCGTTTATTTCTTCAACAAAACTTTAAAATTGCCTTAAACCAAATATCCTCCCCTTGAAAAACTTGCACTAGCCCTAGTTCAAACAGCTAGAAGGCTTCGAAGGTATTTCCAAGCATACCCTATACAAGTGGTCACCGACCAACCTATTAAGAGTGTGCTTGAAAAACCAGAAAACTCGGGGCGACTAGCCAAATGGGCAGTGGAACTAGGTGAACATAACATCACCTACATCCCACGAAAAGCTATCAAAGCCCAAGTCTTAGCCGATTTCATTGTAGAAGTCCCAAACCAAGCAATCACTGAAGTAAACGCTGCCACCACTGAACCCTCCAACCCTGAAGCCTGGAAGCTTTTTACCGATGGGGCTTCAAGCGTTGAAGGGTCAGGGCCTGGGCTAATTTTGATCAACCCAGAAGGGTTGGAATTCACGTATGCTCTCCGTTTTGATTTTCAGACCACCAACAACGAGACTGAATACGAGGCACTAATCGCTGGCTTAAGGTTGGCCAAAGAAATGAAGGTTGAAAAGCTTGAAGTGTTCACAGACTCGTTACTAGTCAAGTAAACGCTAGCTATGTTTCCAAAGAACCAAGCATGAAAAAATACAAAGAAAAATCCAAGGAGCTGATGAAAACCCTTCAAACGTGCAACATCAAACAAATTCCCAGATCTCAAAACAAAAAGGCTGATGCCTTAAGCAAGCTGGCATCTCTCACTTTTGCCCACCTCACCAAGAAGGTGTTGGTAGAAGTGTTGAAAGCTCCATCAATCGATGAATTGGAAGTTCAAGACATAATCACCGAGGAAGATCCAAACTGGATGACTCCTATCAAAAAGTTCCTAAAAAATGGTGAACTATCCAATGATCTAGTAGAAGCTGAAAGGGTTAAAATCAAGGCAAGGCAGTACGTACTACAAGGAGAAACCCTTTACAAAAAGGGTTACCTTGCCCCCTTGCTAAGATGTGTTGGTCCTGAGCAAAGTAAGTATTTGATCAAAGAAATTCACGAAGGCATATGCAGAGCACATTTCGGAGCTAGGTCGGTGGTTGCAAAACTCATGAACCTTGGGTATTTTTGTCCCTCAATGCATCGTGATACCACTGAACATTTGAGGAAATGTGATGCTTGCTAGATTCATGCACCAATCCCAAAAAGTCCCAAGCATGACCTTGTCCCAATAACCTCGGCATAGCCATTCCATAAATGGGGAATGGACATTGTTGGACCATTTCCCCCAAGCGAAGGAGGAGTAAAATTCTTGCTGGTGGCAATAGATTATTTCACCAAGTGGCCCGAGGTTAAACCACTTGCAAAGATCACGGGCAAACAGGTCATCGACTTTGTTTGGGAGAACATTATTTGCCGTTATGGATTGCCGGGAGTAATTGTCACCGACAATGGAAAGCAATTTGCTGAGAAGCCTTTCAGCGTTTGGTGCAAAGAATACAGAATCAACCAGGTTTTCAGCTCAGTGGCTTACCCGCAATCAAACGGTCAGGTTGAAAGGACGAATCGGAACATAGTGGAAGGCATCAAGACAAGATTGGGAAGATATGAAAGTAACTGGCTTGAAGAATTGCCTAGTGTTCTATGGGCAATAAGAACGACCGAAAAAACAAGCCATAAGAAAACACCCTATAGCTTGGTATTTGGATCCGAGGTTGTGATCCCCGCTGAGATAAGAGTTGTAACCCAACGAATCGTCAACATGGATCCCGAAACAAACCAAAAAGAGACCATGTTGAATTTACAACTCCTAGAGGAAGCACGAGATCAAGCTGCAATTCAAGAGGCCAAATACAAGCAACAAATGGAAGCCTACTACAACAAGAAAGTCAAGAACGAACGTTTCAATCCAGGGGACCTGGTCCTCAGAAACAATGAAGCTAGCAAAAAAGAAAATCAAGGAAAGCTTGGCCCAAAATGGGAAGGCCCGTATACCATCCTCGAAGCACATAAGGGTGGATCTTACAAGCTAGCAGACTCAGAGGGTAAAAGGCTTCCAATACATTGGAATAGAAAAACCTTGAAAAGGTTCCATGTTTAAACAAGAAAGATTGGTTTGTATTTCACAAGTTGTATTTCGAAAATGACACTACGAAAACCTTTTGTAAGAACAAGTATCTATCGAATGAATGAAGTTGTTTTATGTTGGTGCATGCATCTGTCGACTTCTTCTTATATCGAGTCTTGGATTCGTTGCGGATCTGAACAAGCGTGACATCATCAAAAATGACATCATGTGACATCACAATGATGAAATCACAATATGGCTTCTTCATTCTGCAACAGTACATGAAAAATGATGCACATGAGACAAAAGAAAAGTTATTTTGTTTGAGATTATGTGATAGTTTCGTTTGAACTGTAAACTTGTATTTCCGTTTGAATTTGTCATGTGTAGCTTCAAACGAAATTAGGTTGGGTATAAATAGGCTTGTTGTGTTGTCATTTGTAACAAAATCTGATTAGTGTACCGAAGTGCTGCCGGTCTGTCTACTGCATGTAATCGTTTTCAAATCAATATACAAGACGTTTAAAGTGATATTCAAGCTGTTTCATAGTCTATACGTCTGTTTCCGCCTTTCGTATAGATAGGAACTCTTCTGAACGACTCATTTAGGTCGCGATTCGATCCTACATTTTATCAAAAAACTCCATGGCAAGGGCCATGTAAGGGGATGAGCTCCCAGGCCACATCCCTCAATAGGTTCAAGGGTCGAATTGTGACAACTGTGCTCTGTGATCGATGTACAATGTAAAACAATGTTGGTTATCAATAAAACGATGTGCTTTAGTGTTATTATATGTGTTTTGGTGTTATTATATGTGTAATTGTGTTTATTAATTTTACAATTTGATTCGTTTCCGATTTCAAGCTTTAAATCACTTTCTGGAAGGTTATACGCAAACTGGTGCTTAAACGCAATCAGTTTAACGCAACGTACACTCCGGAACTGTGACGTAAGCCAAACGTAGTCTAAATATCCTTTACATAACTTAGAAATAAGTTTCGAAGGATTCGGTATGGCGAAAACATGTTTATTTGAACTAAAGAGCTATTTACGACAAAACTGCGAAACGAACGTTAGTGACCGCCCGGATAATTTCTGAATCCTGAAAATATTCTGTTATGATTAAAAATTTATTTTTAATCAGGTCCGTGTTGAAAAATAAATTAAAACGCTTAAAAACGTTATTTTTCAAGTTTAAGCGCGTACTGAGTGTTTCTGCGCGACACAGTGCTTCTACTGCAAAACGCAGACAACGCAGCCAGTCTCGGCAACTGAAATTTATTTCAGTAATATTTTGGCGAGATTATTCTTATAGAATAATAAAAATAATTTAGAACGCCATAAACCGGGATTTAAACGCTAGATAAAATACCCGGTACCCGATTAAACACCTACTTCTATCTTATTTACCATCAAAGTTACACTCTACCCCCTCCCCCATACCCACATACGGTTTCAAATTATGGAGTGGGACCCCCACAACATTCTTGCCATGCTTCATATCTACTAACTTGATTTAATCTCATTATTTTAATAAGTTGTTGCTTGTGAGTTTGGTCAAGATATATGAAGTAGTCTCTATAAGTATGGTCTTGTAAGAACATCATCATCACACTCCCTCACCTTACTCTCTCTCTCTCTCATTTTGGTCCATCCCAAACCGCCACCATCACCACCCTAAACAACCACCATCTTCCATTTTTACAAGTCCATTCAAGCTTTGAAGGTGATCCATGGAAGTTGCATCTTTAAGAGCATTCAAAGGAGCTTTGTTCTAGTCTTGTTCATCATCTTTTTCTCATCATCTTTGCACTTGAAGTTCTACCCTAGCCTTGTGCTAGTAGTAAGTCTCGGATCACTCTTGTTTACGTCTATTTTGAGTAGATTAAAAAGAGTAGTATGTTGTATTTTACTAGAACACTACAAAAGTCTAAACAAGAAACTTGAAACATAAAGTTTACATAAGAATGAAACATGAAGCGGAAATGTTGTTGGTTTAGGGATGGGTAAATCATGCTTGATATTTGATCGTTGTTTTCTTGATAAATCCGTTGTTCGGACATGTGTGGATACGATTTAGTAACATTTAAGTTATAAAAGAACATGTTGAGTTACTTTTTCAGCCGACTTCATAGGGCTGTAAACAGACCATAATAAGTCGAAAAACAGAATTTCTGAAGCCAAAAATATGTATTTTCGAAAAACGAAGCAAATGGCACTGGAATCATATTTTTTGATGTCGTTTACTATTTTTAAAGACCCGTTTTATGGCAGCAGCTAAAGCTGAGTTTTACTGCAGTAAATGGGCGATACGTTTTCAGTCATAACTTGAAACCTGAGTAGAACCAGCCCCTGAAATTTATACCATAGATGATCACTGATGTATTTGTGACCCTCCAACTGGAATTTCGTAAATCGGACGTACGAGGAATTTTAAGCGAATTATTCCGTAGGCTGCAGTCAGAAAAAAACAAATCTGATCGCAGTCCGGTAAACGATTTTCTATAAAATACTGATAATGAACTGGACCCCGAAATTTTTACACAATAATATTTGGTTCGTGTGAGACGTTCTGTAAAAATTTGGGAATTTTTGGAATAAGTTATCCATTTTATTTAAATGTCCGAAAACAGCGAAGTTTCATATATATTAAACCAGAAATGACATAAGTAGTATTTGCATATCAAAGTGTGGGTTTTTTATTATTAAAATCATTCTTATTGAATTTAGGGCGGATAAACAATTTGAGGGATTGTGTTAACATTTAAAAACGCACCCGAAGGTGAGCACCTAGATCCCCTCTTTTTACTATTTTCGATTGTTTTGGGGTGATTCATATGTATCAAAACGATTTCGATATTTTAACGATGGTTTCAAAACAATTGAGATGGTTTATACTAAACTAATAACGATTTCGATAATGTGAACGAGCTTGTTGGTTGTAATTACATAACGAATGACATTCATTAATTTCGGCCAAACCGACCAGTATTAGGTTATGGTACCATAGGATCCAACAAATCCCGTTATCAGACTAGACCCATGGTTATGTGTGGGTTAAGTGGGTAACGACTGAATCTGATGATTGTTAACTTACCCTTTGGTGGTTTGTAAATACGAGAACGAGTGGAACGATGAACGAGTCACAAAGGTTTGAATGTTATTAGCAAGATGACCAATAGTAGTTTTCACAATTAAAACGAGAACGATTGGGAACGAGAACGATATTAAACGATTGTACGATTTTTGAACTATTATGAACGATTTAAACAAATGAACGATGATCTATAACGAGAACGAGTTAAACGATGTCACACAACGATGTTTACGAAACTATATAAACCATACGAGTTTTATTACGAGAACGATTTACGATTTGGTTTACGAAAACAAATGTTTTGGGTTAAGATTCATGGCATCGAGGTTTATAAATTATAACCATACTGTTTTGATTTGGTTATTCATTTTACGATACAAACATTTTACAAAACAAGGTTTTCTAATGTCGATTAACGAAGTTGTACGAGTTATTTCGATATGCAAACGAGCCATGAATCTGACACTCTCACAAAACCTATGTACTCGCCAGCATTTCTTGCTAACTTTGTTTTTACATATGTTTCAGGTGAAGTTGCTTAATGTTGATTGCGAATAGGATGCATGCTCACTTAGGACCGGACGAGGCCTTAGTGATTTAATAATGATAATAGTCTATGTTTGATTTGCTTGTTTAACTCTAAGACAATGTTTAATATTTAATAAAACGAATCTCTTTCTATCCATGGTTTGAAACAATAATTCTGTTACAACACTCCCTGACGTTTTCGCCACGATTTGTTGTTTTACGTGGTCGGGGTGTGACAGAAGAGTTGGTATCAGAGCCAATGGTTATAGGGAATTAGGTTATTAGTAAAATTTTAACCTAGACTATAACTTTCTTGGATCCCAACGCAAGTTGATTTGCGTTTAGAATTTTAAAAAACAAAATCCGAATCTGCTTCGAAAATTAATCATTCGTTCTAGGATGATAAATTACTAGGTTTTGAACCCTCTATTGTAAGGTTTTCAAAATCTCGTCAAAGTTTGGGTCTAAATAATGTGAACACGTGCAAACTGGAAGAGTGAATGCCTCTGTACCCTGAGTTTTCTGTCTAAGGCTAGAGTGTTCGTACAAATCCACATAATCGGACCAGTCACTCTTACCTGGGAACTCTTGGGGTGAGTGTTCACTTATAGGCGAGCATGTCTTCGTGATACATTATTCTGATTCATTACTTTGATTAGTCACTGCATGTCATTTGTTTGTTCGAGGTAACAAACAAATGATCGCCTTCCTTATGTTTCGTCGATATTTTCAATACCTCTTTTGTTTCTCCTAATTTTCAACCTCACTCGATTCTCCTGTTTCCATGTTAGACAATGCCTCCTCGACGTGAAGCACAATCTTTTACTATTGAAGAAATCGCAGCCCTGGTCTCTCAGCAAGTGGCTGCTGTGCTTCCCGGTGTTGTGACCCAAGTCCACGAGATATACAACAAAAATAACAATAACAACGCACAATGTAATTTCAAGAGTTTCAATTCTACTAAGCCGCTAAAGTTTTCTGGGTCACAAGGAGCGACTGCACTCCTTCAATGGTTTGAGAGTATCGAGAACACATTCAGACATGTGCAATGTCCGAATGGGCGTAAGGTTGAATTTGCATCAAGTGTGTTCGAGAAGCGTGCTCTTACATGGTGGAACAGAGTGATGCGCGATAGGGGTGCCGAAGTGGCATTGGCACAGACATGGGAAGAGCTTCGAGCTCTCATGATGAGAGAGTTTTGTCCCCGTCACGAAATTCGAGCTTTGGAACGAGAGTTTGACGATCTGAAACAAGACGGGGGAGAACACCGTGCGTATACGGATCGATTTGAGGAGCTCAGTCTTTTGTGTCCTACTATGGTTACCCCGTTGGAGAAAGCTATAGAGAGGTATATCGATGGTCTACCCGATTCTATACAGGATATTGTGACTGGTGTCAATCCTGCTACTGTTCGTCAAGCGATCGATGTCACACCCCGACCGCGTATAACATGCAACCACGGCGGAAACGTCGGGGAGTGTTGTAACATAATTAATTGTTTCATAACCATGGCATTCAAAGTTGTATTTTATTTATAAACATAAGAGTTACATTGTCTTAAACAGGAAATAAAGAGATTTCAGAACATAATTAAACTAAGTCTATCTTCATTTTATGTCTCTAAGGCACAGGTCCGCCCTAGTGTCACGATCATCATCCTACGGAAAAGCTCCTGAAAACACATGTGAAAATAGGTACGTCAGCATAAAAATGCCTGTGAGATACATAGGTTTTGTGAAAATAGGATTCATGACTTATAAGTTTAGGAAAAATTGTTTAATAACAGTCAGTCATGAACCTTGTAAGTTGTTTTGTTTTGTAAATCATTAAAAAGCAATGATATGTATAAATAAGAGAACAATGTAAGGTTAAATGAATAACCAAGTAAAAATGAGTTTGTATAAGATAAGATGTTTTGTAAATCAATGTCTTGTGAAAATAAGTTGTTTATGTAAAATGTAATATGTCAAATATTGAAATGATTTAAGTAACGCTACGACATGGAATGTTATACAAACACTTATTTATAGGAAGTACCAGCGGCGTATCCACCATGCTTGTATTATATTACACACGCCTCGTTACTCGAATCATTTACCCAAACCAACCATCAATGGAATTTGTTCATGTATAAATGAATTGTCATGTGTTAATGTGTAAACCATATTGAAATGTCTATGTCCAATGTAATCCACTAAATGTGTATATCAATGTCAAAATGTTTATGTTTAATGTAGATCATGTAATGTGTACCCAAAAATATCATGTATGGTAAGTGAAATATATCAACTAAACCATATGTAAAATGCACAAAAACAAGGTATTGAAGTAAAACATGGTTTAATTCAAAGTTATGTTTTGTGGAACAAATGCATGCTATACTGATACAAACATTTATGCGGTATTGTGAACATGCATACATCCAAGCCTTGAGACTGTGGCGATAAACCCTTAAACAAATTAAAGGTTTATCTAAGTTATGTATATCGAATTCGGTCATTCCTTCCAATCCAAACAAACCTAGGATTTCAGGAACGGGAGTTGTCAATTCCTATGGTACCACTACCTACTAACGAACAGCGTTGCTAATGTTAATGAATGTATTGTTCCATTGTAAACAACCCAAAGTCATACCAAAATGTAAACATGTGATGAAAACAACTGTACTAAGTATGTAAAAAATGGACATACATAGCATGTGACGTGAAACAAATGTACTAAGTATGCACACAATGGACATACATAGCATGAAATGTAATGTAAACAATGTACTAAGTACGCACACAATGGGCATACATAGCATGAAATGTAATGTAAAACAATGTACTAAGTACGCACACAATGGGCATACATAGCATGAAATGTAATGTAAAACATGTACTATAATGTACTAACGAACATAGCAGGTATATGATGTGAAAACATGGAAAGCATGAAAGTAAAAAGTAGGCACATGTGTTTCACCCCAAAACAGTTTGAAAACAGTAAAAGAGGGGTCTATGTACTCACTTGAGATTGCTCAGAAGTCCTAAGATAACCACCAAGCAATGCTAGAGATCACGGAATCAAACGGCACCTAATATAGGTAACTATGTTAATAAACCGGACCTATATCGGAAGATTTAGATAGAATGAGGGTTCGTAAACCAAACGAGTATGGAGACTCGTGTCATATGGTTTAACAAAGCCTACATACTAATTGAAACCTAACTTAAGTGCTTACGACCCATTACGACCCGTTTAGGTAGCTTATGCTACTTTAACGCGTCGCTCGCGTGAAACGCGTTCGGACCGCTTAACTAGTCCTATGACAAGTAACATATGCCTTAACATGTC
This sequence comes from Helianthus tuberosus, assembly GCA_030545235.1. NCBI lineage: Eukaryota > Viridiplantae > Streptophyta > Magnoliopsida > Asterales > Asteraceae > Helianthus > Helianthus tuberosus. The sequence continues at coordinate 119,900,824 of CM060360.1, read as the reverse complement.
TAATATTGTTGTAAAATCAGTTTAGATGTCAAAAGTTATGTTACATATGTTTAAAATGAATTTTGGCATCAAAGGGGTATTTTGGTATTTTACCTAAGGCATATAAACTACCTATCATACAACTACTTAAACGAAGCGACCATAAGGTATAACCTCAGAAGGTTATTCCCTATATACTATGGTCACCTAATGTATTTGGTCGGATCCTAATGATCGACCAAATGGGTCGGGTTCGAAGGTATAAGCGATTTATTAGATCGCCTACCCTTACGGCCCTAGACAACATGGTAATCAGTAGGTATAGTCACAAGGGACTATAACCATCGTGATTACAATCACGTTGCGAAGTTCAAACAAACTTCGCATTGACCATAAACTGGTCAATGCAGAAAGTCAAACAAAGTTTGACTTTCAGACTCGAAAAGCAATAAAAGGACGAAGGAACACTTACAAAGGGTCCCCGCAAGCAATCTAGACCCAAATAGTTCAGGTATGAAGCAAAGGCTTCAACTTAGAACACTTTAGATCAGATTTTGTGAGGAATGAGTGAAGGTGGGGGTGGGTATTTTTAGTAAATGGACAACCGTTAGGATCATTTCTTGGAAAAGGGGGCACGATCTAAGCCGTACACTTGTTGGAAAGTTGTGGTAACTCATTTGCCATCCACCATAAGAGTTTGACACTTGGAACTTGGCCTTTGGAGAGTGTTAAGGGCTGTTAACAGCTGAAAAAAAACGTCTTGCTGCATCTGGCCCCTACTTACGGACCTAGTTTGGCAGATTTACAGTTTCAGTCCCTGCAACCTCAAAACTTGGTTTTCTATGCGTTTTTTGACACGTTTAAGCCCCGTTAACCCCATTTCAAAGCTCTAAAATGAATTTAAAGTATAGGGAACTTAAAATGTGTTCAAAAATATCTCGGGTGTCGGTTCGTTTAGCCGTACGGTTACGTTGTTCGGTTAATTACGACGGAATGCGCATAAGCGCGAAAAATGATCCAAATGGCGTGACGAATGGATTTTTCTCATGCCAAACACTAAAATAAAATATTTTAGTGCTTACATAAATTTTTGGATGTCCGGATGTATTCAGAATGTAAGTTATGCGCGAAAGTGTAAACTTGTGCACTTTTTGACACTTCTAGTCCCTGAATGACCCAAAAGTTTATTTTAGCACACCGAACCCCTCAAAGCCTATTTCTAAGTTATGTGAAGGATATTTAAGGAGTGTTTAACTTATGGTCATGTTCCAGAATGTTCGTTACTGTTCAAATTGGCATACTTTCGAAGTTTGTCAAGTTTAGTCCCTGTAAGCGAATTAACTTGTTTTTGCCATACCAAAGCCTTCAAAACTTATTTATAAGTTATGTAAGGGTTATTTAAGGTATGTTAAGTATATGTTGATGTTCCGGAGTATTTGTCGCATTAAACTGATGACGTTTTCGCACCAGTTTGCGTATAACTCTCCAGAAAGCGATATAGAGTTTGAAATTGGATAAAAGTCAAAAACATGAAAAATGTAAAACATAACCAAACAAACATTGGGATCAAATGACATTGTTTTATTGATAATGGTACTGTTCATAATGATTACAAGCACAGATGTTACAATCGAGTTGTCTGCTACCCTGACTGAGTCTCAAGTCAGGAAGGGTAAACTCACCCGCAAGGATGATAAAAAGAAGGAGACTGATTCCGGGAAGGACAAGAAGAAGGGTAAGGGTAAAGAAGGTGAGCCTTCGAAGAAGTCGAGAAAGCGAAAGGGTGCTCAGAATTTTGCAGTAACTGCACAAACTGCTCAGAACCCTCAGACTGGACCCTTGGTTATGTGTGGGTTAAGTGGGTAACGACTGAATCTGATGATTGTTAACTTACCCTTTGGTGGTTTGTTAATACGAGAATGAGTGGAACGATGAACGAGTCACAAAGGTTTGAATGTTATTAGCGAGACGACCAAAAGTAGTTTTCACAATTAAAACGAGAATGATTGGGAACGAGAACGATATTAAACGATTGTACGATTTTTGAACTATTATGAATGATTTAAACAAATGAACGATGATCTATAACGAGAACGAGTTAAACGATGTCACATAACGATGTTTACAAAACTATATAAACCATACGAGTTTTAATACGAGAACGATTTACGTTTTGGTTTACGAAAACAAATGTTTTGGGTTAAGATTCATGGCATCGAGGTTTATAAATTATAACCAAACTGTTTTGATTTGGTTATTCATTTTACGATACAAACATTTTACAAAACAAGGTTTTCTAATGTCGATTAACGAAGTTGTACGAGTTATTTCGATATGCAAACGCGCCATGAATCTGACACTCTCACAAAACCTATGTACTCGCCAACATTTCTTGCTGACTTTGTTTTTACATATGTTTCAGGTGAAGTTGCTTAAGGTTGATTGCGAATAGGATGCATGCTCACTTAGGACCGGACGAGGCCTTAGTGATTTAATAATGATAATAGTCTATGTTTGATTTGCTTGTTTAACTCTAAGACAATGTTTAATATTTAATAAAACGAAACTCTTTGTATCCATGGTTTGAAACAATAATTCTGTTACAACACTCCCCGACGTTTCCGCCATGATTTGTTGTTTTACGTGGTCGGGGTGTGACCCGAATGAACCTATATAAGGGGTGAGTTCCTAAATCAATACAACTCCATGAGACTTATTAAGTAAAAGCAAAATTGTCTCATAGACGGGTTCGAACAGCCTACACCAAATGTTCCTTAAGCCTTAGAAAAATAACCAACAAACAGGCTTACGAAATTAAAACAAAACAAGAAAATAAAAAGGATAGGTGCTATGTCTTCTTGTTAAAAATACCAAGGCTAAGTGACTGCTGCACTAAACCCTTTAAGGTATAAAACACATAAAGGCAACACAAACTCGACAAAGACAAAGTTACAAGAAAACAATAATAATCTAAAAGAATAATACAACTCAAACGAAAAATACGAACCAAATCAAGTCACAAAGCTAAGAAGCCTTCAAGGCTTCAAGCCACCTACGTGACAACTCGAAACCTCAAAGGCTTCAACCTACCTACGGATAGCCAAAAAGCTTGAAGGGTTAAAGCCAACCAAACTGCCTTAACAAAATAGGCACAAGTATAAAAACATAACACAAAGAAAATAGTTAAACATCATATCATATCTAAGAAAGCCCTGAAAGACTTTCAAACACGAGTTAAGGCAAGTCCTAGTGACTTGCAAGTTCAGATATTGTTCGAACGGCCATACAGGCCTAAAACACAACCAACAGGAACCTTAAGGGTTCCTAGAAACCTAATATTGTTCAAAGTTAACATTACAAACCACAAATTGTTTTTTAGTGCTAAGAAAGCTACGAATTAAGCATCAGCAGAGGACTTGGAAACCCCGGAACCTTCACCTTTGACCTTCTTTGCTTTCCTCAGCTTCTTAGCTTTCACACCTCCATCATCACCTACCGCCGAAGCCTCCAAGCTTGCATCCTTCGGAGCACCTTGTTCTGCCGAAAAGGTGTCATCACTATCTCCCGAGTAGGACCGCTTCCTTGAAAGGGAACCCAAGATCTCAGCACAGACCTTTTCATTAAGGCCCTCCGGCTTTAAGTCCCGCAACACAGCAAGAGGCTTACCAACACAAGCAGAAACTTGATGGATATAAGGGTAGGTCAGCTTCTCCATTTGTTCAACAGAGCCTTTGAAAACATCGGAAGCCTCGGGACGAAACATGGGAGACTTCTCCAAAGGATGGCCGGATTCATGAAGCTTATAACCAGCGATGAGGCCTTGGTGTTTCCCCAGGTTGAGCAACTTAGTATAAACTTCACCAAGGGCAGAGTTAAACTCCTTGGAGTGAAGAAGGTAAGTAACAACCTGATGAAAACCCTGCTCAATTAACCACTGATTATCAATGGTGGACCGAGCAATCGAAGCCTTCAACCCTTCCTTTTCCTCATCAAAAGCCCGCTGCTGAACAAATAAAGCTTCCCTGTCAGCTTTAAGCTTCAACCGATCAGCCTCAAAACTCTTCTTCAAGTCACTCATTTCAATCTCGTGCACCCTAGTCAGCTCACTAACCTTTTTATCCCACGCCTCTTCTTTCTCAACAAACCTAGATATCTCCTTCTTCATTGCAGCCATTGAAGATTTCATCTTATCTTTCTTCTTAGAAAATTCTTCATATTCCTGCATCCTCTTGCGAAAACGAGCAATCCCTTAAGGAAGCATAGCAGCAAGGTTGCAGGTGCTCAAAATCATGCGGGATAACATCAAGTCATCATCCATCCCAGCAATAGTATTGTGAACTGAAGGAGGAGCAATGTGACTCAGAGCATCTTCACAAACAACAACATCCTTAAAACTGTCATCATTTTTCACCGACTAACTAGGCACATAAACTTCATCCGGATCCAACCCTTCAACATCCCTGGTTGAAGAACCATGAACAGGGGTAGCAATAACCTTTTTGGCTGAAGCCTTCTTACCATGAACAACCAGTTCCTTATCCTTTTCAGCACCCGCCTCAACACCTTGATCTTTAGAAGCTTCAATATCATCACTCAAGTCCACTGGTTCAGTAGAAGTGGATTGAGGAGCAGCCTTCAACAAGCGGCAGGTAGATCGACGGGTTGAAGACTTGGGAGCATGAGACTTAGAGAAACCTTTAACATTGGAAGTACTAATATAACACGAGCCCTCAAACCTTTGCTCAGCAGTCCTAACCACAACATTTTCACCAGGAACAGATGGGACATCCCCAAACACAACATCAGAAGTGTCGTCACTCTTAATGAAATCCAAGGCAGACATGACTGCATATAACAAAACAAAAACAAAACACATAAGGCATAAGGCAAGAAAAATGCAAAGAGGGCAAAAAAGAAATCCGCATACCCGTGCCACTCCTCATTAGCACCGGATCCCGATCAGCATTTTCCCACAATTTACTAACCCCTAAAAGAACTAGCAAATGTTCAGGAAAGGGACGAACCCTCGAAGGGCACTCCCGGATGGCTTTGAGAAAAACATCATTTAACTCAGATTCAGATGGCTCCGGTTCATTGAGAACGGCATCCGGGTGCCTCCACACCATTTTAAATGGAACAATAGAATCAGAAACCCAGAAAAAGCGGTCCTTCCAAGTACCAAGTGTTGTAACCATAGACGAAATAAGGCAAGAATCAACCTTGGATGTTTCAAAGGTGAACCAATCACCATTTTTAGCCAAATGAAAAAACCGGCGAAAGAGAAACAAGGAAGGATCATATCCAAGGGCACGACATAAAACCTCAAAGCGCAAAACCCTAGCCATGCCCTTCGGATGAACTTGCCCAAAAGAAACTCGATAATATTGCAATAGATTCAAAACAAAGAGAGAAAAGGGATATCTGTCGCAACCCCCGATCCCTTATTCCCGGGAACGGGCGGACGCGATCTCAGTTGTGGTGGTATCAGTTTATTTAATCTCGCAGCGGAATTTTCATCAGGACCGTAGTTAGGAAATGTTTATCAGAGTAAAACCACCATATTTTATATTAATAATCACATGGATAAAATCCAAGTTTCTTATTACAATACATTTATAGGGATAAACCCTATCTTATTTAATTAAAACATCGTTTATTAGGTAACTTTTATAGCCACATTATCCCCAAGCCTTTAGTGCTCTCGAGCTGGCTGTTACATTGGGTTACTTGAAATGCGTTTTAAAAACATTTGTCAGTCGGAAATACTGGTGAGTGAATCTCAGTTTAATCATGAAACATTTTATTGATTAAAACAGTATCGAGGACGATTACAATGTTTATGTCTACACAATTACTCCATTTGGTACTATCAATCCACTGACTTGTGGGTCATATTACACATTGGCTAACTCATTATCCAATGGTAACGTACTGTCATCCTCGACTTACTACTCACAGTGTAGTAAATTTTGTATACAAAACCCCAACATACCGGCAGTAATTGAAGACTACAAAGACTCAATCACCGCTTAATCATATTCTAAAATAATTAAGGTTTTGTAAAAACTGTTAACAAAAAGGTGATTACTCAGTTTGCTATCTTAGGCTTCTTGTAAGGGTTTCCTGGGTATAATCTATAATTTATACAAATGTACATTGGTTAGTATCATAACCCTTTGAAATTATTAATGATACCCTCCCCGAGACGGTATTCCAACAACTACGTCGGGCAGAACCACGACAGTTGTTACGGAACCCTAAATCAATCGGGCAGCGTAACTATTATGAAACTGGGGTTATAATACTTACAACGGAGCAGAACTTCGCTAATTAGGGGTATAATACTTGCAAAATATGCCTAATATCAGAAAATTCGAGATTGAGAATTGAGAATGAGCGACGGAAATTGAAACCCGAGGCCTCCTTTATATAGTTGCTGATATTGACTATCAGGCGGCCCGCGTGAGACACAGGCCAAGGTTACGAGGCCCGCGTCAACCTTGGTCAACACCATAGCTTGGCCCGGTCAGCTTGTAGACTTGCCACGATGTCGACACGTGTCGGCATCTGGTGTATCCGCGTTTCACGAGCTCTCGCGGCCCGCGTCGATGTAAGCTTAAGTTTACGCGGCCCGCTTTAACTAAAGAGATCAGCGGAGTCAAAGTCCAGTCTTAATACGGCCCGCGTGAGCTTGAGGGGGGATCCTACGTGGCTCGCCTCAGCTCTGACTTCAGATTTTTATTTTATTTTTATAAACTATAATGTATTTTGGGCTCGGTTTTCATATACGGGGCATAATATAAGACACATAAGGATATTTTAAGATATAATAGGGTATACAAAATATAATGAGGGTGTTGGTTTTACCGAGGGTTGTTACATTCTCCCCACCTTGTTTTAGAGCTCGTCCTCGAGATCTATTGAAATAAATGCGGGTATTTCTTTTGCATTTCTGACTCGAGCTCCCATGTATACTCTGGTCCTCTTTTGGAGTCCCACTTTACTTTGACTAGAACTAGTCTCTTGTGTTTTAGATTCTTGACTTTTCTGTCTTCAATTTGTAGAGGTCTTTCTACAAACTTGAGTTGTTCATTTACCTCTATATCCTTAAGAGGTACTATCAATGATCCATCAGCTAAACACTTTTTAAGATTTGATACATGAAACAAATCATGTATTCCTGCCATTTCCTCTGGCAGTTGTAGCTGATAGGCTACTGGTCCTATTTTTCTAATAATCTTGAAGGGTCCAACATACCTGGGACTTAGCTTTCCCCTTTTTATGAATCTTACAACTCCTTTCCAAGGAGAGACTTTCAACAATACTTTATCTCCTACCTGAAACTCCAATGGCTTGCGTCGGTTATTGGCATAACTCTTTTGTCGATCCCGTGCTGTTTTCAGTCGTTCCTTGACTTGAATTATCTTATCAGTTGTCTCTTGCACTATCTCAGGTCCAGATAGTTGCTTTTCCCCAATTTCTGCCCAACAGACTGGGGTCGACACTTTCTTCCATAAAGTGCTTCAAATGGTGCATCATTGATACTTGTGTGATAACTATTATTATAGGAAAATTCTATTAAAGGTAAGTGATCGTCCCAATTACCTCCAAAATCAATTACACAAGCTCTAAGCATGTCCTCCATTGTCTGAATTGTTCTTTCACTTTGTCCATCTGTTTGAGGATGATAAGTTGTGCTTAACCTTAACTTGGTTCCCATTGCCTTTTGGAAACTTGACCAAAAATGAGATGTAAAGCGACTATCTCTATCAGAAACAATTGATAAAGGAATACCATGTAAAGAAACAATTTCATTTACATACAATTTAGATAATTGTTCCATACTAATTGTTTCCTTCATTGGTAAGAAATTCGCTGATTTGGTTAGTCTATCTACAATCACCCAGATTGTATCATTTCCTTTCTTAGTTTTGGGTAATTTAGTAACAAAATCTATGGTTATTAATTCCCATTTCCAAACTGGCATTTCTAATTGCTGTAACAAACCTGAAGGTTTCTGATGTTCAGCTTTAACTTGTGAACAAGTTAAACATTTAGAAACATAAGCTGCTATATCCTTTTTCATTCCTATCCACCAGAAATTTTTCCTTAAATCCTGGTACATTTTGTCACTTCCTGGATGCATCGTATACTTGGACTTATGAGCTTCTTCTAATATATGATGACGTAGATTTCCTAATTTAGGTATCCACATTCTCTTTTCATGGAATCTCCAAATTCCATCTGTTCCTTGTTTTAATTCTTTTAACATACCTTTTAACTTTTAAGTATCTTCCTTGATTACTGACTCTTGTGCTTCTCTTATTTGATTATTTAAATCTAGTTGCATATTTAATTTAAGAGAACGTACTTTTCTTGGCTTTTCATGATACTTTCGGCTTAAAGCATCTGCCACTACATTTGCTTTTCCTTCACGATACTGGATATCACAATCATAATCACTAAGCCTCTCCATCCAACGTCTTTGTCTCATATTCAACTCCTTTTGCTTGAAGATATACCTTAAACTCTTATGATCAGTGAATATGGTAAACTTACTACCATAAAGGTAATGTCTCCAAATCTTAAGAGCAAAAATTATAGCTCCTAACTCTAAATCATGGGTTGAATAATTCTCTTCATGACTCTTAAGTTGTCTAGATATGTAAGCTATAACTTTCTGACGTTGCATTAATACACATCCATAACCTAATTTAGAAGCATCACAGTAGACTATAAAGTCTTTAGTTCCTTCTGGTAATGCTAATATGGGTGTATGGGTCAATCTTTGCTTAAGGATTCTAAAGGCTTCTTCTTGTTTTACACCCCATTCAAACTTAACAGATTTACAGGTTAGCTTAGTTAAGGGAATGGCTATTCTAGAAAAATCTTGAATAAATCTTCTATAATAACCGGCCAATCCTAAGAAACTTCTAACCTCAGTTGGTGATTCAGGGGTTTTCCATTTAGTAATTGCCTCGATTTTTGTTGGATCTACATGAATTCCTTCATGATTGACTAGGTGTCCAAGGAATTGTACCTGTTCTAACCAAAATTCGCATTTAGAAAACTTAGCATAAAACTTTTCCTTTCTTAATAGGCTTAAAAGTGTTTGCAAATGCCTTGCATGATCTTCTTTATTCTTAGAATAAATTAGAATATCATCTATGAATACAATTATGAATTTATCCAAATATGGCTTACATATTCGGTTCATCATGTCCATAAATGCAGCTGGGGCATTGGTTAAACCAAATGGCATGACAGTAAATTCATAATGACCATACCTTGTTCTAAAAGCGGTTTTAGGAATGTCCTCTTCCTGTACCTTTAATTGATGATAGCCTGACCTTAAATCGATTTTAGAGAAAAATCGAGCTCCTTGTAGTTGATCAAACAGATCATCGATTCTTGGTAATGGGTACCGATTCTTAATCGTAACCTTGTTTAATTCACGGTAGTCAATGCACATACTCATCGATCCGTCCTTCTTTTTAACGAACAGTATCGGCGCTCCCCATGGCGATGAACTTGGCTGTATGAATCCTTTCTCTAATAATTCATCTAATTGTTTCTTTAGCTCCTGCATTTCAGCAGGTGCCAACCGATAAGGTGCTTTGGCAATGGGTGATGTTCCTGGTAGCAGGTGAATTCTGAATTCAACTTCTCTGTCTGGAGGTAGTCCTGGTAATTCTTCTGGAAAGACATCTGAAAACTGAGATACTACTGGAATATCTTTTAGTTATTTTCCTTTAGTGTTAGTGATTATAGAAATCAAATACACTATAGAACCTTTTCTTATACAACTTGCAGTTTTCATCACAGAGATTAATTTAGTGGATCTAAACGGCTTATCTCCTTTAATTGTGATCGTTTTACCTTTTTGTGAATTTACTTGAATTAACTTTTGATCACACAAAATATTGGCTTTATTGGCTATTAACCAATCCATTCCTAGTACAACATCGAATCCTGCCAGATTTATGGGATAAAGATTTGCAATAAATTTCTGATTTGAAATTTCTATACTTGCTCCCTGCAAGATTTCAGAAATTCTAACGGTTTCTCCATGGGTTGTCTCTACTAGACATTCTTGTGGTAGTTTAGTTAATGACTGAGTTAGAATTTTGCAAAACGAAGTATTAATAAAACTTTGGTTTGCACCAGAGTTAAATAATACTTTAGCAAATATATCATTAACTAAAAACGTACCAGCTATAACGTCTGGGATCATCTTGGCTTCATCTGTAGTTAGAACAAATGCTCTAGCATTTTTAGTATTCTTGTTGTTTGCAGCTGGGGCCAATTTTGGACAGTTTAGCCTGATATGACCTTTTTCTCCACGGTTATAGCATAATCCATTACTGGATTTTCTCTTGCAATTTTCTTCCTTGTGTCCTGGCATCTTGCAGTAATTGCAGAGATTTGAGCATTTTCCCGAGTGCTTTTTCTTGCAAACTTTGCAGTATGGTGCAGAGGTAGAACCCATATTCCTACGATTGAAATTTCCAGAACGAAATTCTTGAGTAAGCCTTTGGGTTAGGTTTCTCCTCTGGTCTTCTTCTCTAGTACGGACTAATTCATCTGTCAAGGTATTGGTTAGTTCTACAGTTTCTTTTATAGTTTGAGGTCTAGCTGCCTTGACTACATGTCTAATCTCTCCAATTAATCCCCAAATATAACGGGAAATTAACACTGGTTCTGGTGAAGCAAGAGTTGGTACTATTCTAGCATATTCAAAGAATAACTTCGTGTACCCCTTACTATCTACACCAGTCATCCTAAGGTTTAGGAATTTGTTTGCTATCTGCTCCTTTTCATTTGGAGGGCATAATTTCCTTTCTACCATATTCCTAAATTCTTCCCAATCCATACTATAAATCCTATCACTTCCTCTAGATTGAAGGATAGTGTTCCACCATTCTAAGGCTGCATTTTTAAATAAATTGGAAGCAAACATTATCTTGTCCTCTTCCGCACATTTACTTATTTTCAGAACAGCCTCAGTCTTTTCTATCCAGCGTAGAGCTGCAATAGGTTCTTCATTGCCCGAGAATTCTATTGGTTTACAGGACCAGAATTCTTTGTATGAACAACCGTAAGGCACAGTTCTTCTTCTTTTGGGAATGGGCATTTGAAGTATAGGTCCATTGTTCACGCTATGTTCTGGTTCAATTGGTCGCTTACTGCTATGTTTACTTTTATTATTCGCTTCTTGAACCGTTTGAAGAATAAATGGCATTGCATCTATAATTCCCTGTGCCACTATATGTTGGATAGCACTATTATCCATCTGATTTCCATTGTTATTGATGCTTGGGTTTTCATTAACCACGTTAATGTTACTTTGATTATCGTTATTTAGATCTCCTTGATTTTCTTCGTCGGCCATCTGAATTTTAAACATTTACCCCGTATTAATATCACAAATAATAGGTAATATAGTAAATCACATAACACGCAATTTAACCAAAATCGTCGATCATTGCGACTTGTACTCTATTTTCATATACTATGCGTCTATTAGACACTAGTACAGAAATAAAGATTACAATACCAACAGAAAGAAAATTACACTATTAGTACTATGCATCCGTACACACATATTTTATTTTATTTATTTATTATTAATACTACCATTTCCTCCATCTCATTCACGGATATGGATTTATCCAAAAATCCATATTACGTTCATCGTATTTCCATACGAGACGTTCTCCCACCTGACGCATTCTCTCACTGCTTTCTAAAATTTCCTCCCCAAAAGTCCTAAGTTCTTGCACGTTTTCTGCACTCATTGGGGGTGCAGGTTCTCGGACTGGGTTTCCTGATATGGGGTTGACAGTTCCTGAAATTGGTAAGGATCCTCTAATTTCTCCCTAATATAGTTATCATGGTAATAGGGATCTAAAGGGTCCATACCTGGGTAAGCTTCTATGTTCTGTATGGGTGGATAGTTCTGAATAGGGTAACGTTGCACAAAGTCCCTATTGTCGTCCCACCAGGGGTCGTAATTCGGTTCTAGGGGATTCAGTGCAGGCACCCTAGGGATTTCTTCTGGATTAAAGTCGTGCATCTCTACTTAATTTTCCTGATTTTCTATCTCCATGGGTTGTTCTGGGTTTTGTGGTTGTGGGGCTACTAGTTGTTCCAGACTTGGGTCAGCAGCAGTTGTAGCTAGGATATGGAAATTAGCTAGGCTTCTATTAAGTATATCCTGAGTATGGGCATCTGTTTCTCGCTTAATGGCTGCTAAAGCCCTTTGCTGTTGAATTTTTCGCATTCTCTTCCTACGAGCAAAAGCTTCTTTACTGAACCATCCCCGTTTCTTATTAGGAAATGGCTCTTCAGATTGAGCTCTAAAGGCAAATATTCCCTCTTCCTGATCAGCAGAATACCCTGAAAGGGCAGGCTGTGATGATGTACCGTCACTCCTAGGTGAATCAGCTAACTGACGATTCACGTCTGATGGTCCTTGATCACTCATACTGAAAACTAACAAATAGTCAAATAACACATAACAAATAATTACAGTTATACACGTATTTCCGTAATTTATTTCCTAACACAAATTTTAAAATTTCAAGTGTCAGCAGAACACTTCTTTGGCTTAGACCAGTGGCTAGGCTCTGATACCACCTCCTGTCGCAACCCCCGATCCCTTATTCCCGGGAACGGGCGGACGCGATCTCAGTTGTGGTGGTATCAGTTTATTTAATCTCGCAGCGGAATTTTCATCAGGACCGTAGTTAGGAAATGTTTATCAGAGTAAAACCACCATATTTTATATTAATAATCACATGGATAAAATCCAAGTTTCTTATTACAATAAATTTATAGGGATAAACCCTATCTTATTTAATTTAAAACATCGTTTATTAGGTAACTTTTATAGCCACATTATCCCCAAGCCTTTAGTGCTCTCCAGCTGGCTTTCTACTACTTGGCTGTTACATTGGGTTACCTTAAACGCGTTTTAAAAACATTTGTCAGTCGGAAATACTGGTGAGTGAATCTCAGTTTAATCAAGAAACATTTTATTGATTAAAACAGTATCGAGGACGATTACAATGTTTATGTCTACACAATTACTCCATTTGGTACTATCAATCCACTGACTTGTGGGTCATATTACACATTGGCTAACTCATTGTCCAATGGTAACGTACTGTCATCCTCGACTTACTACTCACAGTGTAGTAAATTTTGTATACAAAACCCCAACATACCGGCAGTAATTGAAGACTACAAAGACTCAATCACCGCTTAATCATATTGTAAAATAATTCAGGTTTTGTAAAAACTGTTAACAAAAAGGAGATTACTCACTTTGCTATCTTAGGCTTCTTGTAAGGGTTTCCTGGGTATAATCTATAATTTATACAAATGTACATTGGTTAGTATCATAACCCTTTGAAATTATTAATGATACCCTCCCCGAGATGGCATTCCAACAACTACGTCGGGCAGAACCACGACAGTTGTTACGGAACCCTAAATCAATCGGGCAGCGTAACTATTATGATACTGGGGTTATAATACTTACAACGGAGCAGAACTTCGCTAATTAGGGGTATAATACTTGCAAAATATGCCTAATATCAGAGAATTCGAGATTGAGAATTGAGAATGAGCGACGGAAATTGAAACCCGAGGCCTCCTTTATATAGTTGCTGATATTGACTCTCAGGCGGCCCGCGTGAGACACAGGCAAAGGTTACGCGGCCCGCGTCAACCTTGGTCAACACCATAGCTTGGCCCGGTCAGCTTGTAGACTTGCCACGATGTCGACACGTGTCGGCATCTGGTGTATCCGCGTTTCACGAGCTCTCGCGGCCCGCGTCGATGTAAGCTTAAGCTTACGCGGCCCGCTTTAACTAAAGAAATCAGCGGAGTCAAAGTCCAGTCTTAATACGGCCCGCGTGAGCTTGAGGGGGGATCCTACGCGGCCCGCCTCAGCTCTAACTTCAGATTTTTATTTTATTTTTATAAACTATAATGTATTTTGGGCTCGGTTTTCACATACGGGGCATAATATAAGACACATAAGGATATTTTAAGATATAATAGGGTATACAAAATATAATGAGGGTGTTGGTTTTACCGAGGGTTGTTACAATATCAAAGGTTCAAAAACTAAAAATGACGGCAATACAGAGCAATCGAACCAGGGGTTGGTTTATCAATAGGAACATCACAAGCAGGAGCGGTCGGTTTAAACATTTTATCAATACCATATTCCACACAAAATGATTCTACTTCTTCTTGTGTTAATCGGGAAAAGGATTTTGCTAAATCCTTACGAGCACCCATTTTTGAAGGAAAATACGAAGAATGTAAGGAAAATACAAAGGAAACTGAAACTAAGCTTGAAGAAGAGGAAAGAAATCGCAGGGAAGGAACTTGATGGAATTATGTGGAAAATGAATGAACAAAATGCAAATATAAAAAAAAAAAACCTTAAATAGGGGTGATAATTGCAAACAGTAACTTCTGCAAAAACCGCCACCCTATGAACTGCCACACATCAATCAAATCGGTTGTCAGTTATTTAAAATTCAAATATTAACTGCCTACAACCCTTTAAGCCTTCAAGCATTGAACCCTCGAAACCTTTAGGTAATAAAATACATGTATAAAAGTCAGAAGTCTTTGAGCTCATTCCCCAAAAACCTCTGACTTAGGGGGCTGATGACGGGGGTAGCCCAAGATCAAATAAAACGACTTAAGTACATATACGCTCGAAAGGTTAAATGGTTCGAATGTTAAAAAAGCTGTGAGGTGGGGAAAAGCAATACGGAAACAGTAACCAGTCACATCCCCGGATTGCTTCACCAACCCACCAGCTGCAAAAGCAATGCAGGTCTGCAGAGCACACGCTATTATCCAGGGCTCAAAAGGCTTCAACCCCCGAAAAGGCAAGCCCCTCACTGCAAGCAAGGTCACTAGTCAAATGCATCCCTCTTTGGGAGATGTCTTCTCCTATATATTTGACACTTCATTTACTGAGTTGGGACATTCCTGGCCAGCCTGATTCCTGAAATCTCTGGTCATTCACTTCGAGTACTTGCTTCATGCGAGTCACTCCCTTTCACATCCAACACACACATTCTATTTGCTCTTTCATCCGAATCTGAATACGATTCAGAAGAGGACCATTAGCAAATAACAAAAATAAACTAGTGAACCTCCTTCCACGTCTTGCAAACGTGGGGGGACCCCACGACCTGCGTTAGGCAAAGTTGAACCCTTCAACCCTTTTGCCTAACCAGCCCAGCTACCATCTTTGGTCTAGTATTTGTTGCATCAACAGATGTATACTAAGGAAATACAAAAGACATTCAAAATAAGTCAAGATCTCATTTATTTTCACAAGACTAGTGATGTCATTAGTTTTTCGCGTTATCACAATCGTTTTCTAATCATTAACTAGGATTTTGACCCGCCGCGCGTTGCGGCGGCGTCGAAAGTTAAAGTAACTTGTATTTATACTGTATGTTTGACCTGACTCATTACTTAAAAAAATTACATCGCCATCGAATGAAAACGTAGTATATTTGACCCGACTTGCTTTCAAATACAGTTTACGAACGTACACAAAATAAATAGAACATGGATAAAAAAAGTAAAATAATTTGTCCACGTTGCGATGTAAAGTCGTAAAAGTCATTTAAACCAAAGGAGGTGTCAAATTATTAAGCATAAAAGGTTAAGAAGGTCAAAGTTGTCAATTACTGAAAGTTAGAAGTGAATGTGCAACTTACTTAAAAAAACAGGTAGATGCACGGTACCCCTACCGCAGAAGGGATCCCCCTTCCCAAGCTAGCAATCCGACAATGCTGTCTGGCGGTGAATTCCCTGCGCCGAGGGGAACGAAGAATCGAACCCCCAACCTCCACATAGTTGGGCCTGTTTATGCAGAGAGTCGGTGGCCATTGAGCCAAGACATAGTGGTTTGCAACTTAATTAAAGATAAGGGTTAATAGTATTTCATGTCAAAAAATTAAGAGTGTGAAGTGGAAAAACCTTGAAAAGAATTAAAAAAAAAAAAACAACTGCTGTAATATTAGGGTTTTGGTGTTAGAGTGATATCATTTTAATAATAAAAAATGCTATATTAAAAGTAACCTTTTAAACAAACTATGTTTTATTAAAAAGAGGTGTTTAAGAAAGTGATATTACATAAGAAATAAGAAATGAAAAAGTCAATAACTTGATTGGTAAAAGAGAAAGGTCTCACCACCGAACTTTCTCATTAATACTATAAAAATTAATCCTTTTTTTAATATGAACCTCTAACACACAGATCTAAATAATCAACCAAAAACTCAGCAGCCACCTTCACTCTCTTTCTATAACACACCCAAATCCTAACTTTGAAGGTCAGCCACCACCTCTATCATATCTCACTCTGTCTTCTCTATTTCACCAAGAACAACAGCAAACAATCTTCTTCTCACTCAAACTTCAATTCTACAACACAATTTTTTTTACTCTTTCTCTCTCTAAGCCCAGCAAACCGTGGTGGTTAACGGTGAATTTGTGGCGGTGATAAGTAAAGTAAGAGGCGGCGGAGAAGTGGTGGTCGTGGGTTGCGGTTTCAGCGGTGGTTGGGGCTCGAGTGGGTGGCTGTCGGAGTTTTACGGTGAGGGGTCCGGAGGATGTTTGGAGGTGTTGTAGGTTGTAGAGTTCGGATTAGTCTCACCCGCCTCATGCGTTAATCTGCCTAAACCTTCAATGCCGATGAATCAACTGATTGAAATCTTCACATCTAGTGGCTTCACAATCCAGGAACTGGTGGCGTTATCCAACGCTCACAAAATCAGACTCAGTCATTGTACGGAATTCAGATCTGATATCTACAACTACAGCCAGACGTCACCGATCGATCCGTCGTTGAACCGGCGGAGGTGGTGGTTGTACGGTTCTAAAGAAGTTCGGTGCTTCTTTGTGGTGAATTGACTCCGTTGTTAAATGATGTTTTTTTTGGTAGCTTGAATGATCTGTTTGTGTTTCTTAAGATAATCAAACAACAGATTTAAAAACAATATAAATGATGTTTTTTTTGGTAGCTTGAATGATCTGTTTGTGTTTCTTAAGATAATCAAACAACAGGTTTAAAAACAATAAAAGAAAGCACACAGCAGGATTCGAACTCGGGTATCTACTCTTGGTGGTGCACAGGAAAGCCAATTTACCAAGTTGAGTTTTTGTTTAATGAATTGAAGTTTGTTGTATTTAACATGAAGTCAAAAACGGAGGGTTGGCCATGTGGCTTGAGTTACTATTCATAAGCTTTCTTTTTTAATATATAGGATAATTGTTTATTAATATATGGTTATGGGAGAGAGTCGCATGTAAAAAAAGAATAGTATGGTTGTATGTAACACCCATGAGGTGGTCACCCTCCCCATTTTCTTCCTCCTCACACTTGTTAGCCCTTCTACACCATTGGTAACGCACTACGCTTGGTCAGTGGTGGATCTATTTTTTTTTTTAACAGGGAACACAAATTGGTTGGGTTAAAAGAAGGTTGGTCAAAACAACTTGAGTCAAAATGGGTCGGGGGTAATTTATCAACAACTTAAAGTCTTGATTTCATTTTTTAAAGTATAGAAGTAGAGGTCCACCAAAACCGTATCCGGTAAAAACCTGGATCCGGTTTTTTTAATAACCGAGTATTCTATACCCAAAACCGGAACAGACCCTACCCGTTGGGTATAGATAGGGTATGCATTTTGATCCCAATACTTGGAACCCAAATCAGAACCGAACAGACCCGATTAATACCCGAAACCGGACAAGAACCGAAACCGGAACTGATTATACCCGAATATATCTGATACATGATTCTAATATCTTTCTTTTAAATTTATGTTAGTGCATTTATTTTAATTTTCTTACATTATACAATGCATATTATATACTATAATTTTGTAACATTCTTAGGCAATAGTAGTTATACATGATGCATTAGTGTTTTATTGTGCATTACAATGTTGTATTTTTTTTCTTGGGTTGTTGTACATATCCATCTTCCAACCACGTGTCTACCTACTTCTTCCAAAACAAGCCTTTTGTTTACCCCTTCACTTTTAGACCAAAAGAAAACCACCGTTTGTCTTTCTGCTCTGGATAATCTGCTCAGTTTGAATAAAAAAGCTCTAATATCAGGGTGTTTGAGATTCCTTTTAACTTATGACTTCTCAAAAGGAATAAATAAGAAATTCTTACTTATTGATTTCTCCTTTTTTGAAGGCATATAAAGGCATAAAAGTCCCTTTCAAAGGGTGTTTGGGATTCCTTTTAAGCATAAAAGTTCTTCTCAAGATGGTGTTTGAGATTCCTTTTAAGTATAACTTCAAAGCTTTCGGTTTATATTGTGTGACGTCTATTTGATAATTGAAGGGCTGCAAAATATGATATTATATTGTTTTAGTTTGGCCATTGTTTATAAATATACACAATTTGTATGAAGTAATGTATTTCAACATTCTATTCTATTATAATAGACGTATAAAGAATAGTGTACAAAAGAAATGAGTAATGTTATTTATAATCTAATTTCATATTTTCAGCTGAATTTCAAGCCATGATCAATGAAGTGGATGCAAATGGCAATAGAACCGTTAGACTACCAAAAGTAAGAAAGATGAAGGATACAGACTCTTGAGGATATTGTAGACAAAGAAAAAACAGATTCAATTGTGATAGTCGTAGTTTTTTATCGATTCAGTGTGTTGAAGTTAAAAAGCCCCGCGACGCAACGCTTGCGGGTCTTCATCCTAGTTTAATAATAATAAATAAAAAATACAAGAGAATAAGGTAATACAAATGTAACAGTATTAAAAAATATGAAAATATAGAACTAAAAAACTCGAAAATAGTATATAAAAACCCAAATATAGGGTATTTTAATACCCGGTTTCTTAAGAACCAGAACCGAGTCATACCCCAAACCGGGCAATTAGAGTATGGTTTTTTGGTCAAATAACCGAAACCGAAACCGGACCAGTTATAGCAATAACCGATTCCAACCTTTAAAATGAGAAATCGAAACCTGTTCCATGACTATAATTAGTTATTAAAAATACCCTGTGGTAGTGGTGCACAAAAAACCCGAACCCGGAGCCAGACCCGGAAAAAAAACCCGGAACCGGGTATTATAAAAACCGGGTTTTCTATACCCGAACCCGACCTACCCATAGGGTAGGGACCGGGTATTCATATTTGATCTAAAACCCAAACCCGGAACCGGGTTTTTTTTATACCCGGTTTATACCCGAAACCCGGTTTTTATAAATACCCGTAACCGATTTTTATAAATACCCGGAACCGGGTTTTATAAATACCCGGAACCGGGTTTTTTTTATACCCGATTATATAGCTACCTCTAGTTCTTATGATTTAACAAAATTATGTATGCACTTTAATGTAATCTTGTTTAATTATTAGGTTTCTAATGATATTTGAAGTACCCATTTGCCACCGCTACTTAGAAGTTAGAACTTTTGATCGCTTTAAGAACCGATTTGAATTACCCTTAGGACGTTCCAGAAGTACTACCAGATTGGGAGATCGAATTCCAAGTTGAAGTGTTGTTTGGAGCCCAGCCCATCCCCAAAAAACTATAAAGAAAAAAAAGTGCAGACACCTTTCGAAAATGTTACAAAGATGTATGACATGTAGTTGATAAAAATATAACTACAGAAAAAAGTAAATATAAATTAGGAGTCCACTAAACCTCATATAATACATACAAATCTATAAACGCTTTTGAAGGGGTATGGTCCCAAAAAGCCGCGCAACCCCTGTAAGGCCACGCGAGGACCATACTCCTTAATCAGCAATTTTCTTGATTGCCAACCTCGCGCGGGTTACAACATATCTGTGTACCGCTGTGCGAGGCCCGCATAAGAGTAAAACTCCAGTCAGCAACACTTGGCATTCTAAAAAGAACATCTGAAGGCCCATGAAGCTTGCGCGAGGTGATAACGTGCTCAGCAAGAATCATGCGTAACTTCGGCGCGAGGCCTTTCCAGATAGTACACAAGGTACAAGTGGCAGAATAAAAGAGCCAATCAGGGTCCTTCTGTTCCTGCGCAATCGTGCTCCACGATCACCTGACATGCAGGAGACAAAAAGTACTTAAGGACGCCTATGTGGCACCAATCACAGGGCAGAGACAACTGCCCCATGATCTCCACTTACCTACTGATGGCAGAAGGGCGACCAGGCCGACAACAGTGACACGTGGCTCCAATCACGTTGCGCCAACTCCATAAAGCTCCTAGAAGCCTCTAACGGTCGACACCAGTAAGACAAGGAGCATATCCTCCATGTTGTCGCATTCCGGCCCAAGGCCCATCAGCCCACACCCTCTTACACCTCTCCGGCTATAAATAGAGGCCTTCACTTCACAGGTTATTCATTCCATTCCCTCTACTCTCACTTAATACTTAATTCTTTCCCAAAGCAGTCGCTTATTCTCACGCCGGAGCCCGGTTAAGAGGGAAACCCCCACATTCCCCTCTTAACGAGTAACGGTGTTTTGTTTTGCAGATAAACACGGTCATCAAGGAGCTCAGGAAACTATAAGAATATTAACCATCATGGTTGAAACATAAACCAAACTGATTAGCCTCCTAGTTAGTTACGTGTTTCTTCATTGGCGCCCACCGGTTTTTTCTACAAACCATTTTCATCTTCTTGCCTGAGTTTTTCGTTGTTTTTCTTTCTTCGACCATGGCCGGTCAAGGAATCGTTCCCGAGTTCGTTGGTTTCGGTGAAAACCCTAATGCAGCGTTGGGGGAGGGTAATCCAAACGCCCAACCTCAACATTTCGAAGAAGTTGGTGAAGTCGAAGTAGCCAATACGGGGGGTCCGCGCGGGAGCTTCACCCGCATTACTCAAACTACCCCAGGAAACAACGGTGCTGGACCTTCAAACCCAGCTCCACCTCAGAATATCTCAGCGCTACTAGGGCTACCAGAGGGCGAAACCCCAGCCTCGTGGTACGCCAAGCAGCTTGCCACCATTAACGAGGCATATCAATCTTTGAGCGCGCAACAAGCAGTTTTAACGACAGAACCTTCCTTGGTTACGCCAACCGGCCCAAGCCACGGGCCGCGCCAAATGCCACCACCGCAAAATATCCAGAGAAGAGTTAACAGACCTCCCCCCACCCGAAGGTTAAGCGTGCAGGACACGCGCGACACACGGGGAGAAACTGAAAGTTACTATGACGATCCGTCAAACTTCCAAAGAGTCCCAGTTCATAGCCGGATTACGCCGCGCAACATGAATGACGAATGGGAAGATACTGACCCAAATGATCCAACTTGGGAGTACGATGAGGGATCTTCGGTCTTCAATCGTTTACAAAGGAATCATGAATACTACAAACCAAAGCAACATGTGGGATACACCGAAGAGGCAGAGCAGGATTTTCGCCTCGCCTACCGGCCAGCTGAAGCCGTAGAGCATTCGAAGTTCATTCCGAAGATAGCGCTTGCGCCGCTTAAAAAAGAAAAATTACCTCTGACAGTTGGAAAGTTTAACGGATTGACTGATCCCGATGATCACGTCAGCTCTTTCACAAGCGCCGGTTGCATGGGGAACTGGAATATGCCCATGTGGTGCCATCTGTTTATCCAAACGCTTACCGGGGCTGCTCGCGCCTGGTTCGACAGCCTTCCTCCGGGAAAGATAAAATCATGGGTAGATTTCAGGACCCAGTTCATGAGTCACTTTAGTCAACAACGACGATACCAGCGCGACACAGCTGAAGTTGAAGATATCTGGCGAAGAGATAACGAGGGTTTGGAAGATTTCATTACGCGCTTTAACAAAGAATGTTTGGAGATCGGTGGTGTAAGTGAACAACTCATGCGCTGCCACTTCAAGAAAGCCATCCGTTGCGATAGCCTAATTAGAACCATCACTGGGAAGGATGGAATGCCCAAGGAGTGGGATAAACTGATGGAAGCCGCGAAGATAGTCGCGCAAACGGAAGAGTCACTCGCACGAAACAACAGCTCTCGTTCTGAGGATAGATTTTCTAAAGGGGGTCACTCGCGCGACGACAACAGACGCAACAAAGGCAAGAACCCTGGGTGGAAGGCCAACCACTCCAGCGGTTATAGTGAACGACCCCGTTATGAAGAACGATCCCGCTATAAGGAGGACGCGCGCGATACCATTGATCGCATTGGTTATAGAAAGGCAGTGCGGGACGATAATCGTGAAAAGCATTGGACTCCGCTCAAAAAAACACCAAAGGAGGTGCTAATGACGGAGAACCATGATTTTAAGATGCCAAGACCAATGACGAACAAAAAGGGGCAGGACCCTAACCTATATTGTGATTTCCACAAGGATACATGCCACTTAACAGATGATTGTTACAGCTTGCGTCAAGAGATCGAGTTATACGTGGTCGAAAACCGGTGATCGTAATTGCTTAATTTGATGTTTTTACACAAGTTTTAGTTTCGAATGGTCTACTTTTGATTAGATATGTGTTTTGCAGGTCTAGCAGAGTTTAAGGAGCTTTTCGGGAGCTTTACGGGTCACCGGAGCGAAAACGGAACCACCGGGATGCGGAACGGGTCAACCGGACTCAAGAAATAAGGAAAACAGGAAAGTTACACTTCTGGGCAACGTCGCCGATGCCCAATAGGGCCGTCGCCGACGGTTGGTGTATTTCTCCGTCTTCTGTTCGTCCGTAGACAGCGAGTTTGAGCGTCGGCATCAAGTCAAGATTTACGGACCGTCGCCGACGGGGCATCAGGCCGTCGGCGACGGCCCTCCAATTCTGTTGCGCGAGATCTTTGTGTTGTTCGGTCTTGGGGACGAATGAAAACACGAGGGGATCATTGAATTCGACGGTTACACTTGGTTTTTGATTTTTGAACACATCTTGGAGCCTATTCTACCTATCTATCATCTACCATTCCATCATCCATCTTTTCTATCAACCCGGAATCAAGAACACAGCATTATCATCATCTTAATTCCTAAACCCTAGTTCCATCCAATTACCAAGTCATCCATTCACCATCATCACCCATCCAAAACCCTAACCTTCATCCACCAAGTTTCAAGATGGTTTCATTCGCGTTCCAAACTTCCGGTGATCAAGCTCTATCAACCATGAGCGGCTAATCATCTCGGTTTCACCCCGGTGTAGGTAGTTGTTGATTTTAGTGTTTCGAATTGTTCTTGTTTCATCTTAGTGACAAGTTGTATTTGGTTTTTGAAACTCTTGATAATAGTATTACATTTGTTGCGAATTCGTGAATTGTCGAGCGATGTTAAAAGTTATGACTTTGCGAAACGGTGATATGTAATTGTGCGTTATCATTGTTAGGATTTACTTGTGTTGATTACAAAGTGTCTTTTTGTCCGTTCTTCGGGACGTTGATAGCTAGTAGCACCTAAGTCACGGTACACTAAATCCGTTAATCGAATGCATTTGAGTTGAAACTAAAACTTGTAGAAACCCTAGGTTAACAATTACCGAAACCGGGCGTGATTCCTTTTTCTTATTATTGTTCTAGTAATCAAATTTTCTCGTAATCGTTAATTAGTAGTTGTTACTCAATTTCATCACATCATCTAGTTTAAAATCATATCTTCCAAATAAACAAAAACACAAAATTATTCTAGTAAGCTTCATAATTGTGACACAATTGTTTAATTCATTCGAATCCATACACAAACCACATACTCTTCGTGGTTCGACTAACACATTGTTAAGGGTAATTTGGGATTATAAATATTATCTTTGACCGGAGCGCGACACTCCGATCAAATTTTGGCGCCGCTGCCGGGGAGTGCGTGCGCTTTGTGTTTGGATATTGTTTGAATTTGTGTGATTATCTGTTTAATTTGTTTAGCTTTCTTTTTGTACTTGTCTTTTTCCTTGTTATGCGGGGTGTGTTACTTGTGCAGATTACAGGTAGTGCATGCATACGCGGAATTCCGGGAGGACTTCACCTTTAGTCTACGAACCGGAAATCGAACGAGTTGCAAGAAGAAACCTAGCAAGCCGGTTAGAAGCAACACTTGCTTCTAATCAAACCAACCAAACACCACAACATACACCATCCATTGAAACTGGTTCAATGGCAAACCAAAACTCCAATCAACCAAACCTCAACCAAAACCAATTCCAATCCCGAGGCACCTTTTATCCCGCTCAAAATGTTCAACCCATGCCTCAAGAGCAACCGGGTGGTAACAACAACAATGGACCGCCTACACCACCTTTCCAAAACCAAAACCCCAACAACAATCAAAGAACACCTCAACAACAAAATCTTCATAGACACAACTCCCTACCCATTAACCTAGATGACCGGAATGTCAATTCCGACCGTCGGGGAAATCGTGATCGCGGCAATCCCGCAAATGAAGACCCATTCTTCAACATCGACGATTTAAGGAATGCAATCCCCGGTGATGAACCTTATAGTGTTCCCGGTTATCAATCGCCGGAACATGTGAGTGTTCATACGGAAAATTCGGATGACGGGGGATATTATGATGATAGGGCTAACGATGACGAAGATTGGGGCTATGTGAATAGGGGAAACGTCTACAATGCAAGAAGGTATGATGATGAGGAATTTGGCTATCAAAATGCTAATTACGTTGGGAACGACGAATACGGTTACGGAGGTGGAAGAAATGATGGTTATGGGAACAACCGTCAACCACGAAACAATGACCAACGGAATCGGAATGATGGTTTTTATAACAACAACAACAACAATGAAAACCCTAACCGGATTCCTCGTTTCGTGGGAGGTGGTAACCCAAGGGATAATCGAAGAGATGATCGAAGAGATGATCGAAGAGAGGATCGAAGGGATGATCGAAGAGGTGAAAGACGGGATAATAGAAGACCGGGTGATCAAGAAGTTAATGGTCCACATCGTTGTCAACGACCTCCACGGGGAGTGAATGATCGTTTTAGGCCGGTTGTCACCGAGAACGACTCTCCAATCGTTTGTGAGAGGAGGGTGTTTGATTGTAAACCACATTACATCAACATACTTCCTCATTTTAATGGAAGATCTAACGACGAACCTTATACACATTTGACGGAATTTTCTTCGGTTTGTAGCACTATCGGGGGTCATAACTTTGCTTTAGAGGAGGTCAAACTTCGACTATTCCAATTTTCACTAAAGGATAAGGCAAAGCAATGGTTCCTCACACTTCCCGCAAATAGTATTCGCACTTGGGGAGAAATGCAACAAGCGTTCCTTGATGAATACTACTCAATGGCGAAGACCGATGACGCTCGTGATGAAATTAGGTCTTTTCGCCAATTATCGGGCGAACCGTTACATGAGGCCTTTACAAGATTTAGAGAAATGATGCGAAGATGCCCTCATCATCAAATTGAGAAGTGGGAGTTGGTTAAATGCTTTGTACGGGGTTTAGATGACACAACATGGAATCGTCTCGAGTCGACAAGTAACGGGACTCTTTTGAGCAATCACGAAGATGATGATTGGGAGTTTTTAGAGCGGATGAGTAAGCGGTCAAAAGAGAAAGAATCGGCCGATAGAGCTAAAAAACACCCCGTTTCCCGATCACTTCCCGATCTTGACTCTAAAGATCGGATTTCCACTCTAGAGCGGGAAATGGCTCGTATGAAGAAGAAAGAGGTAAATGCGGTTCAATTTGAGGTTTGTGAAGGTTGCGGTGATATTGGACATAGAGCGGAACAATGTCCAACGGGGTCAGTTGACTATACGGATGAAGTCAATCAAGTGTATGGAGATAGGAAGCAGTATGACATGAACTCCAACACTTATCATCCGGGGTTGAGGAATCACCCCAACTTCCGATATGGTAATGCTTCAAATCAAATGAACCCGAATTTTCAATCGGGTAACCAAGGAAGTCAAAGCGGAGCATCATATCAAAACCGTCAAGGTGGTAATCAAGGAGGTTATCAACGAAATTATAACCAAGGGTACCAAGGTAGGGACAATAATTACCAAGGTGGGTACTAAAGAAATTACAATAACCAAGGCGGTAATGGAAGCGGGTCGAACAATCAAACCGTTGGCGATGATTTGGGTGCCAAAATGGATGCTTTGTTGAATATGCAAAAGGAATCTCATCATGATATCAAGGATATAAAGAAGACAAACGAGATTCGGGATAAAGCACATGAGGCATTGGCGAAGCAAGTGGGTCAACTCGCGGAAGAAATGGCTCAAATGAGAGGAAGCACGGGAAGACTCCCAAGTGACACCGCGGTGAACCCTAAGCATCAAGGGTCAAACTCAAGGAACACACGCGAGGTACCAATTAATAAAATTACTTTACGTAGTGGTCGAGTTGTTGATGATGGTGTCAAAACACCATCACCCTAGTTTGTTGAAGGGGTGGTGGAGGATGCTAGTGAAGATGAGAATGAGAATGGTCAAACGGGTCAAAATAAAAATGACTTTAAAAAGAACAATGATACCCCCGTTGTGACCATCCCCGTCTCCAAGGCTAAGGAAAAGGGTGTGGAGGCTAATACCGCCCCTTATCCCGAAGCATTGAAGGGACCCGTGAAAAAAGTTGTAAACAAAAGAGGTCCACAACAAGAAGAGTTGTTGGAAATTTTTAAACAAGTAAAAATCAATTTACCTCTTTTGGATGCAATTAAACAAGTACCGTCGTATGCTAAGTACTTGAAAGATTTGTGTACCCAAAAACGCACTCACAAATTTCCAAAAAAATTAGATTTAACCGAAAATGTGAGTTCGATTCTTTCGGGTGCACTTCCACCTAAGCTCCAAGATCCGGGTGCGCCTATCATTTCAATTCAAGTAGGCGATTTTAAAATCAACCGGGCACTTCTAGATCTTGGTGCTAGCGTGAGCATTCTACCGGGTAGTTTGTATGACCAATACGAGTTTGGTCCACTTCAGTCGTCTAACACCACCGTGGTGTTAGCCGATTTGACACCTAAACTACCCCGTGGAATTGTTTCGGATGTGATAGTGAAAATCGAGGATTTCTACTATCCGGTGGACTTTTTAGTGCTTGATTATGTGGCCAAGGACCCAACCAAACAACCTACGGTGATTTTGGGTCGACCGTTCTTAGCAACCGCGAATTCTCAAATTGATTGCAAAACGGGAACGGTTGACATGACATTTGGAAACCGAAGGTTGAGGTTGCATGTTTTTTCCGGACTTATGAACCCTCCAGTTGATGATGAATGCTATATGGCGGACGTCGTTGACACGTGTATACCTCTTTGCGACACAGTCGTAGATGGGGAAAACACAATGGAGGATTGTTATATGTTTGACAGGTCACAGGTGGAGATGGATAAGAGCATAGACGAGGAAGTGAGAAGTTTGGAGGTGCTTGCGGTTAGAGAAGGAAAACCGACATGGACGCACCAAGTTGAGAGTTTACCGGAGAGCATCGACACCAAGTTGAAGCCGTCATTAGTAGAGCCTCCGGAGGTTGAATTAAAGGTGTTGCCTAAGCATCTCAAATATGCTTATGTTGGTGAAGGCAACACGCTCCCGGTTATCATTGCATCAAACTTAACCGTGGAGCAAGAGGATAAATTGATGGATGTTTTGGTCACTAATCGGGCGGCGATTGGATGGACCATTGCTGATTTGAAGGGTATTAGTCCCTCGGTTGTGATGCACAAAATCATCACGGAAGAGAATGTGACTCCCGTTCGAGATGCACAACGGAGATTAAATCCGAACATGCGGGAGGTAGTAAAGAAGGAAGTGCTGAAATGGCTCGATGCGGGTATCATTTACCCGATCTCGGATAGCCAATGGGTGAGCCCAACACAGACGGTTCCCAAGAAAGCGGGCATACAAGTCGTCAAAAATGACGCAGGTGAAGAGGTAGCCACTCGGCTGGTAACCGGGTGGCGAATTTGTATTGACTATAGGAAGTTGAATACCGCAACTTCCAAAGATCATTTCCCTTTACTGTTCATTGATCAAATAGTTGAGAAATTATCGGGGCAAAAATTTTATTGTTTCTTAGATGGCTATTCAGGTTATAATCAAATCGCCATCCATCCGGAAGACCAAGCAAAGACCACGTTTACTTGTCCTTACGGCACTTTCGCATTTAGGCGAATGCCGTTTGGATTATGTAACGCCCCCGCCACCTTCCAAAGGTGTATGATGAGTATCTTTTCAGATATGGTGGGGAAATCTTTGGAAATCTTCATGGATGATTTCTCAATTTTTGGGTCATCTTTTGAGGCTTGTTTGGATCAACTAGATAAAGTATTAAGAAGGTGTGTCGAAACTAGTTTGGTCTTAAGTTGGGAAAAGAGCCATTTTATGGTTCAAGAGGGAATAGTGTTGGGACACGTGGTGTCAAGTCGTGGGATAGAGGTTGATCGTGCAAAGGTACAAGTCATATCTACTTTACCGTATCCCACGACCGTTAAAGGTGTTAGGTCATTTCTAGGTCATGCGGGTTTTTACCGGCGGTTTATTAAGGGTTTTAGTGACATAACCAAGCCTTTATGTAACTTGTTGTTAAAAGATCAACCGTTTGATTTTAATGAAAATTGCCAAAATGCTTTTAACAATTTGAAAGAGAGGTTGGTTGAAGCCCCAATCTTGCAATCGCCAAATTGGTCTTTTCCTTTTGAAATTATGTGCGATGCGAGTGATTATGCGGTGGGGGCCGTGTTGGGACAACGGGTCGATAAGAAACCCGTTGCCATATACTACGCGAGTAAGACTCTTTCGGATGCACAATTAAATTACACCACTACCGAAAAAGAGCTACTCGCGGTGGTATATGCATTGGATAAATTTCGGGCATATATATGGGGTAGTAAAGTGATTATTTATTCTGATCACACTGCAGTTAGGTACCTCATGGAGAAGAAAGATGCAAAACCGAGGTTAATCCGATGGGTGTTGTTACTCCAAGAGTTTGATTTGGAGATACGGGACAAGAAGGGTACAGAGAATGTGGTAGCGGACCATTTGTCCCGGTTGATGGTTGATGAGGATCCTAAATCGTTAGAGATCAATGAGTCGTTTCCCGATGAGTATATTATGAAATTGGATAAGTTGCCTTGGTATGCTAACATTGTGAATTATCTTGTTACAGGTGACTTACCGGCACATTGGGATAGACGGAAAAGGCAACACTTCATGTCCCAAATCAAGTACTATCGGTTGGAAGAACCGCATTTGTGGAAGGAGTGTGCGGATCAAGTTATAAGGAGATGCATTGATGACGAAGAGATTCCAAGCGTGTTGCAGCATCTACACTCATTTGCATGTGGTGGTCACTTTAGTGGTCACAAAACGGGTCATAAAGTGTTAAATAGTGGTCTTTTTTGGCCTACTATCTTCAAAGATGCAAATGAGTTTGCCAAAAATTGCATAGAGTGTCAAAAACTAGGGGGTATTTCAAAAAGGGATGAGATGCCCATGCAACCAATCCTTGTAGTCGACATCTTTGACGTGTGGGGAATTGATTTCATGGGCCCATTCCCCAATTCCTATGGCAATTTGTATATCTTGGTGGCCGTTGACTATGTGTCAAAGTGGGTCGAAGCAATAGCCACCAAGACGAACGACCACTCCGTAGTGTGTAATTTTGTTCAAACCGATATTTTCTCAAGGTTTGGGATTCCTCGGGTCATCATAAGTGACGGAGGATCTCATTTTAAAAAATTTCGGTTTGGGAAACTTCTTAAATGGTTTGGTGTTGACCATAGGATTGCTACCCCCTATCACCCGCAAACAAGCGGGCAAGTTGAGGTGTCAAATAGGCAAATCAAAGAGATTTTGCAAAAGACCGTGCGGGCGGACCGTAAGGATTGGTCAATTAAATTGAACGATGCTTTATGGGCCTACCGTACGGCACATAAGACACCTATTGGTACTACACCTTACCGGTTGGTTTATGGTAAAAATTGTCATTTACCGGTGGAACTTGTACACAAATCGTTATGGGCTATTAAAGAAGTTAATGTTCAATATGACGATGCAGGTAAGGAAAGGAAACTCAAGCTATGTGAGTTGGAGGAGCTAAGGGAAATGGCATATGAATGCACGTCCAACTACAAGGATGGAATGAAGAAAGCGCATGATGCCAAGTTGAGAAAGAAAGAGTTCGAGGTTGGCCAAAAGGTGTGGCTTTACAATTCGAAGCTAAAGTTCTTTCCCGGAAAGCTCCGGAGCAAATGGATGGGACCCTATGTGATCACCCGGGTCGGACAATTGGGTGATGTTACCATCGAGGACCCGAAGGATGGGATACGACAAACGGTAAATGGTCATCGGCTAAAACCGTTTCTTGATGGTAACGAGAAGGTAGACGAAAACAAGGAATTGGTGAGCTTTGTGGTAAGCACACCGATTTACGAGGTCGACTAACAAGGACCGGTAACATTTTGTGTAAAGTTATGTACAATTAGTTATTTGTTTGTGTGTGTTTATGTTAATCGTTTTTGTTCCATACTAATCTCTCTTGATTGTGTGAAGTCCGGACATTCCGAAAGGGTCATGAAGACACAGGGTATGTTTTTAGGCTTTGTTATGTGCATTGAGGACAATACACGACTTTTTAGGGGGTGGTAGGGCCGTTGACGGTTATTGCGTTTTAAAAATTTAACTTATAAAAATTCACAAAAAGATTTTTAATAATTTTTAGGATTTTTTGTTTGTACATAGCTCCTTTATTAAAAGTCCATAATTTTTCTCATATTTTTCGAAAAAAAATAAAATAAAAATAAATAAATAAAAAAATAAATAAAAACTTGATTTTTAGCTACCGTCGCCGACGGTATATATGCTCGTCGCCTACGGTGCCTTAAAGTGTCCGTCGCCAACTTTTGACCGTAGACAGCAAGATAAGCCGCCGGCCCACTTTGTGATTTTGCATGCCGTCGCCGACGGAAGGTATGACCGTCGCCGACGGTCCCTCTAAACCGGTCCGGCGCTGATTCGTGTTTGGGGCTTATAATTCACATCCAAAGTCCATTGTGGGTATCCAAACTCAACCCGAATTTGTTTTTCACCACACAATTCATCCGAAAACCTGATCATATTCACTAAGTACCTAACCACATTATCAAATCAGTACCATACGTGACATCTCTCTTTCTAACTCCATCTTCTTCAGTCAACACACCAAGAACCCTAAATCCTTCTTTTTCTCATAACTTTCTCAATTCTACACCAAATCAGTCGATTCTTGAGCCTAACTTGTGTAGTTTTTCAAGAGGAACAAAACCCCCATAACGGTTTCCATCAAATCTTGTTCGTTTGCACGATTTTTGGACGTGAATTTTAGGGTTTGAAGAGTGTTCATCCAAGTTTCTTGTTTTGCACTTGTTCTTAGTTCTTCTTGTCATCTAAACATCAAAGGTATGAAATTTCAGTAAATTTATGCATGATTATTATATACATTGTTGATTTCTTCCGAAATTTTAAGCATATTGTTTAAGAGTAGGTTGTTTATCATAATGTAGGATGTTTTAGCATAAACTTAAGAATATGTGTTTGATTTGGGTGGGATTTGAGCATGCTTTAATCTTGGTGATGAGATTACACTAGATTTGTGCATGATTGAACATAGTTGTGATGTTGAATATTGTTGAAAACATGAAATTTTGCGAAATTTTTGGAATAAACATGTTTAATCGATATAGATGATAAGATGTGCAACTTTGGAAGTTTAAAAAGGCGATTTTACATCTAATTATTGATTGAAATTCAACATTACATATTATGTTCAAAGTTTGAGATTGTTTGAAGATTTGGGGTACACTAATTGTTGTTGTCTTTGTCTTGTGATTGTAGCCATGCTCCGAGGAAGTAAGAAAGCAAAGACCTCCGGTCAAGGTTCATCTTCGGGAGCCGGTTCGGGCTCCGGGGTATATCAAAGACGTTTTGAACAACTAGGTAATGTAGTAGAGGGTGATGGGCAACTTATTAGGCAAGATTGGGAGTGGGAGGAAGAAAAAAATAGTAGATCGGCTTCGGCATGGAAGGAAGAGAAAACGAAGGCTCTTTCTCGTTACAACAATAAGAGGTTAGAAGCCAAGATGTGGAAGATGAAAATGGTTACGGGTGTCTCAAAATCCGTACCCGAAAGGACAGTTTGTGAACGTACGGTAGATGTTGAAGAGTTTAAGAAGATTGGTATAGTGAAAAGGTTTGAGAAACTTGGCTGGGAACGAGTGATTGACTGGTGTGAGGATATCACTACTCGGGTATACTTGGGGGCAGTTTGTGAGTGGTTATCCACCCTTCGTTTTGAACACTCTGATAGACCAGCTCATAGGTGGAAGTTGATTGGTAACATTGGGAAAAATCAAATGGTCATGTCTTTCGAACATATGAATGCTATAGCAAGGTTTGACTCACTTGGGGTCGACGCGTATGAATATTATGGGTATGATCAGTTTTTGGACAACAAGAAAAACGATGCTGACCCAGTGAGGCTTCTAGAGGACACCCTACTAGGTTCTGGGGGTGCGGGAGAGTCGAGAAGTGATTTGTCTTTGATGGGAAAGATACTCCAAGGTATCTCGTTAGAGAACATTATGGTACGGTTCGGAGACCGTGGAAAGGTGAAGGCACCCGACTGTCGGGTTTTGCATGCATTGTTATATGGGACGCCCAAGCTCTCGTGGCGTCAAATTGTTATGATCAACACATGGGATACACGGGAATCATTTAAACGAAAGATGATTCCTTATGCAAGGTTGATTAGCGCCATGATTCTCCAACAGAATGCATTACCTCAAGACTCACTGTGGGTGTCTAAGCCCATTGATCAATTCAACTTCGCCTCCATAAGGCGACATTGGAAAATAACTGTGAAAGCTTTTGGGCATTTGCATACGGTCGAAGATGAGCAAGGGGATAGTTATCGGTTTAATGACAAAGGGGGTGATGAAGAAGGTGGTGAAGAAGAGGGCGATGAGGAGATGCCCGATGTTGAGAAGGAAGTTGATCCTTCTGGTCCGCGGGGACCGAGGCAAAGGTATAGGAGGAAGCATAGGGAAATCTCTGCCAATGTGGCAGATTTTGTGAATCAAAGACAAATACCGTCGTATCGGTTGTGGAACCGTGGAGATCAAGCGATCTACGACAATGTGTCGGCGGGTATTGGTGAAGCAAGAGAGTACCATGCTAGTAGGAACGAATGGGAAGAGGCGCAAGGGGCGTATTCGCAACAACAATGGGGTTTTCAAGCATCTTTCCGCGAGAGGGTGGAAAAGCAGTTGGAGGAACAACAGCTGCAACATGCGTTACAACAATCACAAATGGAACGCATGATACAGTTGCAAGAGGAAGAAAGGGCCCATAGACAGGCATGGGAAGAAGAGGCGGCTAGGAACCAAACTGCACAAAGAGAGTTGGATCAACGCCGATGGGGAGCGTTGGCTTTCTCCAACCAAATGGCGATTAATAATTTCAAGGTGCTCCATGATCAAGAACGCCATCAAAGAGATTATCAAGCCGGTCTCCCATATGTTGAACATTCGGGTTGGACCGATTACTCCAACCTTCCTCATCCGCAAGGGCCATCCGATCCAACCCCTCATTGGCCCGAGGCAGTCGGCTCGAGTTTTGTTCCAATGCCATACCAACCGCCACCTCAACAAGAGTCAAGCCCGCTAGATAACTATAGGGAGATGTTCGAGTCCCTCACTGGTTATCAATACCAGCCCAACCCGCCAGTGGATCCAAACGAGCGATATCAGCGGTAGAGGTATGGTATGTCTTTTGTTGTTGTTGTTGTTGTATATTATATATTTTGTTTCTTTCTTATTTTCATTTTGTTATTTAAATTCTCGCCTAGTTAAATGAACGTTGTGGGTGTGTTCCCTATATAACCCTCACGAGACCTACTCGTCCTCCCAAGCTATTGGGGGGTTTAAAAGGGCTTGTTGCATAAGCTAAATGCAACCGTGATTCCTACGAAAGTGAGTTAGGTGTGTTGTTGTTGTAAATTATTTTCCACATAATCAAAATGAAATAACGTACAGCTTGGTAATATTTTCATAAAAGTGGTAGAGCTAGGTAACTAACAAATTTTAATGGTTGTGAGAAGCATGCTTCTACACAAGGGTTAAGATTTGTAGGTACATTTGATTCGTGGGACAACCGCTTTCATGAAGAGGAGAGGAGCAGAAGAAGAATGAGCTCACAAACCAGGTGCATACGTTTCTTTTTATTTTTGATCTTTAGATTAGCAAATAAGTGGAGTGTATTTTGTTTATTATTTTTTTCCGGGGTGAAATTTTGGGGAAATTAGCCGTGTCACATCCCTTGTGCGATTAATACTCTAGTTCTTACACATTGAGGACAATATGTATCTCAAGTGTGGGGATGGGGGAGTAGTAAAAAATTTAGATTTTGACCCGTTCATTTAAATACTACACATTGAGGACAATGTTCACCTCAAGTGTGGGGATGGGGGAAAATTTCAACAATTTTTAAAAAATTTCTTGTTTTAAAAGCGATCTTAAAAGCACAAGTAACTAAGTCAACGAGGGATGTCACAAACCATTTGGTCTATTGTCATGGTCAAGTTCGAATTAATAGCATGACGGGTATTTAACGGGTGATTATTTGGGAATAATTCGCCTAAGAAACTAGTCTTTTATGCATGTCACATACCATACCCTTTTAGATATGTGAGGTTTTGAGCCACTTTTATATCATAGATTACATACCTATGTTTCTTTGTTTGAGTGGACCATTAGTCATATATTGTAGAACTTGCAACTTTTGATACGCTTGAGACTATAGACCGAATACAAGCACAAGAATGATTAAGGCATTAGGTAAACCTTTTCTCTTAAAACCATTTATCTATCCTTACCCAAACAAATCCCCTAGTCGCCCATTTTGAGCCTAAACCTTTCGTTTGACCACCCTATAGCCCATAACCGTTAAACCTTTTCTTTTAAACCCGTGTGATGGAAATTCGATTATAGGAGTCGTTTTTTGCATAGTTGTTCTTGTTTGTTTGCATATATGTCAAAAAAAAAAATCAGAAAATATCATGAAAAAGAATTGAAAATCGTAGAAGAAAAACACAAAAAGAAGTGTTAGTAGTTGATGAATAAAAGGCGAATGTTGTTGCCTCATATTTGGTGTTTATAGTTAGTTTTGTTAGAATAATCTTTTGTAATAAAAATCGAATTTTCATCGCCTTAGCCATTTTAAAATATCCTAATTCCTACCCTTAGCCTAGCCCCGTTACAACCCTCATAAAGACCTTATGACTTGTGCTTAGTGTTTGTGATCAATGGTGGAGAATGATTGAGTTGCAAGCTTATGCGGGTATGTGTTCTAATCGGTTTTGAGTGAATATTCTTTGTAGTGCTAATACATTATAAATATTAGCCAATTTAGAAGCCGAGTGGAGAGAACATTGTGAGGGATGTGCATGAATTGATTGGTTTCACGGGCGGGTTAATCTTGGGTAACCATTTGTGTACTTAAAATCACATTACCGTTAAATATATTGAAAATTGTAAAGAGTTTGAACTTTAGTATGACATTGGACCTTAACCTTTGTCTCGGGAATGGGGAATGTATTCGTTGTCCGACCCACGTGAAAGTGAAAAACAGATTTGCTTGAGGACAAGCAAAAGACAAGTGTGGGGATGTGATACGTGGTCGAAAACCGGTGATCGTAATTGCTTAATTTGATGTTTTTACACAAGTTTTAGTTTCGAATGGTCTACTTTTGATTAGATATGTGTTTTGCAGGTCTAGCAGAGTTTAAGGAGCTTTTCGGGAGCTTTACGGGTCACCGGAGCGAAAACGGAACCACCGGGATGCGGAACGGGTCAACCGGACTCAAGAAATAAGGAAAACAGGAAAGTTACACTTCTGGGCAACATCGCCGACGCCCAATAGGGCCGTCGCCGACGGTTGGTGTATTTATCCGTCTTCTGTTCGTCCGTAGACAGCGAGTTTGAGCGTCGGCATCAAGTCAAGATTTACGGACCGTCGCCGACGGGGCATCAGGCCGTCGGCGACGGCCCTCCAATTCTGTTGCGCGAGATCTTTGTGTTGTTCGGTCTTGGGGACGAATGAAAACACGAGGGGATCATTGAATTCGACGGTTACACTTGGTTTTTGATTTTTGAACACATCTTGGAGCCTATTCTACCTATCTATCATCTACCATTCCATCATCCATCTTTTCTATCAACCCGGAATCAAGAACACAGCATTATCATCATCTTGATTCCTAAACCCTAGTTCCATCCAATTACCAAGTCATCCATTCACCATCGAGAGAGCACTAAAGAGTGGAAAGTTGAGCCACTTAGTGAAAAACGTGTGCAAAGAAGCTCGACAGCTCCATCGCCACGATGAAGGAAATCACAAGAAAGTTCGACGCCTAGAGACACACATGGTCAATGGACCAAGGTTTAGCGCGAGAGAAAAAGGCAAGAGACCTTATGAGCCGTCATGGCAAGAACAGCAAGTTATTTTCCCGGTGGTGTGCGGGGGTCCCCGAGCCACACGACCCATCGTCATCACTGGTATAATCGGTCATTATGAAACTGAGTACGTCTTCATTGACCCGGGGAGCACGGCAGACATCATCTATGAGCAATGCTTTAACCAGTTCGACGATGAAGACAAAGCAAGAGTTGAACCAGTTGATTATCCATTGTCTGGATTATGCAATGAAATGGTCTTTCCGCTAGGCCAGATCAGCTTCCCCGTCACACTCTCTGACGGGAAGCATTCAAGAACAACAAACGTTAACTTCATGGTGATGCCTGTTAAGTCAAGACACGACAAATGAGACTTGGATGCTTTATACTGATGGGGCCTCAAATGAGGACGGCGCGGGAGCTGGATTGCGCCTAGTAAGCCCTGAAAACCATGAATTCACTGACGCCATCAAGTTGGATTTTAGCAGGCTTACGCCTTGCCATCAAAATGGGAGCTAAAAATCTACAAGCACATGTTGACTCACTCTTGATAGCCAGTCAAGTCAACGGTATATACGATGCAAAGGGTGAAGTTATGGCCCTATATCTGGAACAAGCAAAAGAGTTGCTTCAACAGTTCAAGTCTCACAAGGTCATCCACATCAACCGCTTTGAGAACAAAACAGCTGACGCCTTGAGCAAGCTTGCTTCAACATCTTTCCAACATCTTGCCAAGGATGTAAGGATTGAGGTACTCAAGAACCCGTCAGTCTTGTTTCCACAAGTCAATGTGATCGAGTTAGGGCAGCCATCCTGGATGACCCCTATCATTCAGTACTTGAAAGAAGGAATACTCCCAGAGAATAAGGCAGAGGCAAGAAAGATTCAGAACAAAGCTCTGCAGTACGAAATGAATGGTGGTATCTTATACCGCAAGTCCTTCTTGGGGCCACTACTGCGCTGCGTGGACCCCCAAGACGCGAATTATCTGATAAGGGAGATTCACGAAGGAATCTGCGGCATCCATGCGGGACCACGCATGGTCGTTGCGAAGATTATGAACGCTGGGTACTACTGGCTAGGGATGCATGTGGATGCCCTGAAGGAGCTGCGCAAGTGCGACTCCTGTCAGCGGCATTCTCCAAAAACCCTGCGCCCCAAGAACGACCTGATCCCCGTATCCACTGCTTGGCCTTTTCAGCAGTGGGGAATCGACATGGTGGGACACTTCCCAGAGGCTCCTGGCGCCGTCAAGTTTATAATTGTGGCCGTCGATTACTTCACGAAATGGGTGGAGGCCAAAGCCCTTGCTTCAACTACAGCCATGATGGTGCGCAAGTTCATTTGGGAACACATCATCTGCAGATTTGGCCTACCACTCAAGGTTGTAATAGACAACGGCACCAACTTTGCGTCCGAGGACCTCCAGAAGTGGTTGAAAGAGATGAAGATAGAACACACTTTCTCCTCCGTGGCGCATCCTCAGGCCAACGGACAGGTTGAAAGTGTGAACAAGTGTATCTGTAACACCTGTGCCTCCACGGCCATCAAACAAATACCGAACCAATGAAATATTATATTTCATACTTGGGATTTGTAAAAATATGTGTATCATTTGCACATATCAATTTTTGTTCAATTCCAAACTCTAAATCGCTTTCTGGAAGGTTATACGCGCACCGATGCGTAAATATAACCAGTTTAATGCAACAAACACTCCGGAATAGTGACATAGGCTTAACATACCTTAAATAACCTTTACATAACTTAGAAATAAGTTTTGAAGGCTTTGGTATGGCAAAAACAAGTTAATTCGCTTACAGGGACTAAACTTGACAAACTGTGAAAGTATGCCAATTTGAACTGTAACAGACATTCCGGAACATGACCATAAGTTAAACACACCTTAAATATCCTTTATATAGCTTAGAAATAGGCTTTGAGGGGTTCGGTGTGCTAAAATAAACTTTTGGCTCATTCAGGTACTAAAAGCGTCAAAAAGTGCACAAGTTTGCATTTTCGTGCATAACTTACGTTCTGAATACATCCGGACATCCAAAAATTTATGTAAGCACTAAAATATTTTATTTTAGTGTTTGGCATAAGAAAAATCCATTCGTCACGCCATTTGGATCATTTTTCGCGCTTATGCGCATTCCGTCGTAATTAACCGAACAACGTAACCGTACGGCTAAACGAACCGACACCCGAGATATTTTTGAACACATTTTAAGTTCCCTATACTTTAACTTCATTTTAGAGCTTTGAAATGGGGTTAACAGGGCTTAAACGTGTCAAAAAAAGCGCATCGAAAACCAAGTTTTGAGGTTGCAGGGACTGAAACTGTAAATCTGCCAAACTAGGTCCGTAAACAGGGGCCAGATGCAGCAAAACGTTTTTTTTCATCTTTTAACAGCCCTTAACACTCTCCAAAGGTCAAGTGCCAAGTGTCAAACTCTTATGGTGAGTGGCCTTTTTGGGTACCATAAGGTTCCGACACATGTACGGATGAGATTAAGGCACGTATTTCGACAAACGATCCTAATGGTGGACCATTCACTATAAATACCACTTGCCATCCAACCTCTAAACTCACTAGAATCTGATCTCAAATGCTCTAAGTTGAAACCTTTGTTTCATACCTGAGCTATTTTGATCTAGATTAGCATTCGGGGACCATACGTGAGTATTCTTTCGTTCTTTTATTGCTTTTCGAGTCTGAAAGTCAAACTTTGTTTGACTTTCTGCATTGACCAGCTTATGGTCAATGCGAAGTTCGTTTGAACTTCGCAACGTGATTGTAATCACGATGGTTATAGTTGTAACACCTGTGCCTCCACGGCCATCAAACAAATACCGAACCAATGAAATATTATATTTCATACTTGGGATTTGTAAAAATATGTGTATCATTTTGCACATATCAATTCTCGTTCAATTCCAAACTCTAAATTCACTTTCTGGAAGGTTATACGCGCACCGATGCGTAGATATAACCAGTTTAATGCAACAAACACTCCGGAATAGTGAAATAGGCTTAACATACCTTAAATAACCTTTACATAACTTAGAAATAAGTTTTGAAGGCTTTGGTATGGCAAAACCAAGTTAATTCGCTTACAGGGACTAAAGTTGACAAACTGCGAAAGTATGCCAATATGAACTGTAACAGACATTCCAGAACATGACCATAAGTTAAACACACCTTAAATATCCTTTACATAGCTTAGAAATAGGCTTTGAGGGGTTCGGTGTGCTAAAATAAACTTTTGTGTCATTCAGGGACTAAAAGTGTCAAAAAGTGCACAAGTTTGCATTTTCGCGCATAACTTACGTTCTGAATACATCCGGACATCCAAAAATTTATGTGAGCATGACTATATTATATTTTAGTGTTCGGCATAAGAAAAATCCATTCGTTTCGTCATTTGGATCGTTTTTCGCGCTTGTGCGCATTCCGTCGTAATTAAGCGAACATCGCGTTCGTACGACCAAACGAACCAACACCCGGCATATTTTTGAGCATGTTTCATGTCCACAATGTTTAGGCAACATTTTAGGGCCTTAAAGTTGGCTTTACGGGCCTTGGAAGTGCCGGAAATGGGCTTAAACACGTGCAGGGACCTAAACTGTCATTTCTGAAACTTATATGCAGATCAGAGGCCCCAAGCGGCCCGCATTGTGTTTGCCTAAATCTAAAGCGGGCCGCATTAGCCCTTCTGACCAGATTCAATGTTTGTTTTGCAACTTGCAACTGAATTGATTCGTGTCCACACGTTTCCTATCGTCTAGTCAGCGGATAAGAACAACATTTTAGCCACCACAACATTGTGACAAGTGTTCGGCTTGGATCGTGGCACGATATTCAAGAAACGATCCTAGCGGTTACCCGAAAACTATATATACCCCATGCCCCCCATTGCATAACTTACAAGAATTCTGATTTTAGAAACTCTAAGTTGAAACCATTGTTTCATACCTGAGATTCTTGGATCGGGATTAGCATTCGGGGACCCTGGGTAAGTATTCTTTCGTTCTTTTCCTTATTTTATTGCTTTTCGAGTCCGAAAGTCAAACTTTGTTTGACTTTCAGCGTTGACCAGTAATGGTCAATGCGAAGTTCGTTTGAACTTCGCAACGTGAGTGTAATCACGTTGGTCATAGTCCCTTGGGACTATGCCCACTGATTACCACGTTGTCTAGGGTCGTAGGGTAGGCGATCTGATAAATCGCCTATACCTTCGAACCCGACCCAGTTTGGTCGATCATTAGGATCCGACCAAATACATTAGGTGACCCTAGTATAGGGCATAACCTTCCGAGGTTATACCCTATGGTCACATCGTTTAAGTAGTTGTATGATAGGTAGTTTATATGTCTTAGGTAAATTACCAGAATACCCTTTTCATGTATAATTGGTAATTAAGCATATGTAACCTAAACTTTTGTCACATAACTGATTATGTAACATGTTTAGGCATATAACACTTGTCATAGGACTAGTTAGGCGATCCGAACGCGTTTCACGCGAACGACGCGTTAAAGTAGCATAAGCTACCTAAACGGGTCGTAATGGGTCGTAGGCAGTTATGTTAGGTTTCATTTAGTATGTAGGCTTTGTTAAACCATATCACACGAGTCTCCACACTCGTTTGGTTTACAAACCCTAATGCTACCCGATCTTCCGATCTAGGTCCGGTTAATTAACATAGTTACCTATATTAGGTGCCGTTTGATTTCCGTGATCTCTAGCGTTGCTTGGTGGTTATCTTAGGACTCCTGAGCAATCTCAAGTGAGTACATAGACCCCTCTTTTACTGTTTTCCAAACTGTTTTGGGGTGGAACACATGTGCCTACTTGTTACTTTCATGCTTTCCTGTTTTAACATCATATACTACTATGTTTGTTAGTACATTATAGTACATGATTTCATTACTTTTCTGCTATGTATGTTGACTGATAACATGCTAAGCACATTGATTTACATGACTTTTCTGCTATGCATGTTGACTGATAA
Source organism: Helianthus tuberosus (assembly GCA_030545235.1). Classification (NCBI taxonomy): domain Eukaryota; kingdom Viridiplantae; phylum Streptophyta; class Magnoliopsida; order Asterales; family Asteraceae; genus Helianthus; species Helianthus tuberosus. The sequence goes on along the minus strand of CM060360.1, from coordinate 119,859,373 downwards.
CATGCTAAGCACATTGATTTACATGACTTTTCTGCTTTGTATGTTAACTTAGCATACTTAGTACATCATTTTACATTGCATCTCTGTTGCATATGTTCCAGTAACATATGGACACATTGTTTTACAACTCTACCTTGTATGTTTACTCTAGCATACTAGGTACATTATCTTCATCTCATGCTTACATTTTGGTATGACATTTGGTTTGTTTAACGGTTCTATATAACATTCATTAACATTTGCTACGCCGCTCGGTAGTAGGTAGTGGTACCATAGGACTTGACAAATCCCGTTCCGGACATCCCAGGGAAAGGGGATGAAAGGAATGACCGAATCCGAATACAATTCTTTTGATAACCTTGACTGAAAGGGTTATCCGACTGTCTCAAGGCTTGAATGTTTGCGTTTTTACATACTGCATAAGTGTTTGTATCAGTAAAGCATGCATTATTCTACAAAACATAACTTTGATTTAAACCAAGTTTTACTTCAATACTTTGTTTTGTACATTTTTACTTATGGTTTAAGTAGTCTTAATTTTACTTACCATACATATCATTTTGGTTATACATTACTTGACTACTTTTAGATTATAAACATTTGACATGGATATTTGACATAGACATTTGACATGGATATTTGACATAGACATTTGACATGGATATTTGACATAGACATTTTGACATGATTTACATCTTGACATGAACACTTTGATAGTTTGGTTTGGTTTGATTAAGTGATTAAGTAACGATGCGTGTGTAATATGATACAAGCATGGTGGATACGCCGCTGGTACTTCCTATATATAAGTGTTTGTATGGTATTACATGTCGTAACGTTATTTGAATCATTTCTGTTTGAGACATAGAACATTTCATACAAATAACATACTTTTCACAAGACATTGATTTATAAACAACTTATCTTATACAAACACATTTTACTTGGTTATTCATTTAACCTTACATTTATTTATACTTATCATCTGATCTTATCGTTTTTCAAATGATTTAAAAGACAAAGCAAATAACAAGGTTCATGACTAAACATTTTCTCAAACATAAGTCATGAATCTTATTTTCACAAAACCTATGTATCTCACAGGCATTTTTATGCTGACGTACCTATTTTCACATGTGTTTTTCAGGAACTGTTGCATAAGATTATCAAGATACACATAGGCAGACTTGGGCTTTAGTGACAATAAAAGATGCAAGACTAGTTAATTATGTTGTATTTTCCTTGTTTGATTAAGACATTGTAACACTTTTAATCAATAAAACGAAACTTAAATTTCCATGGTTGTGAAACATTAATTCTGTTACAACACGCCCCGATGTTTCCGCCGCGATTTGTTGTTCTACGTGGTCGGGGTGTGACAATAGTCCTTTGTGACTATACCTACTGATTACCACGTTATCTAGGCTCAGTGACGAGCCGTAGTTTCGGTCAGAATACGTATTCTTGCGTATTTTGTAACCAAACTACTTATGGGTATCAAAACCGTTTGTTTTGATACCAAACCTGTTTTCTAAACTTAGTTAAGCATGTTTTAACATGCTTAGCTCGTCACTTTTAGTTTAGTGCTTATATAGGGTCGTAAGGTAAGCGATTTAAACAATCGATTATACTTTCGAACCTGACCTGTTTGGTCGATCATTAGGATCCGACCAAGCACATTAGGCGACCATAGTATATAGGGAATAACCTTCCGAGGTTATACCTTATGGTCGCTTCGTTTAAGTAGTTGTATGATAGGTAGCTTATATGCCTTAGGTAAATTACCAAAATGCCTTTTTGACGCCAAAATTCATTTTAAGCATATGTAACATAACTTTTGACATCTAAACTGATTTGACAACAATATTAGACATGTTAAGGCATATGTTACTTGTCATAGGACTAGTTAGGCGGTCTGAACGCGTTTTACGCGAACGACGCGTTAAAGTAGCATAAGCTACCTAAACGGGTCGTAATGGGTCGTAAGCACTTAGGTTAGGTTTCATTTAGTATGTAGGCTTTGTTAAACCATACTACATGAGTTCCCATACTCATTTGGTTTACGAGCCCTCATTCTACCCGATCTTCCGATTTAGGTCCGGTTTATTAATGTAGTTACCTATATTAGGTGCCGTTTGATATTCTGAGATCTCTAGCATTGCTTGGTGGTTATCTTAGGACTTCTGAGCAATCTCAAGTGAGTACATAGACCCCTCTTTTACTGTTTTCCAAACGTTTTGGGGTGGAACACATGTGCCTACTTGTTACTTTCATGCTTTCCATGTTTTCACATTATATACATGCTATGTTCATTAGTACACTATTAGTACATGATTTCATTACATTTTATGCTATGTATGTCCATTGTGTGCATACTTAGTACATTGTTTTACATCACATCACATCACATGCTATGTATGTCCATTTAGTACATGCTTAGTACATTATTTTACATTGCATCTCTGTTGCATATGTTCCAGTAACATATGGACACATTGTTTTACAGCTCTACCTTGTATGTTTACTCTAGCATACTAGGTACATTATCTTCATAAAACATGCTTACATTTTGGTATGACATTTGGTTTGTTTAAACTATACTATACATTCATTAACACCGATCACGCCGCTCGGTAGTAGGTAGTGGTACCATAGGACTTGACAAATCCCATTCCTGAAATCTCGGGTTTGTTTGGACGTAAGGAATGACCGAATCCGAATACATATTCTTTTGATAACTCATTTTTACATAGTTATCCGACTGTCGCAAGGCTTGGATGTATGAATTTTTACAATACCGCATAAATGTTCATATTCAGTATAGCATGCATATATTTTACAAAACATAACTTTGATTTAAACCAAGTTTTACTTCAATACTTTGTTTTGTGCATTTCATCTATGGTTTAGTTGATGCATTTCACTAGCCATACATAAACATTTGTTACACATTACTTGACTACTTTTGGACTATCAACATTTGACATGGTTTATACAAGGACTTTTGACAATTGGTTTAAACATAGACATCTTATATTGGTGGTTTGGTTTGAGTAAGTGATTTAAGTAACGAGGCGTGTGTAATATGATACAAGCATGGTGGATACGCCGTTGGTACTTCCTATATATAAGTGATTGTATGGTATTACATATCGTTGCGTTATTTGAAATCATTTCAATTTAGACATATAACATTTTATACAAATAACATACTTTTCACAATACATTGTTTTACAAACAACTTAACTTATACAAACTCATTTTTACATGGTTATTCATTTAACCATGCATTATTCTGTTATTTATACGTATCATCTGAACTTATTGTTTTTCAAATGATTTACAAAGACAAAGCAAATTACAAGGTTCATGACTAAACATTTTCTTAAACAGATGTCATGAATCTTATTTTCACAAAACCTATGTACTCGCCGGCATTTTTATGCTGACGTACCTATTTTAACATGTGTTTCAGGAAATGAAGCATAGGATTGATCAAGATACACTTAGGCGGACATGGGCCTTAGTGACAATAAAAGATGCAAGACTAGTTATTTTGTTATGTTTCTTTGATTGTCAAGACATTGTAACTCTTTTAATCAATAAAACAATATTTCAAGTTCCATGTGTTATGAAACAATGATTCTGTTACAACACTCCCCGATGTTTCCGCCACGTTTTGTAGGTTCTACGTGGTCGGGGTGTGACAGTATCGTCGATGGGATAAAGGCCCGACTGGGCACGAAGCGAAGAGGCTGGGTGGATGAGCTCCCGAGTATCTTGTGGGCTCACCGAACCATGCCGAAAACAAGTACCGGCGAAACCCCTTTTAGCCTGGTCTACGGCTCAGAAGCGGTTATCCCGGCAGAAGTTGGCCTGCCTTCTCCGCGTTTGACAGCAGTCAACGCAATCGACAACGAGGCAGAACGTCGTCTTGACTTGGATTTGCTAGAAGAACGACGCGAAATAGCGCGAATCAAAGAGGCCAAGTACAAGACCCAATTGGAGAGGTACTACAATGCGCGAGTCCGCATCTGTACCTTCACTCCAGGAGAATACATCTTTCGAGACAACGAAGCCTCAAACGCTGAACGCCCAGGAAAACTAGCACCCAAATGGGAAGGCCCATACTTGATTCATGAAGTGCTAGGGAAAGGGGCTTACAAACTGCGCACCATGGATGGACACATCATCCTGCGCACTTGGAATGCGCAACAACTGCGTAAATGCTATATGTGACTACCCAAGGCCCTACGCTTTTATCTACTACTGTCGGCCATGCGCCTTTTTTACTTTCCTATGTTGGCGACACGCCCTTTACGTTACAAGCAATGTATCTTGGCCTAAGCGCCTACTTAATCAATGAAAGCATTCGACATGCTCTTTTATCACGACTGACTTCTTTCGTTACAAATGCATGTTAAACTTCTGATTAGCACGAAAACACTTACATTTATTCGCGAGACCGGGCAATTGCACTCACAAGAGCCACACTTACATTTATTCGCGCTAACATAACCGAAGTTTCTAACAACAGTGCAATAATTGTAACGGGAAAGAATACACAAGCATCATATTTAAAACAAAGCGCAAACGCGCAACAGTTGTATAGACAACGGGTAACGTTCATTCCATTTAAAACTAGCGCGACCGCGCAAGAACTTACATTCAAAGTATAGACAAAAAATTACAAGGCACAAAGCTTGTTCCCAAGCCTATTCAAACTCGTCATTCCCATCGTCATCATGCTTATCGCCTTCATCGCCACCATCATCATCAGGTTTACCGTCATCACCTTCATTCCCACCATCGTCACCAGCTGGCTCCTCATCTGATAGTTCAACAGTTATCGGTGGATCAAGGATGGCCTTAAGGCGGTGACACCAGTCATCACGCTCTAAAGCCTTCGCGACCAAGTCCATCACGGGCAGTGACAAATGATCATAAGCATTTTTAGCACGTGTCAGCTCGGCGCTAGCCTGATCAGTCGCTGAACAATGACTAATGTCAAACTCCTGTCCAAACACCTCTTCTACGTGCTGAGCACATTCCAGGTAGCCCCCGTGATGACCAACGGCGCGCGCGGCGTCTGTCAAAGCAGCAACAACGCGATCCAGTTCTCCAGCATTAAGGACAGAGTTGGCAAGCTGTAATGAAGACCGCGCATTAAAAGCAACTCCTAGCAAATGAAAAACCTTTAAAAAAAAAAGAGCAGCATACCAACACTACTCCACGGCCGCGCATCCATTCGGCCTCAGAAACAAGAGTATCAACGATGCCCTGAGCTTCAGCATAATTAGTCTGCGCCACATTAAGGGCCTTGGTACTAACATCGCGAGCTTCTTCGGCTCTTTGTTTAGCCTCTTCAGCAGTGGCTGCCTTGACCTTCTCAGCTTCGAGATCGATTTCTAAGGATTCGCATTTGTCAACCTGATCGTTTAGGCGACGCTTCAGTTCGGCGATCTCAACATCCTTGGCCTGGAGATCCTTGTCCTTACCAGATAACTGAGTCTTCACTTCAGTAAGCTCAACCTAAAAAAGACAAGACTTAGGCTATTTTGCAAACAAGCACAAAGGGAAAAGGCATGAAAGTTTTTACAAACCTCAATCTGCTCCCTAGCAACCTGCGCAGCTTGCGCATCCTCGACCTTGCCGGTCAACTCAACAACCTTGGCTTCAAGGTTGACAACTTTTATAATAGATATCACCAAGAGTATCCTTCGCCCCGATAACTTTTAGATTATAACCACTAGCGCCACCAGAGCTCGCGCCACTAGAAACATAAGGGCCCGATCCCCTGGTAGAAAGCCCCTTGGAACGATGGGGAACCTCAGTATGCGCGGGGCGGGCAGGTGCCTCAACCTCAGGCTCTTTCCTCCTCTCTTGACGAGGCTTCTCAGGCCCCGTCGCGCTCTCAACCTCCGGACCCTGAGCCTTCTCAACAAGTTTCTCCTCTTTCTTCTTCTCTTTCTCCTTCTCGATGTCAGAGGCTTTTTAGCGCTTCGCCTCCTCAGCCCTCCTATCTTCCTCGGCTTTCCTCTTCTTCTCCTCCTCCGCCTTCTTCCTCTTGTCCTCATCAGCTTTCTTCCTACCCTCTTCATCAACCTTCCTCTTCTCCTCGGCAGCCTTCGCCGTATCACCCTCAGCAGTATGCTTGTCCTTGGCAGATTTGATGATAATCTTTGGCCTTTTTGGCTCTGGCTCCGTAAACACAACACCCTTCTCAGGGGTCTTCTTCTTGGTTTCTGCAGAAACTAAAGGGTTAAGAAGAAAGCAACAAAAGGAAAGACAAATCAGGAACATACCAGGAGAGAATCTATAAAGGGAACGCAGATTACTCTGTTTCCCAAGCACCAACGCCCCTCCAGCTGCCGGCGCAACAGCCGTACCAGCAGTGGTCGCGCTTCTACTCCTTTTTCTGCTGACCAACTTCTCAGCAGCATCTTCTTCTTCTTCTTCCTCTTCCTCATGCTCGGCAGTGGAAGGAGTAGCGCCAGCGTCCGGGTTGCGAGAACCCGCGCTCCCTGAGCCACCAGTTCCAGTCTTCTTTCCGCCTGCGCGCGACAAGCCTTCAAGTGAGTCACTAATAACCACGAAATCTGTCAAGTCACTTTGACGAAGCCGAAGAGTACCTTTCTCAGCAGCACCAGCAGTTGCGCGGCTACTCCCGCCCTTCTTGCTTGTCACTTCAAGCTCGACCGTTTTCTTCTTCTTAGGGGGTTTCTTCTTCTTCTTCTTCTTCTTCTTCTTCTCTTCAGGGTCGATGCCCAAGTCGCGCAACACACCTGCAAAGACGTTAGACCACGAACTTAACTCCCCGTTCGAAGATCCTACAGACTCCTCGCTGGAAAGATAGACAACCTCTTTCCCAGCAGAAGTCACAGAGCGCAGAGGACGGGGTTTAGGTATGTGCGCACCTTCAGTTGCAGTAGGCGGCGCGACAAATGCATCAGCAACCGGGTACATGAAGTTGCCCCTAATTTGTGCATACCAATAATCCTTTCCAGCTCGAAGCGGGCGCACGCTCATAGACCCGCCAAAGGTAGAGAACGCAGCTTGATACAGGCGCGCCTCTACAAGACAAAGTGTATAAATAAACAGTTGTGAAACAAATGTCAACAAAATAAACGAGCTAACTAACCTTCATCCTGGAACTTCAAGACAGGGACGTCTTGGCTCTCAGGCGGCCATTGATCACTCATCCGCGCCGCAACAAGTACATTTTCCCCAAACACCCGGTTGGGGGTGGCAGTAAGCTCCCGATACCAAGCCTCAGTCTTAGGGATCGCCAAGTCTTCTTTCGCAATAGCTTCATTCCAGGCGCGAAACGTCATGGGTATCGGAATTACCTCCTCTCGGATATAGAAAAACTTAGGTTTCCAGTCATGGAAACTCTTAGGAGGGTTTAAAAGTATCTTCTTCGCCGTGCCTCGACTGGCGAAGGAATAAAAACCCATGTTCTTCTGAAGTTGGTAGAAAACCCGGAATCTATCAACGGTTGGCTCTATGCCATGAGCCCAACACAGGAACTCGAAATGTCGAACCCGAACCATTCCGGGTGGGCTCATTTGAGATATATGGAACCCATAATATTGAAGAATATGAGCCATGAAGTTAGTCGACGGCAACCGGAAGTTGCCCTGATGGAAAAAGTCTTCGAATAAAGTAATGTACCCCGGCGGTGCATCAGCGGCCGTCTGGTTCTGGCCGGGGGTACCGGGCATCCCACTCCGGTGGGAACCGGAAACTACGTGATAGCTGTTCAAAAAGCCCTAAATCCCACCGGAGAACAGGCACAGGACCTTCTTCTCCGGGATTATCTTCACGTTGTTCTTCAGCCATCGATAGATAAACAAAGGTCTTGAATGTCCTGGAAACAAGCCTGATAATCTGCTACGATGTTCTTCAAGAACTTGAAGAGATCTGCTGCAACCGTGTTCTTCAAACTTTGAAGATTCAAAGAAGTTTGAAAGGAAGTAAAAGAATAGTAGAAGAGAAAAGTGATGAGCCTCACATCTCTCCGGATATATATACCCATCGCATTTAATGCGATGAGTAACTGTGCCGAAACCGCCGCAAGCAAGGCCAACCAGAAAGCGCCACGTAAGGCGTGTTTCCCGGAGTGACAGTTACCACGCGCGCGTGAGCTTCATTCTCCTGACGAAAATCTGAACCGTCAGCAACCAGTTGATGGCAACCGTCAGAGGTCAACTCAGTCGTCACCAACCACCACTTTTGCACCAACCTGTCAGAAAATTCGAATTTCGAGATTTTTCCCGCCCAAAGTCATTAGAAACTTCGTGTTAAAGCTAACAACAAAGCCAACAACAAGCCTGGTAGCCGCGCCGTAGTAACCAACAGCTTACACGCGCGCCATCTACCAAAGCCAAAAGCATCATTTCACTTTATTTCCTTTAAGTCCAGAGCTCCAACCACTTGCCTTGCGCATGGTGCAGCACTGGACTGGGGGGACTTGAAGGGGTATGGTCCCAAAAAGCCGCGCAACCCCTGTAAGGCCGCGCGAGGACCATACTCCTTAATCAGCAATTTTCTTGATTGCCAACCTCGCGCGGGTTACAACATATCTGTGTACCGCTGCGCGAGGCCCGCATAAGAGTAAAACTCCAGTCAGCAACACTTGGCATTCTAAAAAGAACATCTGAAGGCCCATGAAGCTCGCGCGAGGTGATAACGTGCTCAGCAAGAATCATGCGTAACTTCGGCGCGAGGCCTTTCCAGATAGTACATAAGGTACAAGTGGCAGAATAAAAGAGCCAATCAGGGTCCTTCTGTTCCTGCGCAATCGTGCTCCACGATCGCCTGACATGCAGGAGACAAAAAGTACTTAAGGACGCCTATGTGGCACCAATCACAGGGCAGAGACAACTGCCCCACGATCTCCACTTACCTACTGATGGCAGAAGGGCGACCAGGCCGACAACAGTGACACGTGGCTCCAATCACGTTGCGCCAACTCCATAAAGCTCCTAGAAGCCACTAACGGTCGACACCAGTAAGACAAGGAGCATATCCTCCATGTTGTCGCCTTCCGGCCCAAGGCCCATCAGCCCACACCCTCTTACACCTCTCCGGCTATAAATAGAGGCCTTCACTTCACAGGTTATTCATTCCATTCCCTCTACTCTCACTTAATACTTAATTCTCTCCCAAAGCAGTCGCTTATTCTCACGCCAGAGCCCGGTTAAGAGGGAAACCCCCACATTCCCCTCTTAACGAGTAACGGTGTTTTGTTTTGCAGATAAACACGGTCATCAAGGAGCTCAGGAAACTATAAGAAGATTAACCATCATGGTTGAAACATAAACCAAACTGATTAGCCTCCTAGTTAGTTACGTGTTTCTTCAGCTTTCAAGTACTAATCTAGAGACAACTAAACTCCTTAAAATTATACAAATATATAAATGCTTCCAAGTTTTTTTAATACCCGGTACGGGTTTTTTCCCAACCCGATGCATACCCGAACCCTACCCGATGAATACCCGAACCAGACCCGAACCCGGAAATAGGGTATTATAATACTCGGGTTTTATAAAACCCGACCCGAACCCGGGTATATAGGGTATACATTTTTGGTAGAAAACCCGGACCCGGACCCGACCCGGTTTAAAAAAAATCCGATTTTGTAAAACCCAATCCTACCCGAACCCGGTTCCATACCCGAAACCGGTATTTAAAAAAACCCGATTTGTGCACCACTACCCGGTGGTTTGTGCGCCTCTACATAAAAGGAGAGGTACGGCAAGAGAAAGTCGGAATTGAAAAAGACGACTGATTAGCCCAGCCCACTTGCAAAAAGGCTTCTGCTTTGGGTCTCAAGTGAATCTCCCAAATATAAAACCCTGTGACCGCACTCGCTTACCGACCGGCGACCTACACACATAACGATGTTTCTCCGGCGAATTGGACAGATGGGAAGACGACAATCATCGTCCATCTTGTCTCTAATAATCCCAATCCAACACCCTTCTCCAAATGAACAATCGAGAGGGTTCGTTTCAGAGATGCGAAAAACAGCTTTTGAAGACCGCATTCGTAGACTCATCCGAAACGACATTCAATACGAACTCGATCGATCTCCCCTTACTCAGGTAGGTTTCCCCCTTGCACACCTATTTATTATACACTTAGTTAGTTGTTTATATGCTGATGTGCAGCAAAAATTCTGAGCACCTCATTTCTCTGTAAAACGGAGCGAGCGAGAGCCCAGCTTGGTTGTCTGAGGCCCCCCTAGGTGAGGCACACAATGTGCAAAAAGCGCACTTAAAAAGTGGCACTCTTCACATAGGGAAGTTTTTGTGCTTCAGGATGTTGTATGTATAGCTTTTTAGGTAGTACATGGCAGAGCTTGACCAAAAGTTTTTTTTCCTATCGTAATGTTTCGGGTTATATGTTTGGGTCGGATATTCGATTCGGGTCGGGTTAATCAATAATAACTCAAAATAAAACTACATAATCTTCATTCAAATGAGGCGTTCTTATACATAAAAAAACGCTAACTATTGTTTACGAAAAATAAAGACCAAATATTTATAATGATGCGAGATAATTGTTAAGTACCTAGATGAAGAATTACAACTCAGCCCAATGATCTTTAAGGTAAATGAGTACCTTTAAGACTTTTAAGATAAAAAAAGAAGCCTCAATTTGATTTATATATAAAGTAGTAACAAACTTTACTTAAAGTTTATAAACAATTATAAAACTTACTAATAGCCCGTTCTTCACTTTTTTTTTAACTCAATACGAAAATATGTTTTTAAAAGCTACGCAACTGCATATATGTTCTTTATGTATTAAATCATATATAAAACTTAATTACAACTATGTTTTGGGTAACTGATGCTAAAAACATATGAGAAATATAAAAAAAAAGGTTATATAGTACCTCGCGTACGGAAAGCGGTGTGCTTTGGCTCAGGACATTATTGCCTCCTTCGCCACATGCTTTTAAAACCAAGGTGACCAATCTCTGTTTTAGAGTATTGTTGGCAGCGGCAGCGGAAGTTTGTCTTGAACATTAACATCATTTGCAGAACTTGATTCACCATAAATATGTTGTGAATTCATAATGAATCAATCGAACAAACAACACACACTCGAAACGAATAGAAGAATGTTTTGGATATTGTTATAAAATATCTTGGTGCTGGTTATGATCCCGTCAAAACGTTTATATACATATTGAAAGAGACGGTTGTTACCGGCGGTTACTTTTGGCGGGAGTAACCACCATTCGAACCGGTGTGTCATGTGTGACATATCCCTCTCCATATTTTCGATACATACACACATATATAAGTACAGTAAAGTTATAACACATAATACACATAATAAACATAATATAATCAAGTTTATATATTCTAATACTCCCCCTTAAACTGGATTATATTTACGGGAGTGCATTAATACGCTCCTATTTGCTTCGTTCACTGCCTTCTCAGCCTGCCGGAAGTCGAACCTCCTCCCCTTTTGTGCTTTCTTCAATCCCATCCAGTCATTTCCAGCATATAGAGCGTAGTGTTCTCTATCATCTTCTGGAATGCAGCCTGTGCTCATTGTCCTTCTTCCTTCATCGGCAGCTTTGTCTTCATTCCTTGCATATCCCTGAGTTTGATCTTCTCTCACATTACCTTGTACCGATTTGAACTTATATGATAACATCCAAGTACATAGCATACAATATTCTCATGTAATCTCCGTCTTCATAATCATGACCCATATCTTTCGAAACCATTGCCCATAGATTATTTGAAGTCACAGTTCTATGGCCTACTTCTCTCTTTACAACCATGTAAAGTTCTAATAGGTTCACCTTCTTGTTGTTACCCATGTACACCGGAATCGGTCTCGTAGTAATTCCCATCTTTATTCTCAAAAACCAGTCGATCATCTCCTCGAATTTCACTTCTATCTCGTACTTGTATTTCATCACATACACACTATCTTCTAACATGTCTAAGAGGGCCTTACAGTCTTGAAATTCATTGAATTTCATTGCTTGCAGAATCATTACATTCCAATCGGGTTCGTTGGAAGTTAGATTCAATTTTTCGAAATAATCATTCAAGTAATCTGATTTGAAAGTTTCATGTTCTGATTCTTTATCGATTATAGACTGTTTCTCTCTTGAACCGATTTCATCTTCTCTAGTTAATCCAGTTATGTTGTTTTTCTTATTCATAAGGGGTGTACTGAAAGTAGGGAAAAGTTTGCATCTTTCACCATTAAACTTCACTGTGAAACCTTGAATCACCAGTTGATCAAGGCTGAGAACATTTCTATCCAATTCGGGAGTGTAGTAAACACTTTGGATTCGAAACCTCTCACTTCCTGATACAACATCCACAGCCCCTATACCCCTAATAAAATAGAAATGATTCTCACCGGTGTTTGTTTCAACACCGAACATATTCTTGATCCTCTTGAATACATCTAAATTACCGGAGTAATGATGCTTAAAATTCGGGTTTACGTACCAAATTTCTGACCAGAGGCCACCATCAGTGCCGTCGACGATGAATTCTGAGTTTCGGACTTCATCTTCTTCATGTTTTTGTATGCCGGTTTCAATGGCTTGCCTGATCAAGAGAGTTGCTTCATCATTTTCTTTTTCTTTGCAGTAGGCAATTTGATGTCCTGGTTGATTGCAGTAGTAGCATCTTCTTTGTCTTGTCTTTGCCATCGATCGTTCACGTTGTTCGTCGGAACAGTGTTTGCACGGAAGAACCGTTGCAGATGTGTAAACTCTTTCTCCTGCATGATCTACCGTGGCTCTGATACCACATGTTGGCAGCGGAAGTTTGTCTTGAACATTAACATCATTTGCAGAACTTGATTCACCATAAATATGTTGTGAATTCATAATGAATCAATCGAACAAACAACACACACTCGAAACGAATAGAAGAATGTTTTGGATATTGTTATAAAATATATTGGTGCCGGTTATGATCCCGGCAAAACGTTTATAATACATATTGAGAGAGACGGTTGTTACCGGCGGTTACTTTTGGCGGGAGTAACCACCATTTGAACCGGTGTGTCATGTGTGACATATCCCTCTCCATATTTTCGATACATACACACATATATAAGTACAGTAAAGTTGTAACACATAATACACATAATAAACATAGGCAAAAGATCAAATACAAATAATCTTAACATACTAAACATACACATTGAAGGAAAACCCAAAAAGACAAGGTGGCATTTTTGTAATTACCACCAACTATCAAAGTTACAACCAAAAATACCTAAAAAAACAAAAAAAAATTTTTTTTAACATTTTTTATTAAAAAATCGCTACATTTCGTTAGCAAAAAAAAAAAAAAAAAAAAAAAAAAATTATTTTTTTATTTTTTGCTGCTACTAAAAGTAGCGGTTTTTTAATAAAAAATGTTAAAAAAATAAAATAAAATAATTTGTGTGTTTTTTTTTATTTTTTTAGGTTTTTTGGGGGTTTAGTTTTTAGCATTTTAGCTTGGGTGGGGGGGGGGGGGGGGGGGGGGGGGGGGGGGGGTAGGTTTTTGGGGGGTGGTGGGAGTGGTTAGGTTTTTTTAGGTATATTTGTAGAGTAACTTTGATAGTTATTGATAATTACAAAAATGCCACCTTGTCTTTTTGAGTTTTCCTTCAATTTGTATGTTTAGTATGTTAAGATTATTTGTACAAGAACTTTACCCAATAAACATAATATAATCAAGTTTATATATTCTAATAAGTATACACATTATAGTGTAGGTAAAACTAGACTATATATATTTGTTTGAGAGAGATATAACATGGGCTGGTGTATGGTGGGACGGATCCGGACATGGTATTCCGGATTGGGTAAAGGTATTATTTGGGACATAGCCCTATACACACATACCTGTAATGTAAGTGGGCATGCTTGATTTTGAACCATTTGTGCATTTGTTAGTTGTGATCGCCTAGCAGACTACTTTGGAAATGGATCCTTTTATATGTATCCTTCAACATACAAAGATGTAGGTAGATTCTTGTATACTCACCAGTGGATATACTTTTGCAGCTTGTTTCAAAGTTCAAATCTTTTTCGGTCGATGAGAGGTCCGGAGAACAATGGATCAGATTGAACAAGAAATTCGGTGACAACGAAGAGATAAAATTAGAGGTAACCATGTTCCAAGTCTCTGCTCCTCCTGCAAAAGACGGTTCTCTTACCACAGCTAATGATCTGGAGCTTTATATATCAATGATGGTTGATATCTTTAAGGATGAAGATAGCGGTGTTTTGGAATTCGTTTGCAATGTTTGGCCTGACAGCATAGAGATCGACAAAGTTTTTATGCGTGACCAAGATGGAATGACTGGTAAACCGTATTTGGGTCCTCCATTTCAGTAAGTTCTGTTCTGTTCTTTTATTTATTTATTTATCTATTTATTTATTAGTAACTTGTGTAGTTAATCCCTCAAAAAATTAAACAAATATTGGATCTGCATTTTGTTATCTTAACTCATAGACTCATACAGTTCGTTTATGATATTGAATTAACTGATTCTGATTTTGGTTTCATAGTTTGTTATGGGTCAAATAATCATTTTCATGCTAGATAAAAGGGGTTTAATTTAATCGTCGACTTTAAATGTTACTCCATTTCATAAACCATCTCTTCATTTTAAACAGGATTGTTATTCTTTATTCTATATATGCATCAATCCATGTTATCATCAGAATTTATACTAATCGTCGATTATTACTACTTCAAAACAACCTGATTATCTAATTTCGGTTACTCAAGATTACCTAATATCTTGACTGCTTGGTTAGGTTTTATTTTAGGGGTGTAAACGAGCCGATCCGAGCCCGAGCTCGCTTAGGCTCAGCTCGTTTCTTTTTTATTAATCATTTAATTGTTTTATTTATAAATTTGTAACTATAGTATTCACATATAACATCATATATATTATTTTATATATAATTATGATATATATATATTTAATATATTAAATAAAGATTGTATAAACAATAGGCTTGTTTAAGCTAGCTGCCGTGAAGTTCGGACTCAACTCGTTTATTAAATAAGGCCAAGTATAGTGAGCCGAACTATAGATTTTTATATTGTCATGATTTTAAACATGGTTTTGATTGGCTTGTTTTCAGCGACTTAGACGATGAGCTGCAGTCTTCACTGTATGATTTCTTGGAGTCGAGAGGAATCAATGATGAACTTGCTGTCTTTTTGCATAAATGTATGCAGCACAAAAGCAAAAATGAATATATTCGTTGGATGGGAAACATCGAGTCGTTTGTAGCCCGGAAAAAGTAAATCCATAACACTGTTTACTTTTGCGTTTCGCAGCTCCTATAAATGTGAAACTGAATGAAAATAACTTCAAAAGTTTTTTTAAAATTTCATTTTGGATGCAAGGGTGGTTAGGTTTTGGCTTTGGTTTCAAGTGTAACTATATACTCATTCGGGTTTGGTTTAGTTACTTCTGAACAAAATTGGCTAGACAGGAGGATTAATGACAGTTATTGTAATGTCTTGTGTTGGTGATTTCGTTTGTTTGGTGGTTTAAGATGTCAGAATTTTGTATATATATAATTAACTTATATTTACCAAAAGTGAAAAGCAGGTTATTTTAGAAGTTTATAAATAAAAAAGTTGTGTATTATATTTGTCGACGGGAAATAGGAAGGAAAAAATATGTATACCGAGGACCGACGAGTTTGTTAACTCTTAGGCTGTGTCGGTTTGATCCTGATGTTATATATCATAAAAAAGTTAATTTAACATGTTTAAAATTATTTTTTTTGGAGCTTTTGCTGTTTTGCATATAAAAATGTTTTTTTTGAGCTTCTCTATATAAAAATGTGTAGAAGCCCTTTAAAAAATATCATTTTTGTAAATTTTGTTACCATTCTTTTTTAGACTATTTATTTTTGTTTTTTAGTTTTGATTTTTTTTTATTAAAAGGCTTTTACAAGTATTTTATTAATTTTTTAACATTTTAAATAGATTTTTTTTATTATACATTTAACATGTTAAATGTATGGTTCCTTGGTTTCCCATTTTTTGAGGTTCCCCATTGAATATATTATATACACGGTTAGGGTAAAATGAAAACTTATACGAGTTGTGATAACTTAGAGAACTCGACTTTAAGAAAGGTTTTTGTAGATTTTTTTTACCAAAAATCCTAAAGAAAAATCAACCTTGTCAGTATTTCTAAACATTTTAATTTAGAGGTGTGAAAAAAATTGAGGCAAAACTCGCACTGAAAGGTCGAATTCTCTAAGTTCTCACAATTCGAAGTGGTTTTTCTTGATCTTTGATCCTATATATAGGGTAAGGGTAAAATGTAAACTTATACTAGTTGTGAGAACTTAGAGAACCCGGCCTTACGAAAGGTTTTTCAGTTAGTTTTTTTTTTTTCCAAAAATCATAAAAAAATATAACTTTTCCAAGAAAAAAACTAATTTTTTTTTTCTTTTACGGCAGCCGTAATGCTATAAAAAGTGATGTCATTCTTATGCCATCACCTTTTTACAACTGCTATAAGGGGTTGAAAAATACTATTTCGACATTTTAGTTTTTTTATGGCAGTCTTTCATATATATATATATAGGGGAGGGTTCATTGGGGAACACTAAAAAAGTGGGGAACAGGGGAACACTTTTAAAAATTATACTTAACATGTTAAAAAAAATATTTTTTTAATTTTTTTTCAGCGCTTTTTCTTATAAATACAAGTAGAAACATTTTTGATAAAAAAAATCAAAAACTAAAAATATAAAAAAAACAGTTATATCTTATAGAATTAACTTAACATGTTAAAAATATTTTTTTTTTAATTTTTTTCAGCGCTTTTCTTTATAAAAAGGAGGAGAATCTAGTTGAGTAAAAAAATTTTTGGAGAAAAAAATTTTTTTTTTAGCCTTTTTTTAATTTTTTTTTAATATTTTTAGTTTTTGATTTTTTTATTAAAAATGCTTCTACAAGTATATATAAGGAGAAGCGCCGAAAAAGATGTTTAAAAAATTAATTTTTAACATGTTAAGTTAAATTTTTAAGAGTATTCCTCGGTGCCCCACTTTTTTAGTGTTCCCCAATGAACCTCACACTATATATATATATATATAGGGAGCCGCTAGAATGAGAACCACCACGAGTTATGAGAACCGCGAGAACCAAGTGCCACGGAGGGGCGTTGACCACGATTTTTTTTTACAACCAGATCCGTATATTTTAACAACATTCGTAAAAAAAAATTTCAAACGGCGCGCCCGAGGGGGGTAGTTTTTTACACCCAAAGTTTGGTGTTTTTATTATTTTTTTGTTTTTTATTTTTTTTTTTTACAAACTTTGGGTGTAAAAAACTACCCCCTCGGGCGCGCCGTTTGAATTTTTTTTTTTTTACGAATGTTGTTAAAATATACGGATCTAGTTGTAAAAAAATATCGTGGTCAACGCCCCTCCGTGGCACTTGGTTCTCGCGGTTCTCATAACTCGTGGTGGTTCTCATTCTAGGGCTCCCTATATATATATATAGGGAAATGTTAACATACAAAAGCCCTTATCATACTTCACGTACGCGACAATGGTAACCGTCGGATGAGGGCTATAATCACGCATGGAGGTGATAATCACGCATGTGATCAATTATTTGGTGATAATCACGCATGGGGAGTATAATCACGCACGTTATGATGCTGAAAAAAAATAATTACGCACGTTATATATATGTAGGTTAAGCTGTAATGTACATTATACTTTATCTATATATATATATATATATATATATATATATATATATATAGAAGAAGGATCCGTTAGGAACCACCCTTTATTGCGAGAACCGCGAGAACCAGTGTGAACACAAACAGTAATACCTAAAAAAATCTAAAAAACACCCAAAAAATATATTTTTTTTACTATTTTTTTGTTGTAAAAATTGCTATATTTCGTTATTAAAAAAATTAAAAAAAATTAAAAAAAAATCGAGTAACAGTTATCCATGCACATGTGCATATGTATCATTTATTTGACAAATTACGTAGTTCATTACAAATATTAGTCAATTGCACTTTCATTTACACTACCATGTGTAATACACTACTTTTACGTTAACAATATTAGAAATGCACATGTGCATCTATATGTATCAACATGAAATAAGGTGTTTTGGTACGCTACTTTCTCTTTTATCTATCATTCCATCCATAATACACAAACATGCACATGCGCATTTTTGTCATTTCTTTGACAAATTCCGTAATTCATTACAAATATTAGACAATTGCACTTTCATTTACACTACCATATGTAATACACTACTTTTACGTTACCAATATTAGAAATGCACATGTGCATCTATATGTATCAACATGAAATAAGGTGTTTTGGTACACTACTTTGAATACACTTTCCGTTTTATCTATCATGCCATCCATAATACACTACCATTATCTTCTACTATCCATAATACAATACCATTACCAATATTTTCACTTTATTACATGTATATGAACACCATTTATACCATCCAATCAACAAACATATTACATCATAAATTGGCAACTATAACCAAACCATCAACCACTAGATATAACTAACCAAAAAACATGTATATGGGCCTAATTCTCCATTCAAAATCACAAACTTTTTGTACCAAAACACGTTATATCATGGTTATACATAATGCTGCACATGTGCATTTTTCATATTGATAATGTAAAAAGTAGTGTATTACGGATGGTATTAAAGTGCAATTGTCTATTACTGATAACGTATTACGGAATTTGTCGAAGTAATAATACATATGCATATGTGCATGGATAACTGTTACTCGAAAAAAATGTTTTTTTTTTTTTTGCTAACTAAATATAGCGATTTTTTTTTATAAAAATATTATAAAAATAAAATTTTTTGAGTGCTTTTTGTTTTTTTTAGATTTTATTTTGTGTTCACATTGGTTCTCGAGATTCTCGCAATAAGAGTGGTTCTCAAATGAACCTTACCCTATATATATATATATGTGTGTGTGTGTGTGTCTATAGGGTAAGGTTCATTTGAGAAGCACCTTTAGTATGAGAATCAATGTGAACACACAAAAAAAACCTTAAAAATCCAAAAAAAACCTAACCCCCCCCCCAATCTAAATGCTAAAAACTAAACCCCCACCCCCACCCAAGCTAAAATGCTAAAAGCTAAACCCCCAAAAAACTTAAAAAAATCTAAAAAACACACATTTTTTTAATACTTTTTTTTTTGGTAACGAAAATTAGCGATTTTTCGCTAAAAAATATTAAAAAAAAATTTGTGTGTTTTTTAGCTATTTTTAGGTATTTTTGGTTGTGTTCACATTGGTTCTCGCAATAAAGGGTGGTTCCTAAAGGATCCTTCTCCTATATATATTGAAGGGGTATGGTCCCAAAAACCTCGCCCAAGCGCATTGGACAATACCACAACCTTATCCCAAAACATCTTGAATACAGACCCTGCGCGGCTGCGCAGCGGTCCTAAACAGGATTTGGGAAGAAACAGTTCAAATGATGAGGTGTGGTCCTCGAAACCTTGCGCAGGTGACCATATCACAACCTCATTTCCAGAACATCTTTAATAAGATGTTGCGCGGCTGCGCAGTGGTTACAAACAAGGTATAGAAAGAAACAGTCTTCGGTAAACATGCGCCGAAAGAAGGGAGAAATAAACAGTCAGCTAACACCCTTGCGCAAGGAAACAGCTAGACTTGAAGATAAAATCCTAAACCTCTCCGCGCGTCTGAAGTCAAGACTTGAACAAGAGTATCTTTACTGTTACAACAGAATAGACACGTAGCAAGCACATAAAAGGTTTACAGCTGTAGATCTTCTAGAAGGTTGTTAATGCTCATCATGCACAACCATTCAGTTATAACTAACTGTGACGTGGCATGATCTGGAACGCTCATCTGATTATGGTGATGGCACCCCTTTGAAGATCAATCTACAACAAACCCACTTTCCACGTGGCATCTCCCCAGCCATCGATCACACTCACGATCCGTGTGCATTGATGTGACGTTAGTGGTTGACGGAAAAAGGAAATAACCGCCGACGGAAAATACTTTCCGTCACTATCTCCGTCAACAAATTTTCCGCCCAAATCCAGCTACAAATAAGTCATTCTAGGTATGATCTCACAAGTTACACTCACTTCACTTTTACTACTTCTACTTCTTCATCGAGATCACTGTACTTATTGTGACAACTCGAACTTTCAAGATTAGTGTCGTCTAACCCCGTAACTTTATAATCTTGTATTATTCCTTTTACACTACGTTTTATCACTAGTTGCGGTGAATGCTTGTTATTTGCTACTTGTTGAATCTTAATGTAAACGAGAATCATTGTTTGTATGTTTAGGCCGCACACACACTTAGATTATACTTGGGCCGCGCTTGTTATACGCCCCCTTCGGCCCACAAACACACGAGTCATTCTAGGCTGAGTTGCACGAGCCCAATCTCTAAACCGAAGCCCAAACCGAGCACATTTGTACACCGGGCCAATGTTTGGGCCTAGTAGAACTCTAGTGGAAGTTAGGTTGGGGCCGGCTATTAGTGTTAGTCTTTATACATCACATGAAAGTTCACGTAACATGATAACACACACATAATCAAACCCTAGTTTCTCCTCCCCCTCATCAAGACCCGACGGCAATTCCCTTTCCACTCGAAGACTTCATCGATCCCATTCTTATCCACTCGGTTAGTAAATCATCACCCTTGTCATGAGATAAACTGGGTAGCATTAATACGTAAGGTAGCATCTGATTGTGTTCTTGTTTGATTCTAATGCTTAGGGTTTCATGTTAGCAAATATTATTAAGAAACAAACTCATATTTACTAACTGTTAGAATGGTTATTGTTGTATGATTGTAAATAATGAGTGTGATCTGAGGTTGCACATGATATCATAAATTACTAAAGGGTTTATAATGATTTCACAAATTGCACATGATTGTGATCTGAGGTTGCATGTGATTTATCGTGGATAGTAATGATTAGCTATTGAGGTAATCATGTGGGTCGGTTTGTTGTGATCGAGGGTCTTGATTATAAAAGTTATAAAAGAACAATGAATCACTAGAGCTGTGTTGTAGGAATAGGTTTTGCAGGATGCATGACGGGTGGTCCGTAGGACAACCCTTAAGAGCCTTTAAATGATTAAAATCCCATACTATACACGGATATTTGCTTGAACTTGGTAACTACTAGTTGTTTGGACGAGCAGGTGCAAATGGAGCATAAAAGGGAAAGAATTTGGAGCATCAATAAAAAATAACATTTTGGAATTGAAGAATTAAGAGGATAGCATGATAGAGGATGAAATTACGAGAACGTAGGCGAAAACGGTGAAGAAAACGGAGTTGAAACGAAAAAGTTATGCTGAAAACAAGTTTTCAGCATTTCTTGCCGTAAGACAGGAGCTCCTGGCCGTAAGACTTGATTGACAGCCGTAAGGTACGGCACCCAGCCGTAGCTTACGGCTCCGTCTGATCCAAAATGTGTAACTCCTCATTTTAATGCCATTTTCAAGTGGTTTTATGGTGGCTAATCATCTTCTTTCGGTTACCACTTGCTTGGGAACGAAAATTGGAGTATCTTGGACACTTTGGCAAGGAAAAACACTATCCTAATCATGAGTTTTGAGTGCTTTGATCCATATGAACATTGAAACTCTTGTTAAGATGTTGTTTGAAGCTATGAGTGGCTAGGTTCTTTATGGTCATCCTAGGTTGAAGGTTTGTATGAGACAATTGTGTTTTGATTCCATATTTCTAGAATGGTAAACTCTATTTATATTTTGTTTATCATGGTGTGTGATTGCTTATTTGTAAATTGTTGATTCTTATGACATTCTAGTTTGAAACCATACGTTCTTGGTGCCGTTGGCAATCGAGATATCATGGGTAGAAGTAGGATTGGGTAAGGGTTGATTGGTCATCGGGTAACAACCTCACGTTCTAGGAATCTGAGTACTTAGTTCCCTTTTATCACAATAAGTAATTACACGCGAACTATGTCTATGTAGTTCTTTCTAGTGGATGATAGCACAATTGTTGAAGCAAATCGGAAACTTAGGATGGTCATTCGTCTCCAAATTGTTTACAAACTCAACTTTCATTTCGCAAATTAATTAGTATTCTTAGTTTTTAAAATCAATCCAACCAAACAAACTCTTGAAATTTACTTTTATTGGAATTAGTGTAGTTTTAGTCAAGTTAGATATACACTTAGATAACATACATTCCACAAACTCCCTGTGTTCGATACCCACTTACCACTATCTATTTAGTAGTAATTGGATTAAATTTGATTGTGACCACGACATCACGTCAAATTTTGGCGCCGTTGCCGGGGAGTAGTGTGCAACGTGTGTTATCTTGTGTATTAGTTTGAAAAAAAAATTAAAAGAAAAAAAATTAAAAAAAAAAAAACCAAAAAGATTTCTTTTATGTTCATGATTTACACTTGGTAGTTGAGTTGTGTTGTGCAGGATGACAGGGCATTACACAAATTTCAGCTTATCTACGTGTAGATTGTGCGGGGGTCCACGACATCCATGTATTGGTTGCCACGAGGCTCACTACAGGAGGGCACATGGAAAACCGGTGTCTTATGTTTCACAGCTTCCACCTCCATCATACGTTGACGATTATGAATCAGAAATGGAGGATGACTATTATTCATATGGATACGATCGGGACGAGGAAGTTTATTATGAGGCAAGGATGGATGATCTATGTTTTTGTTGCGGTCGCGATCACACTTATGATTATGATGTGTGCCCGGTGTATTCGGAAAACCCGAAGTATTGGAATAAAAAGATGATGGAAGCGCGCATCTATAGACCGTATCAGGGATATCGACAATATCATCCCGAAGAATATTCTGAGCCCGAGGGTGTTTTTGTTTATGAGACCGAGGAGGAAAAAGAGCTTGCTGTATTGGAAGTAACTTTGTCCAAACTCGAGCAATATTTAGCAACACCCAACCTGTCCGGTGAAGACCGAATCAGCTGCTTAGTTTCTAAGTGTCACACTTTAAAATTGAAGATAGAGATAGAAGAACGCCTCTCACCATTACCTGACGATATTAGAGATTATTCTCACATGAAGGAGGAGGTTGTGGAGGATAATACCACACCAATGAGTCCTTTATCTGATGAAGAGTCACTTGTAGATCAGATGATGTGTGCAGATTATGAGGTAGAGCAGGCTGATGGGATGGATATGTGTACTGAACCTCTTCCCATATCAATGATTCAAATTAACAAGTGTGGGGAAGAGGGTTCGAGGAACAAGATGAGAAGGGTGAAACTACCAGACATTAAGGTATATGTCATGAAGTGGACTAGCAAAGCCCGCAGGAGCAGCTTTAACATGCCAAATATATTGAAAAATCTATGGAGATGGCATGTAAATTTCCGGGCATTTGTTGGAAATGTTGCGGGTAAGTGTGCATTAAGACCACCATAACGCATATCAGGTATGGTCTGGCTGAAGACCTTTAAACTTAGCGCTCTCGGGAGGCAGCCCGAGGATGTAGAGTATTGTATTTGTGTTTTGTTTTGTTTTGTTTTGTTTTGCTTTGTTTGGTTTTGTTTTGGTGTTGTGTTTGTGTGTTGGCAGGTTATTACGTTTCAACCCTCGCGGATGCAATGATTCAAGTGTGGGGATGTTTGGCAACATCCCTGTTGAGATATCGGCGAATCTAAGAGATGTTTTTGAACCGGTTCGATCACCGCAGCTGCATCACTACCAACATTGCTGATTTACTAATCAGGTCGTGTCTTGTTCTCATCTTGTGCCCCTTTGTATATATTCAGGTTTAAGTTTTTGGTTGGGCGAATGGGTGGTGTATTGGTTTTGATGTTATGTGTTGGGTTGTGCTAGTTTGGCGGTGTTAATGTGTTTTTATAAAAAAATAAAAAATATATATAAAAAAAAATCCAAAAAGAAATTTGGGGTTTGAGAGTTTAAACAAAGGCTGATGTTGTGGGTTAAAAGTGATCCTTCCTTCAAAGCCATACATTGGGACAATGTATCCCAAGTGTGGGGATGGGGGAAATTTTTGATAGTTTTAAAAATTTTGTAAATCTGAGCGAAAATTGTTAAAATTTGAAAACTTGATATTGTGCCATTTGACACACCGACACCCATTCCTAGTCTTTTCTTGGTGAGGATTTGAGCCACACATGATTGTTAGTGATATTTCATTGTTTGAGTGGCGGTGTGCGTTGTGTGTTAATAGAACTTGTGTACGAATTCTTGTTAAATCCTAGAGTTAACATGCTTTTGAAAATGATAGGGGGACTTTTAGGAAGCCTCGTCTAGATGTGTGAGAGTGCGGGATTGGTGGGTTGGACCTCATATGTTACATATATGAGCTTGGTATTGTGAGGGGTGGGGGTTTGGTCCTTAGAAAGCCATGTTGAGCCTTAGACCATTCGATTGTGACCCAAACCTACTTCCTACAAAATTTTACCTATTGAGATGACCCGGTTTAGGAGATTTAGTATGTAGTATTGATGTTCTTGTATATATTGTTGAGTTTGATGTGTTATGAAAAAAATGAAAAAAATGAAAAAAAAAAGAAAAAAAAAAGAGAAAAGAATATGAGAAAAATACAAAAAAAAAAAAAAAGTATTTAGTTGCGATTGTAGTTGAGAATGTTGAAGAAATTGTGTATATATTTGGTGTTTGCTTCGTAGTAGTAGAAATAAAAACCGGGTCAAATCAATTAGCTCTTTCATATGTATTCCACCATTTTCCTACCTTTGCACCTAGCCCTGTTACAACCCGCAAGTCCCTTTGATTCTAAAGCATGCTAGATATTTGTTAGGAGGAAACTTGATTTATATACAAGCTTATTGTCGCGCACACACACACACGCATTGAGTGGTTTAGCATTATGCTAATAATTCTTGTTACCGAGAGATTATTGTGAGGGGTGTGTCATGTGGTATGATTGGAAGTTAGTAAAAGGACGGCATATTTAGCTTGGTTTGCATAATTGATCGCTAGTGGTTTTGAATAATTTTTGAATGGGTTGCTTGGGACAAGCAACGAGTAAGTGTGGGGATGTGACGGGTGGTCCGTAGGACAACCCTTAAGAGCCTTTAAATGATTAAAATCCCATACTATACACGGATATTTGCTTGAACTTGGTAACTACTAGTTGTTTGGACGAGCAGGTGCAAATGGAGCATAAAAGGGAAAGAATTTGGAGCATCAATAAAAAATAACATTTTGGAATTGAAGAATTAAGAGGATAGCATGATAGAGGATGAAATTACGAGAACGTAGGCAAAAACGGTGAAGAAAACGGAGTTGAAACGAAAAAGTTATGCTGAAAACAAGTTTTCAGCATTTCTTGCCGTAAGACAGGAGCTCCTGGCCGTAAGACTTGATTGACAGCCGTAAGGTACGGCACCCAGCCGTAGCTTACGGCTCCGTCTGATCCAAAATGTGTAACTCCTCATTTTAATGCCATTTTCAAGTGGTTTTATGGTGGCTAATCATCTTCTTTCGGTTACCACTTGCTTGGGAACGAAAATTGGAGTATCTTGGACACTTTGGCAAGGAAAAACACTATCCTAATCATGAGTTTTGAGTGCTTTGATCCATATGAACATTGAAACTCTTGTTAAGATGTTGTTTGAAGCTATGAGTGGCTAGGTTCTTTATGGTCATCCTAGGTTGAAGGTTTGTATGAGACAATTGTGTTTTGATTCCATATTTCTAGAATGGTAAACTCTATTTATATTTTGTTTATCATGGTGTGTGATTGCTTATTTGTAAATTGTTGATTCTTATGACATTCTAGTTTGAAACCATACGTTCTTGGTGCCGTTGGCAATCGAGATATCATGGGTAGAAGTAGGATTGGGTAAGGGTTGATTGGTCATCGGGTAACAACCTCACGTTCTAGGAATCTGAGTACTTAGTTCCCTTTTATCACAATAAGTAATTACACGCGAACTATGTCTATGTAGTTCTTTCTAGTGGATGATAGCACAATTGTTGAAGCAAATCGGAAACTTAGGATGGTCATTCGTCTCCAAATTGTTTACAAACTCAACTTTCATTTCGCAAATTAATTAGTATTCTTAGTTTTTAAAATCAATCCAACCAAACAAACTCTTGAAATTTACTTTTATTGGAATTAGTGTAGTTTTAGTCAAGTTAGATATACACTTAGATAACATACATTCCACAAACTCCCTGTGTTCGATACCCACTTACCACTATCTATTTAGTAGTAATTGGATTAAATTTGATTGTGACCACGACATCACGTCAATGCACCATAGCATCTGATGATGTCCCCCGACGAAACATCACGTTTCGTCACAAGATAACTCCACGACGAAACATCAAGTTTCGTCACATGTAATTTCACGACGAAACATGTTGGAGTTACGTCACCTTGAAGCTTCACCATTAGGATCAGGAGCTCGTAAACAGACTGTATTTGGTATGAGGATGACAATGATTAAACTGGTATCTTGTGATGATTTTTCCCCGACGAAACCCTCAGGCCGACGAAACCTAGAGTTTCGTCATCCCATTGCCGATGAAACATAGTGTTTCGCCATCTTCACCTCCATGATGAAAACCTGGTGATCTATTTCTGTAATGCTTGAAGTGTAACTTGTTGCTTAGATTTATGTGTGTATGCATGATTCTAAAGTAGTTATGATATCTCGGCCCAATCAGTTTAACACTAACTCAGAAGTTTGTCGGCCCATGTGCATGAAATGAGTAACAGATAAGATTGTTCAGTATTCTCATTAATTCTGGTTGGCCAATAAGTTAAGTAAAGATTCATTGTTTCAATATTGTGGTCCAATTAAATAGATTGATTCATTAAACTTCTTATAATAGTCAAGGTGGGCATGTGATTCAAAAAGGGATTTGCTTGGGAAATATGATTAGAATATGAGGTCCAATAATTGTTCGATTCATGTATGGATTGTCAATTCATTATCACATTAAGTTCCATGAAGTGGAATTAGGGGATCGTTTTGTGATATGATTGGTTATTGTGATTTGCATGATAATGCGTGAAATACATGTGTGCTACTTCTGTAATATGAGTAAGAAACTATGTGACTCGAGTCTATGTAAAATTGATTGGCTTTGACAACCATGCTAGGACTTGATTGATCAACTTGAATACGTGAGTAAACATACCGAGCAAACCAAAGGTGAGTTCACACTTTCTACAAGGCATGGGATTCCCAGGGGTTGGGAATGGGTAAAGGAATTGAACTGAAACTGCGTGATCTCCTGGTTTGGAACACGTACACATCCTCTTTATTGAAGGGTGACAACACGTACTAAGAACTTAATCGGAACCTGCGAAATCTCCTGGTTTGGGGATTTCGTACACATCCTCTTTATTGAAGGGTGATAACACGGATGCTAGACCAAAAACTCTATCATGAAGTCCCTCATTTTATATCGACTTAATCGCCGGGCCAATGGCGAGCGGGTCATTAGTTAGATAGCGCTATTTAGGTTTTACAAGCCTCACACCGTGCCGCAGAGGACAGGCGTGAACTAATGGATCTGGGCACGTCAATGATGATAGACATTGACGCTAGGGCACCAATTTACTTCAGTCAGTGGTCGATATGGTAACGGGTCTAGTGATTAACATGGGGTAGCCCCCACTGGTTATGGTTTGGGAAACAATGGATTGGATAACTCATGGTTTTTGAATGAACTCGTGGTTTTTTTTAAACAACTATAAAATGGACAACCAACTGTGAACTCGCTCAACTTTGTTGTTGATTCGTTATTACATGCCTTGCAGGCCTTTAGGTGCATATTGTTGGAACTTGCTATCTGGGAGGCTGGAGTGGTCATGGGTCGAGATACATGGAATCGCAACACAAGACTAAGTGTCACACCCCAACTGATGGCGGAATCATCGGGGCACGACACTAGGCGAATCAGATTGCTCAAGAGAATCCATAACAACTATATTGCGATAATATTTATTACATTCGTTATCCCATACTAACAAATAATACAATCACATAAGTTATCACAGATTCCTTGTCCTCTCGAACAATTCAAATCCGACAACCTAGATTTTTAGGTGAGTTTCTAGACTTCCTAGCTTGATATTGATGTAGACAGCGACTAAACCTGCAACATACGTTAAAATAATGTCAATACAAAAGTATTGGCGAGTATACAGGTTTGATATGTAGTAGCGTAATAGATAAAAAGGTGCTGCGAATTTCCTCATGCATAAACGTAATACACGACATATACACTCACAAAACTGATACTACCAGCTAAGTCCTCGATGCTCGATTCTTCGATGGCATAACTAGACCCCGTCGGGCGCAATAGTACTATACTAGTCGTGGTGGGACGTCGCGAGTATAAGTCCTAGCACATATGCAACTAGCATCACGTATATCTATGCATAATAGTTATTCGCAAGTGATAATTCGATTGGTTGAATAATTCGTTTGATAGGTTCGATTTGTTAGGAACGTATGTTACACCCAAAAATGCGATTAAAAGGGGTTCAAGTATACTCACAGTGCGTATTCAGCAAGAACTCAACTTGATTGGATTAATTTAGAGTGCGCCTGATTTAGCATGAACACGGAATGGTAGCGTAAGCGAGGTGCGGTGAAAAGTTGAATAATAGGGCTAGTGGTAATCCGATCGGATGGCTATCCGGTTGGATGAGCTGGTTCAGTTGGTCGGTTGGCATGTTATCCGATCGGTTGGCATGTTGTCCGATCAGTTGACGTGTCGATCGATCGGTTGACATGTTGTCCGATCGGTTGACGTGTCGACCGGTCGGTTGACATGTTGTCCGATCGGTTAATCATGTTGACCGATCAGTTGGCATGTTATCCGATTGGTTGACATGTTGTCCGATCGGCTGACATGTTGTCCGATCGGCTAACATGTTGTCCGATCGGCTGGTTTGAAGTTGGTTTGCCGTTCGATCGGACAGCAACTCGTTCAAATTTTCTGATTACGTTACACTCAATTGTTTCTGGAAAGGATACTGGTGAATTGACTGAGACGATGTGTCGTCGTGTTAAACTACTGAAATTCCATCGAGTTCGGCCCCGTTCTATCGGTCGGGAACCACCCCGTTCCATCAGATCTGGCCGCCCTTGACGGTTTTTCCATGTCTAACCCGAAATCGCACAGTACTTTGATTATATTCATAGATTTTTAGGTGAGATTGTTATAAAAAGATGTGGGAATCACCCAGATCTGAGTTGTTCATGGTGAAATGAGGTCATGCTTTGAAGTTCCTATGAACTCTTGATGACATCATCTTTGAACACCTCAAATCAGTAGATTTCACGGTTAAAAGTTGAGTTTTAAAAGATAGAAAGGTGTAGAATTGAGTGTAAATTATAGAAGTACAAGGTTTAGATCGAGAACTTACAAGGATCGCGAGAAATTGAGAGATGAAGGGGTGGGAGCGTCTGGTCGAACAGCAGCAGTCACATCAAGTGTTCTTGAGGTTACTGGGGGGTATTTATAGGCAAAGAGGAGGAGAGGAGAGGGAAGGTGATCCGGTCGGATAGGACCATCCGGTCGAACAGGGGTCATCCGGTCGGACAGGGCCATCCGGTCGGACAGGTCCATCCGTTCAGACAGACACTCCGTTCGGGTGTAGAGTTTTATCGTTCCGATGAGCGTTGCGATGATTTTGTTACACTGTTCCGTATAGATATGTATGTATTTATTATAATTAATCACAAAAAGGTCATATGTACGTATTCACATTTCTAAGTGTTCGTTTCGAGTGTGCGTTGTGTTATGACGCGTCACAGCCATCGCAGAGGGTAGAGTAGGTCCTCTCTCGACGTCATCGTGAGCGTTAGTATATGCGTTGTGCCACAATGACTGACGGGGTACTACCTGCTCGTATTGACATCGTCGTCACGACGGCTGGAGCTATAGCACTCACCCGAGGGTCTTTGTTAGCATTAGTTGTCTGCGTTTCGACACATCGCGGCCATCGAGGAGGGTAGAATAGGTCCTCACTCAATGTCATCATGAGTGTTAGTGTTTGCGATGTGATGTAGCGATAATGTATTGCGAAAATATGTGATTATCCTTCGAATAGCGATGTATGCGATATAGTTACATTATGATCCGAATCTCTGGTGCTAGGCGTAACGAGTGTAGTGAGTAGTAACAATGCACGAAAGTGCGGGTTGTTACACTAATGGTTTATAAACACTTAACGAATGAATTATGCTTCCGCTGTATACTGTGAATTGTTTGTAACGTTATAACACTTAATGCCAATACATGAAAGTTTTATTTAATTATATTATGCGAAGTTCAATGTGATTGGTGGCTTGGATCCTGGTACATCACACGCCCCACGGTAATTCCGCATGTGGTATTTTGGGGGTGTGACAGATTGGTATCAGAGCCATTGGTTATAGTGAACTTGGTTTTAAAAAGGGGGAAAATGTTTTATAAAACCAGACTATAACCGAACAGTTCTGAAAACGTGAATACGACCATGACACTCAGCACCAGATTGCAAGGTTCGTCTTTCTTACTTGTTGCATACATTACGTGACTAGTACACATTTGTTTATGACGAAACATACGAACACACACTCGTCACTATAGCATGATGGCATGGATTGCTTGCTTACCCTATGATGCGTTGATAGTATACCATAGTCCTTGGACTTTGTGATCTTATTACCTTGATGACCTCCATTTGATATCTGAGTTTGAGGAACCATTTGACATGAGTTAGGAGGAACTGAGATGAGCATGCAAATTGCAATATTATTGTGGGTACACACATAATAATAATGTGAGGTGTATGTGAGTACCAGTGAGGCTTAACAAGTGGAAAAGGGGTTCCGTTCCGTTATCTGATTGATGTGAAACATAACAAACCTATAGGGGTCATAGCAGTGATTGTCCCCTACTCGAACGCGAACTTTTTATACATCTCTGGATCCTTTCGAATCGCGATGCTATAGAGTATTACCTGAACACCCATCTGAACACTTAGCGAACCGTGTAGAATGTTAGGTGCTTATACGAACGTCCCTGAGTTGGATGCCGCAGCGTCGAATGATTGATCGATACCTTTCTTACTCCTTTTTGTTGACGTCTTAGATCCCAAAGTGTGATCACTTCTGCAACACTCCCGCAACATACTGTGTATTACTCAAACAACTTGCAACATCAATGGACAGGAGGATGAGCGTAGTACTTTACCGACCTCAGTACTTTGACGACCCTGATTACCGGCAACGAGCACCAGCGAATTGGCTTCAATCGAATCCTTAACCCTTGTCAGTGACTCATGGGAGTCAACTCTTACGAATCAATCGGGACATAAGCAATGACAATCGACTAAACATGTAGTGGGTACCTGCCAGCACAGTGAGTAGTGCCTTAGCACGTGGCACAGAATATGAAAAGGTGGACCCTGTCAATGAAAGATCGTAGAGCTCAGTTTCAAACAACAGCGTTGGAGGCAACAGTCACGGCAACATCAAGGAACCTGAAATGGCAACCAACAGTATAGAAATGAAAGTGCCTACGACATGGAGTGGCTGTCGCTAAGTCAAAACGACAACAACCAAGGAAACAACGGTCGTACTGGAAATCCTCGCAAGGAGTACAACCACACGGGAAATGATGCTCATGGAGGGGCATTTAGGATTGGCGTGGGTGACGCCAGGATTGTAATAACATGGTGGCATACACGTTCGTGGTAACGAATCACTTCGTCTCTGTTCTCTATAACCCTGATGCTTCTTGAAACCCAATCTGTTGTGGAATCGGCAGATGGCAAGACAATGGAAACCTCATATGATCGTTGGGATGCAAACTCGACCTTGTGGGACAAGTGTTCGACATCGACCTTTCTTCTGTTATTCTTGATAGATGTACCCTGTGAGGAGACGATTCTGCGTATTCCCCTCCTTCGTGGAGGATTGTTATCCATTCTAACGCGTCATAGTGGCGCAACGGTTATCGTCATTTCAACAATGAAAGCCAGGAGTGTCTACAGAGGGATTACCCCGCCATGTTAGCAACTTTTATTGACGTAAGGTTAGGAAAAAGAGGATCGAGGATCCACCAGTTGTTCGTGATTACCCTCAATGTGCTACCCGAGGAACTTCCAGGATCATCTCTGCAACGGTTAGGAGGGTTGCAAGAGCTGTTTAACCAACTACAGGAACTATCGGAAATGAGTTTTCGCTTTAAGGAGCCCTTGCTATACCCATGAAGAGAAGCCTTTTCATATGTGTACTGACTATCGAGAACTCAACAAGGTGACAGTCAAGAACCGTTTGCCTCGACCACGTGTTGACAACCTGTCAACCAGTTGCGAGGAACAAGCTTCCATTTGAGGATTGGCTAGTGAAAGAACTATCATCAGATGGAAGTCCAAGAGGAGAATGCTCTTAGAACAGCATGTCGAACACAATGCAGCCATTTCAACTTTGTACACCAGGATTATTGAGTTGATCAACACACCCGCAGCTTCAGGGATCACATGAATCGACCGTATTTGTTGATGACGTTCTGAATCATGACCAGGGGAAAGGAACACTATGGGTGGCATATGTATCCTATTTCAGCGCTCCTGTGGGAGGAGCCATTACGTGTGAAGTCTTGTTAAATGTCACATCTAGATTCGAGAAATACATTTTGATCATATAACCAACGGAGTGGGAATACACGTGGATCTCGCTAAGATGCATCTTGTTAGAAACTGAACGACACCAAAGATTCCTTCGGGGATGCAGCAATTCCTTGGTTTCGCTAGATACTATCGTAGATTACCCACAGGATTTTCGAAGGTCGCACAAGTTAAATCTCCTTAGCACAGTAGGGTGCTGTGTTCGTGAAGGACGAAACAGGAGGATGTCTTTTCATCTTTCGAATTCCAACTCTGCAATGCACCGAGCATCGTCTTTACCCGAGGGTGCGGGTGATTTAGTGGTATACCATAATGGTCCGAATCAGAGTCCCAGTTACACACCGATGCAACACGAGAGAGTGATGACTTACGTGACGTAGTTACAATGAGGAACTGCACGACACACAACCGGCGGTGAAAACCGTGGCCTTGGGATTTTAGATGGAGGCATTACTTGGGCGGTACCAGATGCGTTAGCTAGACCGATCACAAGGGCCTCCCGTGTACCTTGACTTCGACAGAGCTAAATCAGTTAATGGCATCGCTGGAGGAAACTTTAGGAGGATTACAACTATGAAGCTTGAACGTGCACGAGCTTTGCAGCTCACTACCGACTCTAACTCACCTGATCAGACTCGCTCTGTTCAAACTGGAGAACTGAAGGAAGAGGATTTTCAAGTTGAACCCATGCGGGGCATGGAGAAGCAACCTTTGACAGGTCGGACGATACTCGTTACCTCATAGAACGAATGTGGGTCTCATTATACGGCAACTGTAGGGAACTCGTGTTAAGCAAAGCACACCGGCTTTGATTTTCTAGTCGTCTGGGTTTTGATGAGAGGCATTAGGATTTATAAACCTTGTACTGGTAATCGGGCATGAAGGCCCACCTTGCTAGGTATGGGAATGATGTTTGACTTGTGGGAAAGTCAAGGTGAAGTGTTAGCAACTCGAAATGGAAACAATATCACCTGGATGATCGTTGATTGTCTAACGTAACCAGCACACTTTCTAGCCATCAAGGAAACGGATAAGCTTTCTACACTTGCAGTCATCTACCTGAAAGAAGTGGTTGCTAGGCATGGGGTGCCAACCTCCATGATCTCTGATTGCGACCCACGATTTGCATCTGATTTGTGGCAAGCGATGCATAAACCCTTTGGCTCACGTCTAGACATGAGCACAGCTTATCATCCACAGACGGATGGGCAGACTGAACGCACCATCCAAACTCTTGAAGACATGCTTCGAGCATGTGTAATCGACTTTGGCAACGGCTGGGAAAGACACCTTCCTTTAGTGGAGTTTTCGTATAATAACAATTACCACACCAGCATCCAGGCTGCTCCGTTCGAGGCATTGTACGGATGGAAGTGCCGATCACCTCTTTGTTGGGTAGAAGTTGGAAACAGCCGAATCACTGGCCCAAAACTCGTCGTAGACACAAAATAGAAGATTGCTCAGATACGACAACGAATGGCGGCAGCTCATGCCCGTCAGAAAAGCTACGCAGATAAGCGAAGGGAACCACTCGAGTCCTAGGTTGGGGATCGAGTATTACTTAAAGTCTCACCTTAGGAAGGTGTAGTTCGTTTTGGTAAATGAGACAAACTCAACCCGCGATATGTTGGACCTTTTGGAATCACGGAGAGAATTGGCAAGGTGGCCTACAGATTGAATCTACCCGAAGAACTCAGTGGAGTTTACAACGTATTCCATGTGTCGAATCTGAAGAAGTACCTGCAGAGGAAACCCTCATAGTTCCTTTCAAGGAGCTCACCATTGACGATCGGTTGCAATTTGTCGAAGAACCAATAAAAATCTTGGATCGGGAGGCCAAGATTCTCAAACGCACCAGGATACCTATTGCTCGAGTTCGTTGGAACTCCCGTCGTGGCCCAGAGTTTACCTGGGAACGAGAAGACCAAATGAAACACAAATATACCCAGTTGTTCGAGAACAATAAAACCACTACTGAGGATGAAGCTACTGCGGAATTTCGGGATGAAATTCCAAACCAACGGGGGTATGACGTGACACCCCAAGGAAACCAGGAAACCATGCAACCTAACTAGCATCTGATGATGACGAAATTCCAAATCACTAGAGCTGTGTTGTAGGAATAGGTTTTGCAGGATGCACCATAGCATCTGATGATGTCCCCCGACGAAACATCAAGTTTCGTCACAAGATAACTCCACGACGAAACATCAAGTTTCGTCACATGTAATTTCACGACGAAACATGTTGGAGTTACGTCACCTTGAAGCTTCACCATTAGGATCAGGAGCTCGTAAACAGACTGCATTTGGTATGAGGATGACAATGATTAAACTGGTATCTTGTGATGATTTTTCCCTGACGAAACCCTCAGGCCGACGAAACCTAGAGTTTCGTCATCCCATTGCCGATGAAACATAGTGTTTCGCCATCTTCACCTCCATGATGAAAACCTGGTGATCTGTTTCTGTAATGCTTGAAGTGTAACTTGTTGCTTAGATTTATGTGTGTATGCATGATTCTAAAGTAGTTATGATATCTCGGCCCAATCACTTTAACACTAACTCAGAAGTTTGTCGGCCCATGTGCATGAAATGAGTAACATATAAGATTGTTCAGTATTCTCATTAATTCTGGCCGGCCAATAAGTTAAGTAAAGATTCATTGTTTCAATATTGTGGTCCAATTAAATAGATTGATTCATTAAACTTCTTATAATAGTCAAAGTGGGCATGTGATTCAAAAAGGGATTTGCTTGGGAAATATGATTAGAATATGAGGTCCAATAATTGTTCGATTCATGTATGGATTGTCAATTCATTATCACATTAAGTTCCATGAAGTGGAATTAGGGGATCGTTTTGTGATATGATTGGTTATTGTGATTTGCATGATAATGCGTGAAATACATGTGTGCTACTTCTGTAATATGAGTAAGAAACTATGTGACTCGAGTCTATGTAAAATTGATTGGCTTTGACAACCATGCTAGGACTTGATTGATCAACTTGAATACGTGAGTAAACATACCGAGCAAACCAAAGGTGAGTTCACACTTTCTACAAGGCATGGGATTCCCAGGGGTTGGGAATGGGTAAAGGAATTGAACTGAAACTGCGTGATCTCCTGGTTTGGAACACGTACACATCCTCTTTATTGAAGGGTGACAACACATTAACACAAATTTCAAAAAGTTACTTGCACAGCAAGCACATTAACACAAATTTACATGCCCAACAGTGCATCAACAAAGTTACCTGCGCAACAACGCATCAACAAACAGTTAAAAGGGATCCACATCCCAAGCCTATTTAAACTACAAACGTTTAACCACCACAAAAAGTACAAAGAAAACCTACTCTAGGTCTTCATCATCATCTCCTTCATCTGGGAACACCTCCTTCAATTGCGTCACAAAATCATCAGCCTGAAGCGCAGTAGTGACCAAGTCCATCACAGGAAGGTGTAAGTTGTTGTATTCAGTCTTCGCAGCTGCATGAGCAGCTTCGGTATCAACTCCATGAGTGACGGATCTGCTGGTATCCCAATTAACCCTTAATGCATTATTAACATGCTGGGTTCATTCTGTATACCCTTGGGCGTATCCATCATTACGCGTAGTGACTAACAGATGAGCAACTGTTTGATCCAAATCGATGGAGTTGAGAACAGAATTAGCAACCTGCGCAATACAACAAATAAGAAGATATACAAACATATCAAAATACAGAAAGGAGGTGATACACGTACACTTATAATCCCGCAATGCTTCATCCAGAGCATATCATCCTTCAGTGGTTCAACCAGACTCTCCGCCGTCACCCAAGCAGTCTCATAATTTT
This sequence comes from Helianthus tuberosus, assembly GCA_030545235.1. Classification (NCBI taxonomy): domain Eukaryota; kingdom Viridiplantae; phylum Streptophyta; class Magnoliopsida; order Asterales; family Asteraceae; genus Helianthus; species Helianthus tuberosus. Next base: position 119,822,803 of record CM060360.1, on the reverse strand, counting down.
CTAACTTCTCCACAGCTTCGGCCAAACGGTGGGAAGTCTTCGCTTTCTTAACCCTCTCAAGCTGCAAATCTTTCTCGGCAGACTCGAGTTCAACTTTTACTTGTTCCTGGTCAGATAACAAAGACATAAGTTCTTCTATCTCCTTATCTCTAAGGGAAAGAGTAGCGCAGGTTTGTACCTCTCTTTGCTCACTTCTCTCTCTCTGTGAGAGCGGGCTTCTTCATGGGCTGCTTCAACCTCTGCCTTCTCTTTCTTTAACTTTTCAACCTCCGCCTTGAGATTGTTAATGTTATTCCGGAGACCCATCTTCTCGTTGTTATCTGTTTCACAAATTTCTCTCCAGTGTTTACGCTCTTCTGAGAGAAAAGCGGCTTCAGCCTCAGCCTTCCTCTTCCACTCCGCAGCAGACCACTCTTCAGTTTTCTACTCACTCTCAAACTTGGCCTGATCAACCTCCAACTTAGCCCTCAGTAGGGCAACCCTTGAATTCTCTTCATTAGCTTCTTTCATAGAAGCCTCAAAAGCAGCCCACTCTTTATGCATACTGCGCCATTCGCGCACTATGCGGTGGGCGGTAGAAATTGAGCTGGCCATTTCTTCAAGGTAAGCATGATACGTTTGATCGTGAGAATGCTCTTCTTGAAATTTAACCTCCGCGGGAGGGAAAACACCTTGTAACCAATCACGGCAAACCTGCCAGTCTGAAAAAGTATCGCCTTGTTTAAGCTTCCATACAGGCGCATGAATATCAGAACCTCTCCTCTCGGAATAAGACCTATAATAATAATCCCCCAGAGTTTCCTCTGGGCAAAAAAACCCTGATCACCAGCCGGGCTCTTTTCAACGTGCACAGGTGTAGAAGTAGTGGCAGAGAAAGGAATAGTTATTACTGGGTCTTCCTGAATGGATTTCCCTTTCTCAGGCTCGCGCGCCACAACTTCAGGAGACTTAGGCTGGGTAACACCAACATCCACAGCTTCCGTCTCCACAATCTTCTCCGCCTCCAGCTCAACTTCGAAGATTTTCTCAACTTCAACTTCAGTTTTCTCCACTTCAACGTCAGGTTTCTCAGCCTCACTGTAGGATCATTTTCTGACCCGAATGAGTCGATCAGAAGAGTTTTTGCTCAATACGAGAGGCGGAAACAAACGTATCGAGTCCAATTCAGCTAGATATTCACTTTAAACCGTCTTTTGATTGATTTGACAAAGATTTACAGCGAGTAGACACTTCGGCAGCACTTCGGCTCTCAAACCAGAAAGTTACAAATGACTTGGCACACCTAGTATTTATAGGGCAGCTAATTTTGCACCGAATAGTTGATGTGTGCAAAATGCAACATACAAATTACATCAATTGTGGCATAAAACTAACCCTTTTTTAGTACTAATGTTGGAAAAAGTGTGCTTTTGTCTTCCTTTTGTATTTTTAGGATTAAATGAGCTCAAATTAACAAAAGAAGCAAAAAGACATCAAAATCTAACATAAATACAAGAAAAGGAACAAGACGTGACATGCCCGACCCCACTACAGCATCTTCCCAAGCAAAACAAGAAGACAGGAGACTGAACACGCCCCGTGCTCAGCCAGCACGGGGGCGTGTGTGACACTTCGGGTTTTCCCGAGCCAACTTTCTTCCTTAAATGAGTGTTATGTGTATATATATATGATATTAAATGAGAACCTGTTATTTATTGTTGTGCATTATGTGATCTTTTGATGGTGTCATGTGTGTTATTATATATAAATATAAATATGGGAGAACCGAGACTGCAAGGTCTCGACTCGAGACCACCCGGCCTCGAGTGACCCGAAATAGTTGGGCTGCACCCCCATTAAGCCCACTCGGAAACCCTTAGGGTGCACATGCTCGGAATGGGTATAAAACCCCACATATGTAGCCGATATCTCCTCTTTTGGCAAGAACAATCAGCATCTCAAATCCCAAACATTCCCTTATCCATTCCCTCTCTCCTCTCATCCTTTCTCTCTCTAGAAAACCCTAACTATATCATCTCCTCTCCTTTCCTCTCGGACCAAACCGACGACAGCAAGGATCTCGGTTCAAGCTTGTGATCATCACTCGGAGGCTTCACTACATCACCTTCTTACACGCCTTTGTGTCACATAACAATCGGTTAGTTTGTTCCCCTCGAAATGAGATGACAACGCATGCTAAAAGTGTTTACTTGTGTGAATGTTTAGATGTATGATAATGTGTGATAATAAATGAACCTCGGATGAAATTGAGTAGGAGTTGTATGATCTATTGTGTTTAATGCTAACATAGAACTTGTTGATAAATATTGCATTGAGTCATTAAGATAATAAGAATGAATCTTGATGGCATTGGATGAATGAAATAGTGTAGGATTTGGTGATATTCATATGTGACACAAGAATATTGTGAGCCAGCTGATATGTTTTCAAAGTTACAAGTGTGCTAGATTTAGGATGAGGTAATTTGGGTCTGCTTTGAATGAATGTGCATGATGGATAACTTGAATATATGAAGAACAGTTTGAAGATCATGAAAATATTTGAAAATGCTGTGTTTTTCGCGCTCAAGATTTGGAGACATTATTTATACGGAACTACACAACCCACGATTTAGAATTCGGAGCTGTGGTTTTCGCGCTCAAGATTTGGAGACATTATTTATACGGTACTAAGTGTACGATTTACACTGATCACAAAAGTCTCCAACACATAATGGAACAAAAGGAGTTGAATATGCGGCAACGCCGATGGGTCGAATTACTAAATGACTACGAGTGCGCGATTAAATACCATCCAGGAAAGGCTAATGTGGTAGCCGATGCCCTCAGCAGAAAGGAGACCAAACCCAAGCGTGTTCGTGCCTTACAGCTCACTGTCCACTCGAACCTCCCTAATCAGATCCGAAATGCTCAGGTTGAAGCATTGAAAGCCGAGAACATCAGGGCTGAGTCCCTACGAGGATCAAGACAGCGATTGGAACAAAAAGAAGATGGTGCTTACTACGTAGCCGGGCGCATATGGGTTCCGCTTTATGGAAATTTACGCGAGCTCGTGATGGACGAAGCCCATAAGTCCCGATATTCAGTACATCCGGGTTCGGATAAGATGTACCACGACTTAAGGACTACATATTGGTGGCCTGGCATGAAAGCCCACATAGCAACCTATGTCAGAAAATGTTTGACTTGTGCAAGAGTCAAGGCTGAGTATCAGAAACCATCAGGCCTACTCCAACAGCCAGAAATCCCGCAATGGAAATGGGAGCAAATTTCCATGGACTTTGTTACTGGCCTGCCTAGGTCTCAACGCGGGAATGACACCATTTGGGTAATAGTGGACTGATTAACTAAGTCTGCACACTTTTTTCCTATTAAAGAAACAGACAAGTTCTCTACCTTAGCAGAGGTATACTTAAAGGAAGTGGTTTCGAAACACGGGGTGCCAACCTCTATTATTTCCGATCGAGACGCGCGTTTTACTTCTGAGTTGTGGCAAGCTATGCACAAATCTTTTGGCTCACGTTTAGACATGAACACCGCTTACCATCCACAAATGGATGGGCAGTCTGAACGCACCATCCAAACCCTCGAAGACATGCTTAGGGCATGTGTGATCGATTTTGGCAAGAATTGGGAGAATCACCTACCTTTAGTGGAATTCTCCTACAACAACAACTACCACACCAGCATTCAGGCAGCACCCTTTGAGGCATTGTACGGTCGTAAATGCCGATCGCGTCTCTGCTGGGCGGAGGTTGGTGACAGCCAGATCACAGGCCCGGAACATGTGGTAGACACTACAGAAAAGATTGCCCAGATTAGGCAACGCATGGCGGCAGCTCGTGACCGTCAGAAGAGCTACGCTGATAAGGATAGGAAACCGCTAGAATTCCAGGTTAGCGACCGGGCTCTACTCAAAGTCTCACCCTGGAAGGGTGTGGTTCGTTTTGGAAAACGGGGCAAGCTTAATCCGCGATACGTCGGGCCATTCGAAATTACCGAAAAGATCGGTAAGGTCGCTTACAGATTGAATCTGCCTGAAGAACTGAGTGCTGTGCACAACGTCTTTCACGTGTCTAATCTGAAGAAGTGTCTGTCAGATGAGACACTCATCATTCCTTTCAAGGAACTCACTATTGACGAACAGGTCCACTATACTGAGGAACCGATTGAGATCACGGATCGAGAGATCAAAACCCTCAAACGTAGCCAGATACCTCTCGTACGAGTTCGTTGGAACTCGCGACGTGGCCCAGAGTTTACCTGGGAGCGGGAAGACCAGATGAAGCACAAGTATCCCCAGCTGTTCCCTAATAAAACCCCCAGCACTGAAGCTACAACCGAATTTCGGGACGAAATTCCAAACTAACGGGGGGATGATGTGACACCCCGTTGAAACGCTCTCACTCATTCTAGCTTGTCAGTGGCTGCCTTAACTTTCAGGACGAAAGTTCTTAAAAATTGGGGATAATGTGACACTTCGGGTTTTCCCGAGCCAACTTTCTTCCTTAAATGAGTGTTATGTGTATATATATATATGATATTAAATGAGAACCTGTTATTTATTGTTGTGCATTATGTGATCTTTTGATGGTGTCATGTGTGTTATTATATATAAATATAAATATGGGAGAACCGAGACTGCAAGGTCTCGACTCGAGACCACCCGGCCTCGAGTGACCCGAAATAGTTGGGCTGCACCCCCATTAAGCCCACTCGGAAACCCTTAGGGTGCACATGCTCGGAATGGGTATAAAACCCCACATATGTAGCCGATATCTCCTCTTTTGGCAAGAACAATCAGCATCTCAAATCCCAAAAAATTCCCTTATCCATTCTCTCTCTCCTCTCATCCTTTCTCTCTCTAGAAAACCCTAACTATATCATCTCCTCTCCTTTCCTCTCGGACCAAACCGACGACAGCAAGGATCTCGGTTCAAGCTTGTGATCATCACTCGGAGGCTTCACTACATCACCTTCTTACACGCCTTTGTGTCACATAACAATCGGTTAGTTTGTTCCCCTCGAAATGAGATGACAACGCATGCTAAAAGTGTTTACTTGTGTGAATGTTTAGATGTATGATAATGTGTGATAATAAATGAACCTCAGATGAAATTAAGTAGGAGTTGTATGATCTATTGTGTTTATTGCTAACATAGAACTTGTTGATAAATATTGCATTGAGTCATTAAGATAATAAGAATGAATCTTGATGGCTTTGGATGAATGAAATAGTGTAGGATTTGGTGATATTCATATGTGACACAAGAATATTGTGAGCCTGCTGATATGTTTTCAAAGTTACAAGTGTGCTAGATTTAGGATGAGGTAATTTGGGTCTGCTTTGAATGAATGTGCATGATGGATAACTTGAATATATGAAGAACAGTTTGAAGATCATGAAAATATTTGAAAATGCTGTGTTTGATCCATGTTGAAATAGAATTAGACAATAAAACATGTTTATGAAATTCTATTGGCTAGTACACAATTACATGAAATTGCAAGATTATTGGTTAGTACATCAGATGTTCTAGAAGAACTTCATGTGCACGTTTGCGAGTCGAGACACCCGGTTGCGACTCGAGACCAACACGGGACAACTCGAGACTGTAGAAATTACGACTCGAAACCATGTCCAAGCAACTCAAAACTGACTTCAGGGACTCGAGACCATCAAGGTCTCGACTCGAAGTCTCCTGATTGCGACTCGAGACTGGACTCGAGATCCCTGAGGTTGCGACTCCGACCAGCACTACTCGAGACCACTACGCTACAACCCGAGACCACTTGGTTGCGACTCGAGACCTCTCGGTCTCGACTCGAGACCACCTTGTCTCGAGTGGGGTGCTGATCTCCGTTATTGGGCCGAAGTAAATGGACTGATTATGCATGATTATTGTTTGACTGGACTACGTGTTAATTGTTACTGTTCGACTGTACCATTGCTAGAGCAGGCCCAATAACTCAAAACTGTATGCGTACTATGTGTTAGATACGTGTAGGATATACGTAATTACTTGTACCCAAACCTGACCTATACTGGTAACCATGTTAGGACGTGGTGACCAACGTATTTGACCACGTAAAACTGTCTGCCGAGCAACCCAAGGTGAGTTCACACACTAAAAGCATGCGTCCCAGGGAGGGACACGAACAAACTAAAGAATGTTTTCAAACTAATAATTTCCGGGGGAATATGCAAATGGTACTCTTGTACTACTACATCCGGGGGAGATACGTTTGGGTATTATTTATAAATCATAACTAGCAACACTAAACGAATCTCTATCATGTAAAGTCCCTGCTTATAGTACCGATTAATCGCCGTGGGCGAACGGGTTATTAGTTGATAGCGCTATTAGGTTTGACAACCTCACACCGTGACCGGGGGAGATCGGGCGTGAACTAGTAGACCTTGCATCTTGGTCAATGACGATAGACATTGACCTGGGGCACCAAATCTTCTCGTCAACAGTTTCGGTAATTCAAGTTTAGTAGCTTTCATATGGGGTAGCTCCCCATGACGTGATTATAAATGCTTTACCTAAACAACCTACATTTTCTTTTGAAAAGCTAAAACTGGACATCTCGTGAACTCGCCAACATTTTTGTTGACACCCTACTGCATGCTTTGCAGGTAACCAGTGACTCAGGAGCTTGCAGCTTGGGGATGTGTAGTGGTCGTCTTAACCCGTGTGTTGGGTTTTAAATAATCTTTAAACTATGAACCTTGTTTTGAAAACTGTTTGGTTTGTGCTTCCGCTGCTTACTTAAACTATTATTCGAATTGAAACGTTTAAAACTTTAAACTGTGATGTTTACTAACCAACGTGGTTGGTGAATATTTTTACCGTTGATCAATGACTCAGTATAATTGGTGGCTGGATCCTGGTCAGTCACGCCTCCAAGCGGTGGTACTCCGCATGTGGAATTTGGGGGTGTGACAGCGTGCCCAAGTGTCAACAGAAAAGACAAAGTGGTAGAAGCTTCTATTGCCCACCACAGGGCCGTGCTCAGCGGACACGGGGCCGTGGTCAACTATAAGATTCGCACAATCTAAGCAAATCTTCATAGTACAAAGATTCTTCTGCACACGGGGTCGTGCTCAGCGGACACGGGGGCGTGGTCAACTAATAAGACAAGCTGCATTAAATGAAGAAAGAGAAGGATGTGGACACGGGGCCGTGCCCGAGCTTCTGTTCAGCCTATAAATAGGAGTGCTTGGCTCAAGCTCAAACCATCCCTTGGCACACCACCTCTCTCACACTTCACCCACCACCCACCACCACCATAACACCATCATCCACCACCATCATCCATTGTCCATCATAGAGTGTGTGAGTCGTCTTAGGATCCAAGATTGATCGTAAGAGTTCTTGACAATCAAGGCCATGTTTGCCTAAGTCTCTTACATCACTTGGTGAAGACAAGTGTCTAGTGTAATACTTTTTATTTCTAATCTTTTCGCACTTTTTACTTGGTTTTGTATTAATGACTTTAATAACTAGTTTCTTATGTTGAAGGTGATTCTTCCTTATCGTTTGTCCGTGGTGTCTTGGCATTATTTTACTTTCTATATAAAATAAAAGATTTTCACCATTCATATCTCCACGGTCTATATGGAGGTATGTTGGTTACCTGGTCGGGGGTTAAGGGAATGGTTTGGTAAGAGTCTTGCCATTGTTCAGCGTTTAGAGGTCCTGTAATGGACCTGGGTCAAATTTAGTAGGACCTCCTTCAATACTTAACGGTATTGGATGGCGGGGGTCCAAACTCTTTGATCCCCTCATAAGTTAACTACTATTAATACTATAACCCGGCTATTTAGGAATGTATCCCTGCTGACTCAGACTACTTAGTCGAGGGTAACGTCACCTACAAAAGAGGGGCCTACCATAATTTGCATTAATAACTTAATTAATTATCTTTCAATAATCCGACCCTTTAGGATTGTATCCTTGCTGACTCAAACTACTGGGTTGAGGGTAACGTCACCTTCAAAAGAGGGGCCTACTACAATAACTAAGATAATCTCTTAAATAAGTGCAAAAGTGCGGAAATAATCAAAGGTTACACTATACACGAGTCGGAACCAAGTGATTCATATTGTCTATCTGTTTTTCTTTTATTTTTATTTTCAGCATTTTAGTTGGTTTTTATTTTCTTAGTTTAAAACATTTTTCTAAACTTTTGATTTGATTAGACGTTGAGGATAAACCGGTACTAAAAGCTCTTGTGTCCTTGGACGACCTCGATATCTTACCAACACTATACTACGCTCACGATGGGTGCACTTGCCCATATGTGTGTTTAGTGTTAGTAAAATATCGTGTTTTATAAATTTAAAACTTGGCTAAAAAAGTGTTAAAGGGCTTAAAATATACACCTAATATATATAACACTTCACACGCATCAATAGTCCAAGCGAAATTAGTTTCACACGAAATCTAATTTCATGTGAAATTACCATCTAATTTCGTACGAAATTACCTAGGTGTAATTTCGTGCGAAATACCCACAAACACACTTTTCTCGTTTTGCGTGCCCTGATTTATCTAATACAATACAAGACTCGATACAAGACGAAGTCGACAGACGGATGCACCAACAGACTCCCCCTCGGATGTTGACGAAGTCTTCGATGTCGAGTCTTCAATCTTCAATGTTTATCAGTCTTCTCGAACTCTTCCAAAGTATCTAACAATGTAAAGCATCCTCAATCTCTGTCTTCTTTTCATCTCCAGGATCTCCACGTGGCTCTAATCTCACTCTAATTCTCTTTATCAGATCTCTTGATTCCTTAAGTTCATCAGCATCAGCAGATTGCGTGAACCTCAGGATTTCAATTCCAGGATCAGAACTTGGCTGTCTTCAGACTCTCCCTTTCGATAAGCTGGGATCGCAGTCTGGAATAATTCTTGTTCCAAGATCATGACCTGGCTCTCAATCAACTCAGGTATCATAATCTAGCTATCCTGCACATTCTCTACCTCAAAGTAAATTTCTTAAATTTATACTTTGACAAAGTTAGAAATCTCAAGCAGAAATAGAATGATTTATCATTTAAAAGTTTCTGATGATCACTTATAGGTAAACAATCAAAATTTTATTCTCTGAAAATCACTTGTAAACCTTTCTTCATGCACACTCTCCCAAACCTGTTCATCCTGTTTAGCACTTGGAATTTTGAAAATCAGCTCTTCAACATCAGTTGTCGAAAATCTTTTTGTATTTTCAAAAATTTATGCTAAAACACACTGAAAATCTTTTTGGATTTTGATTATAAAGAAATGCAGTAAAGAAATATTTACAGACAATATATTTTTGTGAGTATGTGTAAGAGGATCATATCAGTTTTTGAGACACATCACCAACACCGTTAAGCTTTAAACATTTTAAGTTCTAAACGATTCACGTAGATTGTCAGTATACTGATCCACTTAAATTTTCACACAAAGTTCAACTGTTTCGAGATACGAGATTAGTGTTTTAGGCACTTAAACTTATTCGCGTGTCCCACCTCAGAATATACTCTCGTATCCAGATCCCAATATTCAGTCTTACAGGTGAGTATACCTAGATGATATCTATAAAGGGTTAAATGCGAGGGCCATGAGAGCTCAGGCTATTGCTTTCCCAAAATCAGAGAGATGATAGCTTCGACTTTTGGTGTGTTCCCTTTAGAGAATCTTTTCTTCAACAGCACATGATTAGCATTTTTCAATGTTTCATCATTTTTTGTACTGAGGGTGATGCTATATTTCAAGCAAGCAGAAAGTATTATACGGGGACTAGGCCATTGCTTCCGCAAAATCAGAAGTCCCGGGATAATACCCCAGATATCACTGAGTATAAAGACCTAGTATCTTAGAAAGAGGGACCTTTCAAACAAGATTTCGGGGGTTACCCATATATCCGAGAGATGTTCCCCACGATATAAGTAAGTTTGAAATATTTAGGTTTATATCTCGTCACAATCTGCTAAATGTGTAAAAACCTACTGGCACATCATCAGTGAGACCGTTTATCATATTTTGATCTTTCCAATTCTTTAGCATGCTGTGATAGTCCACTGATGTACTATCATATCCTCTTTTTCTCAACAAAACTCATTTCAAATTTTCTAATGTTTTTGGATTTTCTGAAAATTCTTACTCCCCCTAAAATGCAAAATCATTTAAAAGAAATTTGAAAACAAACTGTCCAAGTAAAATGACAACTGTTGTGAATTGCTTCAAATCGCCATCCACTTGGCATAAACAATCAGAACTCCCCCTGACAACAAACTATTTTCCCATTATGATTTCAAAACACTTAAGTTTATTTTAATCAAATGATTTTTCCAGAAAATTAGTTTTGTTGATTTTACCACTTGTAGGAATGAGGATTCATTCATCATTTTGTTTTCTCAACCACTTGAATGAAAGTTAAATCAAGTTCAACTTAATGACCTTGATTTACCTTTTGAAGGTAAAAACCTTCTTCAACCACTTGTAGGTTCAATTACCAACCATACTATTTGAAAATCAAAATATAACAATTTTAAGAACAACTACCACTTGTAGGTCGAATTATCATATAGCAACCACCTTTCACATCTATGAAATGACTCAAGAAAGATGCCGATTCCTGCTTCACGATTACCAACTTGGGAACTCCGGCACGTCCTGGTTTTCAATCATAATAGGTTCCATCCCAATCACAAACCTGAGATGACCCATCTTTACCCGGTTTCTTCGTTTTCTTCTCATAAAATTCCTTTACCCCTTTGACCTTCCCGTCAACCATTTTTCCAAAAATATTTTGAACTGTGGGGTTAAAAGCTTTTTCAATATCAAATTCTTTCTTTTCAGAGAAAAATTGATTTGAAATCTCAAGTTTGCCAATTTTTTGTTTAAAATTTTCAGCTCTCAATGGTGGAGAATTTACATCATCCATTGGTGGAACTGATGTTTCCAATTTTAACTCAACACATGGCTCTTCTGACTTTATGGAATCAGATTCAACGCCTGAAAATAGCTCCTCTGATTTTGATGAATAAGAATCATTGCTAGAACTATCATCAGATTTCTTAACAACCCACTTGTGGTTGTCAAGATTTGCTTTTCTCTTGTAAAACCTTTTTGAACATTCACCAACCTCAAACTTCGAATTTATGAAAACTTTGAATTGTTTAGTTGGTGGTTCATTCTCAACCATCTTTTCTTTCAATTTAATAGAAACTCCCTGTTTTGTTTGAATTGCCTTTGGACAATTCCTGGCAATATGGCCAACTGTTTTGCATTGAAAACAGGTTCTAATTTCCTTTTTCTGAGCAACATCCTTCTTCATTTCTTCTTACTTTTTAGCAAGGAATTCTTTGTTTGTCTGCTTTCTGAACAATTGCTCTTTTTCTTCTTCAGTTGATATTCTTGAAACAAAAACAATTTTTGGTTGATAAGTTTTCTCATTTTTATGATTTTTCGGTAGAATAAATCCTAATCCTTTTCTTTTGAAATTACCGTTATGGTTTGGTTTTCTTTTGAAAACCAGAACCAGAACTGTAACCCTTTTTCTTGTTTAATCTTTGTTGAACTCTTGAGGTGTAATGTCTTGGATTTTCAGAAAAAATTACATCTTTTATTTCAGAAATATTAATTTTTGTTAATTTGAAAACCTTTGTTATCATTTCAGTTTTAACACCTCTTATTGGAAATTCTTCATCAGAATATAATTTGTCAGAATCATTCAAAGTATATGCCACTTTGATTGGTTCGTCATTCAAATTAGATTTTGATAACAAAAACTCTTTATTGTAAACCCGTTTGCCCTTTTTGACTGTTGGATTTGACTTGTCAGACTTTGACTCTGAGTTTGACTCCGACTTTGACTCCTCGGTTTCATCGTTATCCAACACCTGATCAACCACTTTCTTTATTAATTCGGACTCATGATCAGTGTCAGACGATGTGAAAGTGACATCTATGTTGTCTGGCAAATTTTCTGAAGACCCAGACTCCCACTGTAAATTGGTTGCCTTTTTGACTCTTTCTGAATTTGGATTTCGTGGAGAATATCCATTTTCAAGCGGAGGTGGACACTTGTTGTAACTGGCACTATGTTTCTAACCAGAATCTTTCATTTCAGTATCCTTCTTCTTTTCAGAACTCTTGTCTTCAGATACTTCCTATTCATCAAATGCCTTCATGCCTTCAACAGTTGGATAAATCCTGTCAATAACATAAGAAGTACATGAGTAACTTTTTAACAATGTATTAACTCTTTCTGTTTCAATCCTTTGGGTTTCCAGTCTCTGTTCCAGCACAGCACACTTCTCAATATAATTGTTGACCACTTTCTGCTTTGTCATGAAAGCTCCTTGAAGTGTCTTCATAGCTGTTGCTTGTTCACTGCTTGTTTGATTGTACAGATTCATTGACTTGTTAAGAACATCATAGGATTCTTTCAATCTGTTCATGTTGTGAATTAAAGTACTGTTTTGCTTTTTCAATGCTTCACAATTCTCACATTTCACCTGAATCTTTTGTGCATCAGCTTCTGTATCAACTTTAAAAACTGGAATGTCTTTTATTTTCTTCCTTATCACAGGAACTTCTTCATCATCACTGCTGACATGTTTTTTAACTTTCTTCTTTTTCTTTTTAGCTTTTTCATCATCACTGTCACTCTCTTCCATCATTCTTAAGTGCTCTTCCATTCTCCTTGCATAATAATCATCATCATTATCACTGTCTTTAGCAACTCGAGCAACACAAGCTTTGTGATTTGGAGTTTTGTTAGGATCATAGTCATCCCAACTGAAATTTTTTCAGCTAAATCCCTCTGGTAATTTTTCATCATCTTGATTTATCAGACATGCTTTACTATCAGCTGAAACATATTTTTCCCAACTGAATCCTTTTAAAGATTTTTTATCTTTTTGATTCACCATACAGGCTCTCTTTGATGATTCTTCAATCTCCTTCCTGGCATGAGCAGTTTGTGGTTGTTGTTGATGTGGTTGTTGAGAAACTTGATGATAGATTGCTTTCCGATAATAATCATTGTTGTTGAACGGATTTTGAGCTCCACTTGCTTCACGGTTTGTGCACTCCCTATTGAAGTGTCATTTTTCCCTGCAACGAAAACAAGTAACTTTAGATTTATCAAAACCTAAAGTAGAAACATTAGTATCACGGAAATCATCTCTTCATGTGATCTGTTTGAATTTCTCAGCTCGTCTCAACACACTTGCCAAACACCACTTTATGTCCATTAATTCCATCTCTTCAGCATCAATCTGATCGTAATCCTCTTTTGTCAACATTGGATTTCCGGTCCTTCCTGCTACTAGACTTCCATATGATTCCAGCACAGTTCCCAACAAAGACATGTGACTTTTTGCAACCTCTTCCGAAAAATTTTGATCATTTTCAAAGTTTAAAACAATGTTGCATTGAAGCATCTTGCCATTCTTTGTTGTTGACAAGTTTGGATCAAATGATGGATATGAAGAAAAACTTGTTTTGCTGTTTGATCCTTTAGATGAACCTCCAGACGAACTCTTAGCATTGAATGCAGTTTCAACTTTTGGTGACATGTTGGTCTTATCACTAATACCTCCTTTGTAATAAAGGCCAATATCTTGTTCTCCATCAAAATCTTTCATTTTTGAAATCTAACTTTGTTCCATTTCCTGAGCTTCAAGTTTTTCAATGAACTTACTCAGTGTCAAATTGCTAAAATCTTTCTTATTTCTCAACATCATGAGATATGTGCCCCAAGTTTCATGTGGCAAAGCATCAGCTAATTTTTCAATCAACTCTTCATTATCTTTTGTGATGCTCACTCTCTTCATGTTGATTAAAAAATTGCAATATCTTTCGATAATCTGCTTTGTGCTTTCAGTTCTCAAACCACGGAATAGATCAAATTCTTTCTTCAAAAGTAATTTTTTGTTTTTGATCATCTCTTTACTACCGACAATCTTTGATTTTAAAGCTTTCCAAATTGAATAAGCAGTTCCATTGTGTTGCAATAAAACCAAGATATCTTCCTTAACAGCTTAATGCAATAAACTCGTCATCATTTTTTCATCTTTGTATTTCTTTTTATCATCAGCACTAAGATCTTTAATTGCAATCACCTCCTCATCATCAGTCATTGGTCTAACATATTTCGTTTCAACACATTCCCAAGCATCCAAGTAGTTTGCTTGAACCCAATTCTCAAATCATTCTTCCCATCCTTTATATTCCTCAATGTTCATGAGCTTTGGCGGTTTTTGCATGGTGCCCGTTTCATTTTCTAACATTGTGTGTTGTGCAATACTGATTGGAGTAGCAAAGGCGTTGTAAAATTCCTCTTCCATGTTTCGTTTTTTTTAAATTTTCACAACTTAGACACTTTCAAACGAAATAACTCCTTCAAACGAAATATCCTTTGGTGCGAAATTACCCTTTTCAAACGAAATACCAATCCTGTGCGAAATCACTGATTTCGTGCGAAATAACGACCTTTCAAACGAAATAGGTGATTTCGTGTGAAATACTCAAACGAAATTCCAATTTGATGTGAAATAACTAATTTCGTGTGGAACTCTCAAACGAAATTACAATCTGGTGCGAAAAAAGGCTTATTTCGTGCGAAATACTGCTGATGTCATCATCCCGAGTTGTTTTTGTCAAAATTGATCAGGTTTTAAGATCTGAAACTTTCAAGGGTTTGTTAAAACACTATTGCGCGTATAATGTGTGAAATTCAAGACATTTTGTCTGTGAAATTTTGATTAATTTTGAAAAGAAGGTGTAGAAATCATAATTTGCAGCTGAATTGGTATGAACTCTTCCTCCTGAGATCTGATACCACTTGTAGGATCGTTTTCTGACCCGAATGAGTCGATCAGAAGAGTTTTTGCTCAATACGAGAGGCGGAAACAAACGTATCGAGTCCAATTCAGCTAGATATTCACTTTAAACTGTCTTTTGATTGATTTGACAAAGATTTACAGCGAGTAGACACTTCGGCAGCACTTCGGCTCTCAAACCAGAAAGTTACAAATGACTTGGCACACCTAGTATTTATAGGGCAGCTAATTTCGCACGGAATAGTCCAAGCGAAATTAGTTTCACACGAAATCTAATTTCGTGCGAAATACCCAAAATCACACTTTTCTCGTTTTGCATGCCCTGATCTATCTAATACAATACAAGACTCGATACAAGACGAAGTCGACATAAGGATGCACCAACACTCACGTTTAGGTTGTTTCGCTTCAACAATTTTCTCTGCCTCCGTTTCAACATCCTTTGTACCTTCTAACTGTTCCCTAATAGATGCGCAAGGTGAAGTAGGCGGGAGATCATCGTTAAAAACAGATGATGACTCTGCGCGGGCAGAGGGAATTGGCTTTTCTGCAAAAGCAAAGGTCGTATTAACACAAAGTATGCAGAAACAACAAAAAAATAAAAAAAGAGGGGAGAAAGAAGAAAGACTTACCTGGAGAGAGTTTTGAAACAAAGGCATCCAGATTTCCCCTTTTGCCAATTTTCCTTTTGGGCATCTTCTTGGCAGGCTGTGCCGCAGCTTCAACTTCAACTTGCTTCTGTTTCACCGCTTTTGTCCTCAACAGCTGCTCCGAACTTGAATCAAGATCTATCGGTTCATCCGGGTTGGAAGTTGGAATTCCGCAGTATCTCGGGGTTCTGACTTGGGTTTCTTAACAACTACAGGCGCAAGACCCTCTATTGTATCAGATACCACTACGTAATCACACCGGGGATTAAGGTAGAGGCGCGTACCTTTCTTCTCTTCCCCGATATTCTTTGCCTTTGAAGATTGTGCCTTCGGCGTATCAGTTTTCTTCGGCGCAATAGTTACAGCCGGTACACGTTTCTTCTTCTACTCAGGGCCTATGCCCAGGTTAGTCAACTCGCCTATTTAAAAAAGGAATATTGCAATATTACCCCCCACGTAAAAACAACAAAGAGTAATATTGCAATATCGATCAAATGTTTAAAATAAACTTACCAACACTAGTCGAAGGTTGCGCGGGTAGATCTTCATCCCGAGGAAGTGCAAAGTTCCGTATTATCTATTGAAACCAAAGTTCTTCACCAGCACCCTTCGGGATGGTGGTCATCTTCCCTCTCTCCCTCTTGTATTCAACAACATACAAAGAAACAACTACAAAGGCAAAAATAGTAACAAGTTCATATTATTTACAAAAAAAGGAAAACAAAAGGACAAGAAGATTCCAAATCTTACTTGTATCATCTTCCATGTACACCGGTTTATCTTCACGATCCATTTTCCAGTGAAGACTCATACCTGCGGCAACCTGTAACGCCCCAAAATTTGAATGTTTATAATTGTCAAATGTTCTCTTATGGTGCATCAAGAAATGAATGACTAGGTTATTTAACCAAGTTAACAAAATGGTAAAAACAATTAAAGGAATGAAAGTTGTGCCCATTTATAATTAGTGACAACTTGAGGGGCTAAAGTGGGTTAAATTGAAAGTTGATTAATAACTAAAAAAATTACACACACAAACACACACGATCATGTGTTCTAGAGAGAGCAGGAGCTCTCATGAAGCCAAAACCCTAACTTCATCTAATCCATCAAATTGGAAGGATAAACGAAGCTCAAATTTAGAACCGAACACGAATTTGTGATCACCTACACGAGGGGATCATAAGGTATGTCTTAAATTCTAGATTGGTAATTATCCACGAAGTGGGTTATGTTCTAAATCGTGAATTGGTATGAAATTGAGCATGAGGATATGTTAGAATCATCATATAGAACATGGGTTATGCATTATTTAGGTTAATTTGATTCTTAGAGGTGAAACCCATTAGTTATGGTGAGAATGATGAGTTGAATCACCATCCATGTTTAATTCTTGTTGAATATTGATGAATTATGTGAGTAATATGGAGTCTTGTTAGAAGAATTGAAAGAAACATGATGATAATGTCACCCCCTTTCTGCGGCGGAAGCACGAGGTGTGATCATGAAAGGTTCTCATTGCATACGAAAGGTAAACATGCTATATGCTCGTAAAAACAACTTCAAATACCATAATTTGAAACATAAGATAGCGTTTACATCGCTAGATAGCATAAAACACTGTCTTAGAAGTTTACAACTTTATTTAAGGTTAAACATAAGCGACATCCAAGGGCATAAGCAAGACCGCGTGCACATCCATCCTAGTTACCTGAAATACATGTGAGTTTTGGAAAAACGTCAACATAATGTTGGTGTGAATTCATGCAGTTTTTGTATTTCACGTTTGTATACTTTGTATGAAAACATAGTTTTGAGTCATGTATAAATCAAGTTTTCATATATAAATCAAGTATTCATGTGTACACCACGTACTCATGTATAATTCAAGTTTTTCTTGAGTACCCCACGTACTTCAAGTATAATTCAAGTTTTTCTTGAGTACCCCACGTACTTCAAGTATAATTCAAGTTTTTCTTGAGTACCCCACGTACTTCAAGTATAATTCAAATTTTAGTATGGTATAAATTTTATGTAAATAAAGTATTCCTGTAAGTATCAGGACTGTTAATGGGTTGCAAAGACATTAACATGTGATACGACATAGGAAGTCACCAAACCTTAGGCATTTAATTGGTATATTCTGAGACACAAAAGCACTACTCGATTCTCGCCCTCACCGAGAGTGTGGCTGCCCGGCACCCGTTAGATCTAACCTTTTGTTCTGCGGCCTAGGTATATTGCTGATTAATGGTGCTTATGTACCCTATTCGTGACACGATTTATCGTATCATTTCTCATAACGCATCCTACTTGGTTCTCGTCCTCACCAAGTGCGTTTCTTGTTATCATTTCTCATAATGCATCCTACTTGGTTCTCGTCCTCTCCAAGTGCGTTTCTTGTTATCATACCATTTATAAACATTATAATATTTGTACATGTATTCCACCCCCGAAGTTATAAAACTGAAAACAGTTAAAAGAAAAGGGGGGAGCATGAACTCACAACTTTGCGTTCCTTAAGTCGTAAACTTCACCGGATTTGCTTATTTAACGTCGTAACCTATACGCGTTTTCTTAACGTTAGTCACTAGACTTGTGTCGCACAAGTACAGTCACTCTCTTTGGTGTATATATTCTTGTGTTAAAAATATTCTATATTTTTAACTAAGTGTTTTACTTATATTATTTTCTCAAAAATAAATATAAGTCTTTTGTGTTTTGCACTTTGCACCCGAATTATGTATCTTGTATGTTGTATGTGTATTTTTTATATTTTTACTCCTTACTAGTATCTCCAAGTCATATTATTTTTACTCTAAAAATAATATATACCTAGTTCACAAAATAATCACATAATCACACAAGCGATAAATATATATTCGAAATATATATTTAACAAGTTTTATTTATGAAAATCCACCTCCGGTACTTGGTATCTTGTACTAAAATCATGGCGAAGTTTATATTCTGAAAACAAGTTAATAATATATTTGTAACAAAAAAGTTACAATTCTAGAAAAATTTCGCCAGAGTTTCCTCTCTAGCTGGAGGTGTCCACGCTTACTAGCGTATCATTTTCTTTTAAAAAAATTAAACCAATCAATTTTCCGTCATCAAAATACCATCTTCAAATATCAAACTAGTCAAAATAAACATAAATCGCATACACATGAACTTGCAAGTTGTGTAAAATTATGTAGTAACTTTTCAACACATTTAGTGGGTCTTTCCATCTCTAAAAATAAAATCATTATCTCAAAAATTTTATTTTTAAAGAATATGAAGTTTTACAACTTCTAGTCGGTATTTACGAAAATATTTCTTTGTTAAATCCTTTCGTTACACAAGTGTCTACACACTTTTTGGTTCTCAAAAATGTCTTTATTTTGAGAAAGATCCGGCTTTTTAAACATGATTTCATCATACACTTGGTTCTTCAAAAATACCACATGTAGATCCGTAGATCTACTAGTTTAGAACTCCATTTCATAAGAAAAATCGTTTTTACACAAGTTCATGTTTGTGAGGGAAAGGGTTCGTCATCTAGTTATTTTTACACTAAACATAGTGCTACTTCATGTTCCATGAACATGACCTAGCGTGGTTAGATGACGATCCGTTCCCCTACTAGCATCCAACAATAATAAATAACCATAACAAAACAAGTTCCATAAGTTTTACACTAATATTTACTCATTAACCACTTTGTTCATCATTTTTAGTAGACTTTAAACTTTGATCTTATATGTTCATGATTTTTATCCGACAAATCTCTTATTAACCACTAAAAGCAAGATCAAGAGGGTGATTTAGAACACTTACAGCTAGCACAAGGCTAGGGAAGAATCCAGGCGAAAACAAGGTGGTTAATAACGACGTAGTGAGGTCCTCGCGATTTCGTAAGCACCGAGCTTGTTTGTAGGAACTCTAACACACTTGGAAGTAAGTAAAATGCCAAGATAGAAATTGAAAGTGGGTGGAATGTTGCTTGTGGTTCTCGGCCGTAAGCAACAAAGAGGGAAAGAAAGAGTGGAATTTTTGTTGGTGATTTGTGAAGTGAATGAAGGTTATAATCTCTAAGTCCCATATATAATTCAATTCACTAATACCCTATGTGTAATGTGCCACCATGATATTAAACATAGGTGATTAGAATAATCAAATAGGACAAGTGGTGGGTCACCACATGGTGAAACCGAACGGATGGGGGGGGGGGTACAATATGGTTTGGTTTTAAATAAATGGCTAAGTGATAAGTTAGTTTAGTTAGGAAATGAAATAAGTTAATATGTGTGTTGTAATATATAACGGGTGTTAGGGTATTCGGGGACCCTAACTGGCTCAGAAAAGGAAAAACAATGTCAACGTCAATATTTTTATGTTCCGGGTAAAGTCCGGTTGTTCGGTTGAATACCGATTCGTTAAAGTGCTAAATTACACCTTTTAGTGTCTTTTAAGTACCTTTTTGCCATATTTTTTATTCCCGACACTTAGGGAACTATTCTGGATGTTAAAACGAAATTTCTGCATTATATTTCAGTGCCAAAATGCTGATTATAGCTGAATTACAGAAAATTCTGCACTTAAAGTGCGTTTCGGGTGCTTTTTAGTGCTTATTTTTGCTTCCGGAGAGTATATATATTAAACCCTCGTATGTAATCTTGGGTTTTAATGTATTCTTGTCGTTAGACCTACACCTAGGCCTCAATTCTAATGTCTGACTGCTTTCTGCAGTTCTGTTGACACAGTGTGTCTTACCGGTGAGTTTACTAGTATTTCTGCAGTTCTGTTGACACAGTGTGTCTTTTCGGATCAGCGTAGCTCTTTTGTCGATCTCGAGCCGCCTTAATGCGCTCTCAGATCTGCGCAATCTTGTCGGTTGTCTCTTGTATAAGTTCAGGACCAACCATACGTTTATCTCCAGCGTCTGCCCAACATAAGGGCGATCGGCATTTACGGCCATACAAAGCTTCAAACGGTGCGGCCTTTATGCTTGTATGATAACTGTTATTGTAGGAAAACTCAACTAGAGGTAGATGAGTATCCCAGCTGCCGCCCAGATCCATGACACATGCGCGAAGCATATCTTCTAACGTTTGTATAGTCCGTTCGCTCTGGCCGTCTGTTTGTGGATGGAATGCCGTGCTTAGATCTAACTGAGATCCAAAGGCTTCCTGAAATGATTGCCAGATTCTTGAGACAAAGCGTCTGTAGGATCGGTTTGCGACCCGAACGAGTCGTTCAGAAGATATTTAGTCCGTTTCAGAGGCGGAAACTAAGAAACGGATGTCGAAACAACTTGCGTATCACTTTAACACTGATTGTATTGATCTAACGTTGTTTACAAACACTGGATAACCCGGCAGCACTTCGGTATCCAAAATCTCTAACTTTTACAAATAACAAGACATAACCTCTATATATAACACACTTGATTTCGCTTGAAGCTTTCAAGCGAAACCTTTGAAGCGAAATTCACATGCTTGTCTTGTCTTGAAGCGAAATATCACATTTTGATCAATTTGCTTTGTCTTTTAGTGAGATGATGACATTCTGATCCCATGTAAACATGCTATTTCACGTGAAGTTGCAACATGATGTATGAGATGATGTCATTTGTGTGATGTCATCATCAAAGATGATGACATCATGCCTTGATCAGATTCGCACCGCAACCGAAACTCGACATAAGACGAAGACGACAGATGACTGCACCAACAGACTCCCCCTCAGATGTTGACGAGTCTTAAATGTCGAGTATTCTTCAATCTTCAGTCTTTATCGGTCTGTTCACTTTCTTCGCATATACCAGGATCTTCTCTTTGGCTCTAACCTCGTCAGACTCCCCCTCTCATCATGATGGGATCGCTGTCTGGAATTAGCTATCACCTTGAGATCAAACCCTGGCTTTAATTTTGTTCAGCTCAACTCCTGCACAATCTTCTCACAAACTCATAAGTTTTTACTTAAAACAATAAGAAAAACTTATTAGAAATAGTTCCATCAAGTTCAAGTTAATGACCCTGATTAACTAATCTCAACTTTCTCAAAATCAGTTTTTTAAACACACACTCCCAAACCAGTTCATCTTGTTTAGCACTTGGAATTTTGAAAATCAGCTCTCCAACATCAGTTGTCGAAAATCTTTTTGGACTTTTTCAAAAAATGAAACACAAATGCAATAACAGAAATTAAATGCAGAAATAAAATATGTACAAACACTATTTTTGTGAGTTCGTGCAAGAGGATCATATCAGTTTATGAGACCAATCACCAACACCGTTAAGCTTTAAACATTTTCAGTTCTAAACGATTCACGTTGATTGACGATATTGTTGTCCACTTAAACTCAATCTAAAAACTTTCAATCTGCTTACCGATACTTTAAGGTATATTTAGATAGCACTAAATTCTTATGGACCCCACGATCTCAGCATATCCCCTCATCATGCAATACACTAACTCAAGTAATGCCTTTAAACTTTATCAACTGTGATTTGTGCGAAAACAAAGCAGAATGTTAAAACATTAACAATCAGGTCGATACTTCCGTATACGCAGAGAAAGTCCAATGTTTAAACAAAATAAGAAAAATAAAACAAGTTGAAGTTGTTTAGGCTTTAACCACCAGGTCGATACTCCCGTATACGCAGAGGTGATCCAAAGCTTAAACGAAACACCAAAGAAAATAAAGCAGAACGTTTAGGCAACAACATCCAGGTCGATACTCACGTATACGCAGAGGATGTCCGATGCTTAAACAAAATAAAGAAATAAGACAAGTTTAAGTCTTTGCAAAATAAAATGCACAATCACAGAGCGTCCATCTCTGTCTGAAATGATTGAGATTGGCACTCCATGACGTGCCACAATTTCCTTTAAGTATATCTCTGCAAGCTTTCCAGTGCTATCCTTCTCTCGGATCGGTAGGAAATGCGCAGATTTTGTTAATCGATCAACTATTACCCATATCATATCGTTCCCTCTCGGGGTCCTGGGTAATTTCGTTATGAAGTCCATCGAGATTCGTTCCCACTTCCACAGGGGAATCTCTGGTTGTTGTAATAGGCCGGACGGTTTCTGATATTCGGCCTTAACCTTAGCATAGGTTAGGCATTTTCCAACATAGACAGCAACGTCGCTCTTGAGTCTCGGCCACCAATAATATTCTTTCAAGTCTTAATACATTTTGTCCGATCCTGGATGGATCGAGTATCTCGATTTGTGCGCTTCATCAAGAATGACTTCTCGTAAGCCACCATAGAGTGGAACCCAGATACGCTTCTTAAAGTATAAGGCTCCCTCTTCGCTTGGCACCATGTATTTCAACATACCCCGGAGGTATTCAGCTCCTCGGTTTTCCATCTTAAGAGCTTCTTGTTGTGCATCACGAATGCGTGCAGTGAGGTTCGTTCGAATAGTCATTTCCAGTGCTCGAACCCTTAGGGTCTTAACCCTTTCTTTTCGGCTCAACGCGTCCGCTACAATGTTTGCCTTTCCAGGATGGTACTTGATCTCACAGTCGTAATCATTTCATAGTTCGACCCATCGCCGCTGGCACATATTCAATTCCTCCTGATCAAATATGTGTTGTAAGCTTTTGTGGTCTGTGAAAATTGTACATCGAGTACCATATAAATAATGTCGCCAGATCTTCAAGACGAATACCACTGCGCCCAGCTCCAGGTCATGAGTGGTATAGTTTCTTTCATGTACCTTCAGTTGTCTTGAAGCGTAAGCGATGACTTTTTGGCGTTGCATGAGTACGCAACCCAAGCCTTGTCGTGAGGCGTCACAGTATACCATGAAGTCTTCAGTGCCTTCGGGTAATGATAGTATCGGTGCATCGCATAGTTTGTTTTTAAGTAGTTGGAAGGCTTCTTCTTGTTTGTAACCCCAGTCATATTTCTTGTCTTTCTGTGTAAGGGTCGTTAGCGGTTGAGCTATCTTTGAGAAGTTCTCGATGAATCGCCGATAATAGCCCGCTAAGCCCAAATATTGTCGAACTTCAGTTGGGGTCTTGGGAGCTTCCTAATTCTTTATTGCTTCTATCTTGGACGGGTCTACATGAATGCCCTTCTCATTCACGACGTGACCAAGAAATTGTACTTCGCGAATCCAGAATTCGCATTTCGAGAACTTTGCATAAAGCTTCTCTTTCTTCAGTAGTTCCAGAATAGTTCTGAGATGTTTCTCGTGTTCTTCTTTCGTTCGCGAATAAATCAGGATATCATCGATAAATACAATCACGAATTTATCGAGATAGGGTTTGCATACGCGGTTCATCAGATCCATAAAGACCGCTGGTGCATTTATCAGCCCGAATGGCATCACAAGAAATTCGTAGTGCCCATAACGTGTTCTGAATGCAGTCTTTGGTATGCTTTCCTCTTGGATTCTCAGTTGATGGTATCCAGATCGAAGGTCAATCTTGGAATAGTAGCCTGATCCTTGCAGTTGATCAAATAAGTCATCAATCCTCGGTAGCGTGTACCGATTCTTGATAGTGAGCTTGTTCAGTTCCTTGTAATCGATACACATCCGCAGTGTTCCATCCTTCTTTTTCACGAATAATACTGGAGCTCCCCAGGGTGAGAAGCTTGGCCTTATGAATCCTTTATCCAACAACTCCTGGAGTTGTGTAGATAATTCTTGCATTTCGGGTGGCGCAACTCGATAGGGTGCCTTGGCTATAGGAGCGGCTCCTGGAGCCAAGTCTATACGGAACTCGACTTGTCGTTGTGGAGGTAGTCCTGGAAGATCTTCGGGGAAAACATCAGGGAATTCCTTCACCACAGGAATGTCTTCGAGTTTTGGCTCCACAGCCTTCTTGTCTACCACGTGTGCTAGGAAGGCAACACATCCTTTCCTTAAGCATTTCTGTGCCTTCATACAACTGATGATTCGAAGAGGTGCGTCTCGTTTTTCTCCATGCACGATGAGAGTTTCACCATTCGCTAAAGGGATGCGAATGATTTTCTCATGACAAATAACTTCAGCTTTGTTCTTGGACAACCAGTCCATTCCGACTACTACATCGAAGCTACCCAATTGAATAGGTAAGAGGTCGATGCTAAAGTTTCGTTCACCAAGTTCTAATGAGCAGCCTCTAATGACTTCGCCCAATTC
This sequence comes from Helianthus tuberosus, assembly GCA_030545235.1. Classification (NCBI taxonomy): domain Eukaryota; kingdom Viridiplantae; phylum Streptophyta; class Magnoliopsida; order Asterales; family Asteraceae; genus Helianthus; species Helianthus tuberosus. The sequence continues at coordinate 119,798,171 of CM060360.1, read as the reverse complement.
AACAAGTTTACCGTTGGCTAGTTCTATGGAATTAGGAATTTCTAATCTACTAGATTCTATTCCGAGTATGTGTTTAAATTCCACAGACATGAAGCTATAATCGGCGCCAGTGTCAAATAATATGGATGCAAAGTGATTGTTAATGAGAAACGTACCGGTGACCACGTTAGGGTCCTCGCGTGCGTTCTTTGCTCCAATCACAAATGCTCTAGCCTGAGCATTGTTTCCCTCTGGGCAGTCCTTCATGAAATGATCATTGCTTCCACACTTGAAGCATCCTTGGTTCTGCCCTTTCCTGTTACCATTCTTGTTACCAGCACCGTTTCCATTTCGGTTCTTTCCTTTTCCCTAACAGTCTTCCGTTTGATGACCCAATTTACCACATTTGTCACACCTTGGAATGCGACAAGCTCCATCATGATGATACTTACATTTTTGGCATCTAGGCATGGAGCCTTGGTATGCTTTGGTTGCATGGGTTTTCGTCTCCTGAGACGGGTTAGCATCACGCTTCTTGTTGTTGAAACCTTTGTTGTTACGAGTTGCTTGATTCAGATTCGAATGCTTTCTCTTCTTGTCACCGGATGACTCAGCATGTGTCTCGGTCTTCTCTGTTGGGTTCAGTGATAACTTCTTCATACGAACACAATCTTCGGTCAGGCTGACAGCCAGAGTTACAGCCTCAATGATTGTTTGTGGTTTGACCGACGTCACCATGCCACGAAACTTTGGGGCCAGTCCCCAAATGTAGCGTTCCACATGCTTAAATTTGGGAGTCACCATGTAGGGAAGCACTCTAGACAGATCGTGGAACCTTCGAGTATATCCATTAATGTCAGCACCTTCCATAGTCAAGTGCCAGAACTCCGTTTCCAGCCTTTGGAGTTCAGCGCGAGAGCAATACTTCTCTCTCATTCTTTCCTTCAGTTCCTCCCAAGTTAGGCCATAAGCGGCATCGTCACCCAAGGTTTGGGCTTGCAGGTTCCACCAAGTCAGAGCTTCATCGACAAACAACCCAGTGGCAAAAGTGACTCGCTGGTCCGCGGTACACTTGTTCATGCGGATGAAAGCTCCAGTCTTCTCCGTCCAGCGCACAAATGCTACTGCACCTCCTGTGCCGTCATAGTTCATCGGCTTGCAGTCGAGGAACTGCTTGAAAGTGCAGCCTGGAATTGATTCAACCAATTCACATGTAAGCAATCGAAGAAATAATGAAACAAAGACCGTTCATAAATTTCCTCATGCTTAGTACAGTGTCTTAAGGTTACCTTGAGCTGCGTTGCCTCCAGATGAATCTTCGTTCCCATTACGTCTAGCGTTGCTTGGGCCGCCACTATCTTGAGTACGGTTTGCCTCGTATTGGGCGATAGCAGCGGAGATCCTTTATTCTAGTAGAGCGTTCAGCTCTTCAGCAGTTCTTGGCAGTGGGGGAGGAGGAGGTTGATCATCATTGCGAGCATTCACAACTTTCCTGGGTGCCATGTTCTGACAGAACATAACACAACAGGGTTAAATATTTGTTTGATATCGTCATACTAGACAGTAGTAGTGTATATATTCACAGGTATATACCACATAAGTGACATCAAACAATTATTACTCTAGCAGAGTACTTAGTAGGCTTGCACTGAGGGAATCTATACGTGACAACTTGTTGTGGTTTCTGTGCACTGAATTCCATAATTATGTATGCATCCGTAATTATGTAACTCCTTGCACAGTCCGCACAGTTCGTTTCATCCTCGTATTTCTTCCTTTAGATGGGCCATCGCTTTCAGATAAAGTCACGTATACTTGTGACATTCTACTTCTAGTATGCTAATTATCACACATAATTGCAAGTGATTTCTAGTCAATGACAAGTGCTACTCAAGTGCACTCTAAGTCTCGTAGTGTCTTTTCTAGACTCATGTAGACAGTTTCAGGCAGTGGATGTCGCGGGACGTTTTATGCAATGAAAACTCTTTGAAAAATTGTTTTCGTGAAAGGATCCTAGAGATTGTAGACTAGACTCGAGAAGGAATCCTGGTTCACTACAATCGCAGCTCTGATACCAATCTGTCACACCCCTTTCTGCGGCGGAAGCACGAGGTGTGATCATGAAAGGTTCTCATTGCATACGAAAGGTAAACATGCTATATGCTCGTAAAAACAACTTCAAATACCATAATTTGAAACATAAGATAGCGTTTACATCGCTAGATAGCATAAAACATTGTCTTAGAAGTTTACAACTTTATTTAAGGTTAAACATAAGCGACATCCAAGGGCATAAGCAAGACCGCGCGCACATACATCCTAGTTACCTGAAATACATGTGAGTTTTGGAAAAACGTCAACATAATGTTGGTGTGAATTCATGCAGTTTTTGTATTTCACGTTTGTATACTTTGTATGAAAACATAGTTTTGAGTCATGTATAAATCAAGTTTTCATATATAAATCAAGTATTCATGTGTACACCACGTACTCATGTATAATTCAAGTTTTTCTTGAGTACCCCACGTACTTCAAGTATAATTCAAGTTTTTCTTGAGTACCCCACGTACTTCAAGTATAATTCAAGTTTTAGTATGGTACAAATTTTATGTAAATAAAGTATTCCTGTAAGTATCAGGACTGTTAATGGGTTGCAAAGCCATTAACATGTGACACGACATAGGAAGTCACCAAACCTTAGACATTTAATTGGTATATTCTGAGACACAAAAGCACTACTCGATTCTCGCCCTCACCGAGAGTGTGGCTGCCCGTCACCCGTTAGATCTAACCTTTTGTTCTGCGGTCTAGGTATATTGTTGATTAATGGTGCTTATGTACCCTATTCGTGACACGATTTCTCGTATCATTTCTCATAACGCATCCTACTTGGTTCTCGTCCTCACCAAGTGCGTTTCTTGTTATCATTTCTCATAATGCATCCTACTTGGTTCTCGTCCTCACCAAGTGCGTTTCTTGTTATCATACCATTTAGAAACATTATAATATTTGTACATGTATTCCACCCCCGAAGTTATAAAACTGAAAACAGTTAAAAGAAAAGGGGGGGGGGCATGAACTCACAACTTTGCGTTCCTTGTGTCGTAAACTTCACCGGATTTGCTTAATTAACGTCGTAACCTATACGCGTATTCTTAACATTAGTCACTAGACTTGTGTCGCACAAGTACAGTCACTCTCTTTGGTGTATATATTCTTGTGTTAAAAATATTCTATATTTTTAACTAAGTGTTTTACGTATATTATTTTCTCAAAAATAAATATTAGTCTTTTGTGTTTTGCACTTTGCACCCGAATTATGTATCTTGTATGTTGTATGTGTATTTTTTTGTATTTTTACTCCTTACGAGTATCTCCAAGTCATATTATTTTCACTCTAAAAATAATATATACCTAGTTCACAAAATAATCACATAATCACACAAGCGATAAATATATATTCAAAATATATATTTAACAAGTTTTATTTATGAAAATCCACCTCCGGTATTTGGTATCTTGTACTAAAATCACGGCGAAGTTTATATTCTGAAAACAAGTTAATAATATATTTGTAACAAAAAAGTTATAATTCTAGAAAAATTTCGCCAGAGTTTCCTCTGTAGCTGGAGGTGTCCACGCTTACTAGCGTATCATTTTCTTTTAAAAAAATTCAACCAATCAATTTTCCGTCATCAAAATACCATCTTCAAATATCAAACTAGTCAAAATAAACATAAATCGCATACACATGAAATTGCAAGTTGTGTAAAATTATGTAGTAACTTTTCAACACATTTAGTGGGTCTTTCCATCTGAAAAAATAAAATCATTATCTCGAAAATTTTATTTTTAAAGAATATGAAGTTTTACAACTTCTAGTCGGTATTTACGAAAATATTTCTTTGTTAAATCCTTTCGTTACACAAGTGTCTACACACTTTTTGGTTCTAAAAAATGTCTTTATTTTGAGAAAGATCCGGCTTTTTAAACTTGATTTCATCATACACTTGGTTCTTCAAAAATACCACTTGTAGATCCGTCGATCTACTAGTTTAGAACTCCATTTCATAAGAAAAATCGTTTTTACACAAGTTCATGTTTGTGAGTGAAAGGGTTCGTCATCTAGTTATTTTTACACTAAACATAGTGCTAGTTCATGTTCCATGAACATGACCTAGCGTGGTTAGATGACGATCCGTTCCCCTACTAGCATCCAACAATAATAAATAACCATAACAAAACAAGTTCCATAAGTTTTACACTAATATTTACTCATTAACCACTTTGTTCATCATTTTTAGTAGACTTTAAACTTTGATCTTATATGTTCATGATTTTTATCCGACAAATCTCTTATTAACCACTAAAAGCAAGATCAAGAGGGTGATTTAGAACACTTACAGCTAGCACAAGGCTAGGGTAGAATCCAGGCGAAAACAAGGTGGTTAATAACGACGTAGTGAGGTCCTCGCGATTTCGTAAGCACCGAGCTTGTTTGTAGGAACTCTAACACACTTGGAAGTAAGTAAAATGCCAAGATAGAAATTGAAAGTGGGTGGAATGTTGCTTGTGGTTCTTGGCCGTAAGCAACAAAGACGGAAAGAAAGAGTGGAATTTTTGTTGGTGATTTGTGAAGTGAATGAAGGCTATAATCTCTAAGTCCCATATATAATTCAATTCACTAATACTCTATGTGTAATGTGCCACCATGATATTAAACATAGGTGATTAGAATAATCAAATAGGACAAGTGGTGGGTCACCACATGGTGAAACCGAACGGATGGGGGGTGGGGTACAATATGGTTTGGTTTTAACTAAATGGCTAAGTGATAAGTTAGTTTAGTTAGGAAATAAAATTAGTTAATATGTGTGTTGTAATATATAACGGGTGTTAGGGTATTCGGGGACCCTAACTGGCTCAGAAAAGGAAAAACAATATCAACGTCAATATTTTTGTGTTCCGGGTAAAGTCCGGTTGAATACCGATTCGTTAAAGTGCTAAATTACACCTTTTAGTGTCTTTTAAGTACCCTTTTGAAATATTTTTGATTCCCGACACTTAGGGAAGTATTCTGGATGATAAAACGAAATTTCTGCATAATATTTCAGTGCCAAAATGCTGATTATAGCTGAATTACAGAAAATTCTGCACTTAAAGTGCGTTTCGGGTGCTTTTTAGTGCTTATTTTTGCTTCCGAAGAGTATATATATTAAACCCTCGTATGTACTCTTGGGTTTTAATGTATTCTTGTCGTTGGACCTACACCTAGGCCTCAATTCTAATGTCTGACTGCTTTCTGCAGTTCTGTTGACACAGTGTGTCTTACCAGTGAGTTTACTAGTATTTCTGACGCAACGCTCTTGTTTATGCATAAAGCAATATTATTTTTTGTAGTATACAACGTGCATGAATTCATTTGTTTAGCATGTGTTCAGACATTGCTGACAATTAAGCACATAATTGCAGTCATTAAATAATAATTAAAGTGTACGGAAATTACCGGTTTTGTGCCAGTTGTCACAAATAATATGTTTGAATGTTTATGTGTGAATGATATATGTTAATTAGTATGAGGATTTGATGAATTATGTATGAAATTAGGAGATTGTGCATGAATTAGTTTTACCTTATGTTTAGAAGGTTGTACGCCCACCAAGTGTATGATGAAATGCTTAAGTGAAGTTAGGATGCAAAATGTTATGAAAAAGCTTGGTGTATATAGGAACGAAATACGAAAATGATGGCATGATCATGTTAAATTACTAATTTGAATATGGTTGTAAGCACATTTGCATCGAGAGTAGGTAATGTATATGGTGCCTTTCGTATAGCCTACTTTGATATTACGAGTAGATGAGAATAAGTCGAAAGTTAACATGATGAATTGTTGACTTCTGAAAGTCAACTACGCATAAGAAGCATGATATGATTTGTTGTCGTAAAAATAGGATTATAGGAAGTCGTAAGTTACATGTTATGTCAATACGTGATTTTTGTGATGGCATGACGAATTACATGAGTTTGAAAGGATATGAATTTGATTATATGTCTTCTGCTTGTCAATTGTGACTAAAGAAAGTCAAATGTGAAATATGCGATTGATATGATTGTTAACATGTACAATTGTGTATGCTAATGAGAATGTGATTTGGTGGCATGAAAGTAGAGGAATCATGTCGAGATGGACTCAAACATGAAAGGCTAATGGGTCAAAAGGAGGCAAGGAAGCGGATACGGACACAGATGCACAAGGTAAGTGATTTCCGTAATCACTTCTTAGTTGTTTATGTAAAGTTAGGTGCGATTTAATTAAGTATGATAATTGAGGTCAAATAGGAATGAGTTGTATGAAATCGATGAATTTCGCTAAGTAAATCAAATGGGTCAAGATGAGGTTTTATTGCATACCGGAAAGGTTGCATAAGTAACAACTTCGGTATGATAACCGGGTAATGGATAAAATTGTATGTAAGCATGCTAACTGAGAAACGGTGACGCGGGTTAATGGGCAAGAGGTTCGGTAGTAAATTATGAGTAAATGAATAAACAATTTCATAGATGGAAATTGTACTATTTAATGTTTAATTACGTAATAACGAATGAATTTAACGAATACCGGGTATCGGGTGCGTAAACCCCAAGTACGACACTCCGGATAATGTAAAAGTATTATGGTCATAATGTTCATGTAAGTTTTGAGTTAAAAGGAATGAGTTATTTGATAAAAACATGAACGGGTCGGATAAATCGTAAATTAATAATAAGCCGATAGCGCGTAAGTTAAGAATTTCCTTAATCCGGATATGGGATTTCAAGTTCACATGATAGAATGTCAAATTACGAGCATGTAGGAAGAAACGGGAGGTTAAACGTGTGACACCCCAGGAAAACCAGGAAAACCGTACAACTTAACTAGCTTCCTCAGTGAGTGCCTACCAAATTTCGGGACGAAATTTCTTTCAACTTGGGGATGATGTGACAACTCGAAATTTAGAACCTTTCTTGTATCCCGATGTAACATGCTTAAACGTGCGACTAGTTAACTTGTGTGACTAATGATAAGTGAACCTTTTATATGATTATGGATTATGTTATATGTATGCTTGTGTGTATAGTATGTGTATATGATTAAGTGAGCCGAGAACCAAGAACCCGACTCGAGACCATGTGGTCTCGAGTGAATAGTGTAACTGATGGGCCGGTTGGGCCGTGTCTCTCTCAACCCCACTCGAAAACCCATTAGGGTGCATTAACATAGAAGCTAGTATATAACCCTTGTAGTGAGCCAACATCACCACTTTTGAGCAACCTACACACACACTCCCCCTCCCTCTCACTAAAACCCTAAGCTACAACATTCTTCTCCTTCTTCTCGGATCAAACCGGTGACCACAAGGAGACCCGGTTAAGCTCATCATCATCACTCGGACACTCCATTTTTACTCATCTTCCTTACCAACTCGGCACCATCTCACAACCGGTTAGTGTTTTATGTTGTCGTTATTGTTAAATGTTGTGAATGACATGGTGTAGCTAGAATAATTGTACAAATGATGATGTTCTTGTGTATCGGATGTGTATGATGATGTTTGGCTAACATGTCTTGAATTCGGATATATTGCATAAAGAACTAATGATACCTTGTGTCTAAATGTGATTTAAACCATTTATTGTTGATGTTCACGAAATAGGCTTGCATATATATATTAGATAATGCCATGTTGATCGGATTATATACTTACATGCTAAGAATCAAATGCTTGTTAAAAAGGCTGCACATATGGGGAAATCGGATTAGTTGTTTAAATGTTTAGGTCGTTATTCAAGATATGATTATGATGAACTACTTGAATGTTTGAAGAACATGATGAATATGATATGAACATGCTTTGAATATTTGAAATTTGATTGTTTGATCTGTTTTGTTTAGTATTTAGACAAGGAAACATGTTTAGTGGATAGTACAAAATGGTTGCATGAAATTAAAACCTCATTGGATAGTACATGTCGGAAATCAGCAGTTGTCCAACCGAAACCTCCTGTCTCGACTCGAAACCGCCACATGACCACTCGAGATCCCCGATTGCGACCCAGGTTGCGAGTCGCAAACGCCTGGTTGCGACTCGAGACCAAAACAGCACAACTCGAAATCTCAGTTACGAGTCCGGTTGCGACTCGAGACCAAAACAGCATGAACCGAGACCATGATTGCGAGTCCGGTTGCGACTCGAGACCGCCTGTCTCGACTAATGCATGAATGACTCGAAACCGCACAGTCTCGACTCGAGATCTCTAGTCTCGACTGGGGACCACGTACACATACACCGAATCAGACTTACTGTATTACGGGCTTAGTTGACGGGCCGGACCTTGGGCTTTGTTTATTTATATACTACTGTTCAACCCGTAGGCATTATTTGCAAACTGCCATGTTTATACATGTATGCCATGATTATTACTTGAGTACAATACGTGGAGAACATACGTGCACAACTTGGATACGAACCTGACTTGTATGATACAACTATGTTAGGACGCGGTTGACCCAATATCGCTTGACTGACTTTTCTGTGTACCTACCGAGCAAACCAAGGTGAGTTCACACCCTCTACAAAGCATGGGATTCCCAGGGGTCGGGAATTGGGGTTAAGGAACATGGGTTCCTCGTCCTCCTTGGGTAGGACAGCAATGATTCAGGAATGTAATTCCTCGTCCTCACGGACAGATAACTCGTACTAGACCAAAACTCTATCACGAAGTCCCTCATTTTTATATCAACTTAATCGCCGGGCCAATGGCGAGCGGGTCATTAGTTAGATAGCGCTATTTAGGTCTGACAAACCTCACACCGTGCCGCAGAGGACGGGCGTGAACTAATGGATCTGGGGCACGTCAATGATGATAGACATTGACAGTTTCAGGGCACATAAACATGACTACAGTCAGCAGTCGATATGGTAACGAGTCTAGTGTATACAAGGGGTAGCCCCCACGGCCGAAATGCCAGATAACTAACATGGGGTAGCCCCCACGGCTGGATTGCCAGAGTTAATGGGTTAAACAAATCACGTTTTTCAGCTATGGGGTAACCCCCACGGCAGGATGCCAGTTAAAGGAAACTGTTTTTGGAACAACTTAAAACGAACACCCAACCGTGAACTCACTCAACTTGTTGTTGACTCGTTACTACATGCTTTGCAGGTCCTTAGGTTCTTAGCTGGAGCTTGCATGGAGGAGGATCGTTGTGGGACATGGACGGCTGTGTGCCATGTTAAACTTGGAAACAATTAAACTATGTTTTGATTTAAGACTTATGCTTCCGCTTGCAACTTGAACTATGTTTTGTTTGAACACCAATTGTATTGGTTGAACTTTTATAACCACTTATATGCTTGTTCAATATGATTGGTGGCTGGATCCTGGTCAGTCACGCCTCCAAGCGGTAGTACTCCGCAGGTGGATTTTGGGGGTGTGACAGATTGGTATCAGAGCCATTGGTTATAGAGAACTTGGTTTTAATAAAGGAAAAGGGTTTTATTAAAATCAGACTATAACCTGTACAGTGCTCAACGGTCCACAACGACGCTTCACTCCACATGCAAGGCTCGACGTTCTAGGTGATATGATCTGTGTATATATTGCCTACTTGCTAGTTACATAGTACATTGCTTATGGTATACTTGGTTAGTATAACTACTGTTGCTTAAACACGTGCGTGCTTACTCTATTTTATCGTCGTACCTTCGCGAACCCCTCTCACTCATGTTCTTCTTGATATGAAGATCATGTCTGGACGCGTTAACCTGACACAAGCCCAGTTGACGGCTCTGATCAACGAACGAGTTGCCGCAGTACTTGCAGCTACACACGCAGGAGGTATATCCTGCAGTCCGAACTCATTCTAGGATCTTTAGAATCCTACTCTCGTGAACCAACCTTTGTGTTAAACTCTGTCTTTTCTTTCACCCACGATAGGTCAGCATGTTCAGCCACCCGTGTGCACTTTTAAGACTTTCATGGACTGCCGACCAACTACTTTTAGTGGCACTGAAGGAGCAGTAGGTCTCCTACACTGGTTTGAGAAACTAGAATCTGTCTTCGAAATGTGCGAATGCCCTGAGGCGCGCAGGGTGAAGTATGCTACCGGTACTCTCGAGGGTTTAGCCCTCACATGGTGGAACGCTCAGGTTCAGATGCTGGGGTTGGTTGCTGCCAACGCCACCCCATGGGAGAATTTTAAGGAAATGATCAAGGAGGAATACTGCAGTCGTGATGAGATTCACAAACTGGAAGTGGAGTTCTTCAACCTCAAAATGACGGGGTCCGAAATTGAAGCTTATGTGAAAAGGTCGAACGAACTGGCAATTCTGTGCCCTACTATGGTGGATCCTCCCATCAAACGCATCGAACTATTTCTTCAGGGCTTGGTGCCAGAAATCCAAAGTCATGTGACTTCAGCGAACCTCGCCACTTACCAGCAAGCTGTTCAGTTGGCTCACCGTCTCACGGATCAAGCGGTGGAGCAGAACAAGTTACCAAAACGCATAGGTGTTGCAATTACTTCTGGTACCTCCAGTGACAACAAACGGAAATGGGATGGAACTTCAAGTAAGGGTTCGACTTCTGTTCAGTCCCAGTCTCAGCAGAGAAAGACTGATGACTACAAGAGCCCTAATCAGCAATCGTCTGGTGGTCAAAGTCATGGTGGGTACAAAGGAAATCACCCCAAATGCAATCGCTGCAGCCTGCACCACAGCGGGCCATGCACCAGGGGCAACTGTCATCGGTGCAACAAGCCTGGTCACGCTGCAAAGGATTGCAGGAGCTTATACCCCGCCAATCAGAATCGTCAGCAAGCTCAACAGAATCAACGCCAGCAGCAACAGCAAGGTGATAACAAAGGGTGCTTTCAGTGTGGAGCTGAGGGCCACTTCAAGAGAGATTGTCCCCAACTGAACAAGAACCAGAACAACAACAACAATAACAACAATCAGGGGAATGGTAACAATGGGAACAACAACAACAATGGCGCCAGGGGGCGGGTGTTTGTGATTGGCCAAGGTGAAGCAAGGAATGACCCCAATGTTGTGGCGGGTAAGTTCCTTCTCGATGACTTTTATGTTTCAGTTTTATTTGATTCGGGTGCCGATACTAGCTACATGTCACTAGAAGTTAGTCGAATGCTTAAGCGTATTCCAACCCCTTTGAACAACAAGCACACCGTAGAGCTAGCAAATGGTAAAAGTTTAGAAGCCACACACATAGTCAAGGGTTGTAAACTTATTCTCGCTGACCAGACCTTCTCTATCGACCTCATTCCTATTGTCTTGGGTAGTTTCGACGTTGTCATTGGGATGGATTGGTTATCCCAACACCGAGCAGAGATTCTTTGCAACGAGAAGGTTGTCCGCATTCCAGGTCCCGATGGTGAACCTCTCATGATTCATGGCGACAAGAGGAGTGCTGTTGAGAACGTCATTTCTCTCCTTAAGGCCCAAAAGTGCTTGCGAAAGGGCCACACTGCCATTTTGGCTCTCATTACTGACACCTCAGAAAAAGAGAAGAAGATAGAAGATTTTCCAGTTGTACGCGATTATCCAGAGGTATTTCCTGAGGAATTACCTGGTCTTCCGCCTCATCGCCAAGTCGAGTTTCAGATCGAACTAGCTCCTGGAGCTGCGCCTATAGCCCGTGCACCTTATCGTTTAGCCCCACCAGAGTTGAAAGAACTCTCCACGCAACTACAAGAGCTCCTGGATAAGGGTTTTATTCGTCCAAGCTCATCGCCCTGGGGAGCTCCAGTATTATTTGTAAAGAAGAAGGACGGTACTTTCAGAATGTGCATCGACTACCGGGAACTCAACAAGGTGACGGTGAAGAATCGTTATCCTCTACCGCGTATCGACGACTTGTTCGACCAGCTGCAAGGATCGAGCTACTATTCGAAGATCGATTTGAGATCGGGTTATCACCAACTGAGAGTCCGGGAAGAGGACGTCTCCAAAACGGCTTTCAGAACTCGATACGGGCACTATGAGTTTTTGGTCATGCCTTTTGGGATGACGAACGCACCTGCGGTTTTCATGGACTTGATGAACCGAGTGTGCAAGCCTTACCTGGACAAGTTCGTTATAGTCTTCATCGACGACATCCTAATCTATTCCAAGAGTCAGGAGGAACACGAGCGACATCTGCGACTTATTCTGGAACTCCTTCGAACAGAACAGCTTTACGCAAAGTTCTCGAAATGCGACTTCTGGCTTCGAGAAGTCCATTTCCTAGGCCACGTGGTAAACAAGGATGGGATTCATGTTGATCCCTCCAAGATAGACTCGATTAAGAACTGGCCTGCACCTCGTACACCAAAGGAAATTCGCCAATTCTTGGGTTTGGCGGGATACTACCGGAGATTCATAAAGGATTTTTCTAAGATTGCACAGCCTCTCACCTCACTAACGCAGAAGGGCGTTGTTTATCGATGGGGAAACGCACAGGAATTAGCATTTCAGCATCTAAAGGATAGGCTTTGCAGCGCACCTATCCTTTCCTTGCCAGAAGGCACAGACGATTTTGTGGTCTACTGCGACGCATCAATTCAAGGTCTTGGTTGCGTGTTGATGCAACGAGACAAAGTTATAGCCTACGCCTCACGCCAACTTAAGGTTCATGAAAAGAACTACACTACGCACGATTTAGAGCTGGGAGCTGTTGTTTTTGCACTTAAGTTGTGGCGGCATTACCTGTATGGTACCAAGTGCGCGATCTACACCGACCACAGGAGTCTCGAGCATATCTTCAAGCAGAAGGAACTGAATATGCGGCAACGACGATGGGTCGAACTACTGAATGACTACGAGTGCTCAATCAGGTATCACCCGGGCAAGGCCAATGTTGTGGCTGACGCCCTTAGTCGAAAGGACACTGCGCCTAAGCGCGTGCGAGCTTTACAACTCACGATCCATTCTGGTCTTCCCTCCCAGATACGAGCTGCTCAGATAGAAGCACTGAAACCAGAAAACGTCAGGGCTGAAGCCCTACGTGGATCAAGGCAACGATTAGAACAAAAGGAAGACGGTGCTTACTACGTAACGGGACGCATTTGGGTCCCACTCTATGGCAACCTACGAGAGCTTGTGATGGACGAAGCACACAAGTCTCGCTACTCGGTGCATCCTGGTTCGGATAAAATGTACCACGATATCAAGGCTACGTACTGGTGGCCTAGCATGAAGGCCCACATAGCAACTTACGTCAGAAAGTGTTTGACTTGTGCAAGAGTCAAGTCTGAATACCAGAAACCCTCAGGCCTACTCCAACAACCAGAGATACCACAATGGAAATGGGAGCAGATTTCCATGGATTTTGTTACTGGCCTACCTAGATCCCAGCGCGGGAACGATACTATTTGGGTGATCGTGGATCGACTCACAAAGTCTGCACACTTCCTGGCTATCAAGGAAACGGATAAATTCTCCACTCTTGCAGAAATATACCTTAAGGAAGTCGTTTCGAGGCACGGGGTGCCCACCTCCATTATCTCGGATCGAGATGCACGTTTTACTTCAGAGCTGTGGCAAGCAATGCACAAATCCTTCGGCTCACGATTAGACATGAGCACAGTGTACCACCCTCAGACGGACGGGCAGTCCGAGCGCACTATTCAAACCTTAGAAGACATGCTTCGTGCATGTGTAATCGACTTTGGCAACCGTTGGGAAAAGCATCTGCCACTTGTGGAATTCTCGTACAATAACAGCTACCACACCAGCATTAAAGCTGCTCCATTTGAGGCATTGTACGGACGTAAATGTCGGTCACCTCTTTGCTGGGCAGAGGTGGGAGATAGTCAGATCACTGGTCCAGAATATGTGGTAGACACGACCGAACAAATTGCTCAAATACGAAAACGCATGACGGCAGCTCGCGAACGTCAGAAAGTTTACACCGACATGGGCAGGAAACCGCTTGAGCTCCAGGTTGGGGAGCGGGTACTACTCAAAGTTTCACCCTGGAAGGGTGTGGTTCGTTTTGGTAAACGCGGCAAACTCAACCCACGATACGTTGGACCTTTCGAAGTCATTGAGAAAATAGGCAGGGTGGCCTACAGACTCAACTTACCAGCGGAACTCGGTGCAGTTCACAACGTTTTTCACGTGTCGAATCTGAAGAAGTGTCCGTCAGATGAGACCCACGTAGTTCCTCTGAAGGAACTCACTATCGACGAACAGTTACGATTCGTCGAGGAACCAGTCGAAATCACGGACCGGGATGTTAAGGTCCTCAAGAGCACCAGAATACCTCTCGTTCGAGTTCGTTGGAACTCACGTCGCGGCCCAGAGTTCACCTGGGAGTGCGAAGATCAAATGAAACAAAAGTATCCCCAACTGTTCGTAAACAGTACACCCACTACTGAGGCTGAAGCTACGGAATTTCGGGACGAAATTCCAGATCAACGGGGGGTTAAACGTGTGACACCCCAGGAAAACCAGGAAAACCGTACAACTTAACTAGCTTCCTCAGTGAGTGCCTACCAAATTTCGGGACGAAATTTCTTTCAACTTGGGGATGATGTGACAACTCGAAATTTAGAACCTTTCTTGTATCCCGATGTAACATGCTTAAACGTGCGACTAGTTAACTTGTGTGACTAATGATAAGTGAACCTTTTATATGATTATGGATTATGTTATATGTATGCTTGTGTGTATAGTATGTGTATATGATTAAGTGAGCCGAGAACCAAGAACCCGACTCGAGACCATGTGGTCTCGAGTGAATAGTGTAACTGATGGGCCGGTTGGGCCGTGTCTCTCTCAACCCCACTCGAAAACCCATTAGGGTGCATTAACATAGAAGCTAGTATATAACCCTTGTAGTGAGCCAACATCACCACTTTTGAGCAACCTACACACACACTCCCCCTCCCTCTCACTAAAACCCTAAGCTACAACATTCTTCTCCTTCTTCTCGGATCAAACCGGTGACCACAAGGAGACCCGGTTAAGCTCATCATCATCACTCGGACACTCCATTTTTACTCATCTTCCTTACCAACTCGGCACCATCTCACAACCGGTTAGTGTTTTATGTTGTCGTTATTGTTAAATGTTGTGAATGACATGGTGTAGCTAGAATAATTGTACAAATGATGATGTTCTTGTGTATCGGATGTGTATGATGATGTTTGGCTAACATGTCTTGAATTCGGATATATTGCATAAAGAACTAATGATACCTTGTGTCTAAATGTGATTTAAACCATTTATTGTTGATGTTCACGAAATAGGCTTGCATATATATATTAGATAATGCCATGTTGATCGGATTATATACTTACATGCTAAGAATCAAATGCTTGTTAAAAAGGCTGCACATATGGGGAAATCGGATTAGTTGTTTAAATGTTTAGGTCGTTATTCAAGATATGATTATGATGAACTACTTGAATGTTTGAAGAACATGATGAATATGATATGAACATGCTTTGAATATTTGAAATTTGATTGTTTGATCTGTTTTGTTTAGTATTTAGACAAGGAAACATGTTTAGTGGATAGTACAAAATGGTTGCATGAAATTAAAACCTCATTGGATAGTACATGTCGGAAATCAGCAGTTGTCCAACCGAAACCTCCTGTCTCGACTCGAAACCGCCACATGACCACTCGAGATCCCCGATTGCGACCCAGGTTGCGAGTCGCAAACGCCTGGTTGCGACTCGAGACCAAAACAGCACAACTCGAAATCTCAGTTACGAGTCCGGTTGCGACTCGAGACCAAAACAGCATGAACCGAGACCATGATTGCGAGTCCGGTTGCGACTCGAGACCGCCTGTCTCGACTAATGCATGAATGACTCGAAACCGCACAGTCTCGACTCGAGATCTCTAGTCTCGACTGGGGACCACGTACACATACACCGAATCAGACTTACTGTATTACGGGCTTAGTTGACGGGCCGGACCTTGGGCTTTGTTTATTTATATACTACTGTTCAACCCGTAGGCATTATTTGCAAACTGCCATGTTTATACATGTATGCCATGATTATTACTTGAGTACAATACGTGGAGAACATACGTGCACAACTTGGATACGAACCTGACTTGTATGATACAACTATGTTAGGACGCGGTTGACCCAATATCGCTTGACTGACTTTTCTGTGTACCTACCGAGCAAACCAAGGTGAGTTCACACCCTCTACAAAGCATGGGATTCCCAGGGGTCGGGAATTGGGGTTAAGGAACATGGGTTCCTCGTCCTCCTTGGGTAGGACAGCAATGATTCAGGAATGTAATTCCTCGTCCTCACGGACAGATAACTCGTACTAGACCAAAACTCTATCACGAAGTCCCTCATTTTTATATCGACTTAATCGCCGGGCCAATGGCGAGCGGGTCATTAGTTAGATAGCGCTATTTAGGTCTGACAAACCTCACACCGTGCCGCAGAGGACGGGCGTGAACTAATGGATCTGGGGCACGTCAATGATGATAGACATTGACAGTTTCAGGGCACATAAACATGACTACAGTCAGCAGTCGATATGGTAACGAGTCTAGTGTATACAAGGGGTAGCCCCCACGGCCGAAATGCCAGATAACTAACATGGGGTAGCCCCCACGGCTGGATTGCCAGAGTTAATGGGTTAAACAAATCACGTTTTTCAACTATGGGGTAACCCCCACGGCAGGATGCCAGTTAAAGGAAACTGTTTTTGGAACAACTTAAAACGAACACCCAACCGTGAACTCACTCAACTTGTTGTTGACTCGTTACTACATGCTTTGCAGGTCCTTAGGTTCTTAGCTGGAGCTTGCATGGAGGAGGATCGTTGTGGGACATGGACGGCTGTGTGCCATGTTAAACTTGGAAACAATTAAACTATGTTTTGATTTAAGACTTATGCTTCCGCTTGCAACTTGAACTATGTTTTGTTTGAACACCAATTGTATTGGTTGAACTTTTATAACCACTTATATGCTTGTTCAATATGATTGGTGGCTGGATCCTGGTCAGTCACGCCTCCAAGCGGTAGTACTCCGCAGGTGGATTTTGGGGGTGTGACAAAACGGGTAAACGGTTCAAAAGTTATGCGCGTTTTAGTGCGTAAGGACGACAAAACGGAGCTGCAGAAAAATGCAATATCTAGAGGGCGTCGCCGACGGCCTTAGGGGCGTCGCCGACGGCCTTAGGGGTGTCGCCGACGGGCTCTACAAACTCAGTTTTCTCCGATGCCTTATTTTACTGCCTACGGGGGGTTCTGGCTACGCGTAAATCCAAGGGCCGTCGCCGACGCCCTCCCCATGTCCAAAAAGCTGAAAATTGTTATCTAAGTTGATTTATGGGTCGTGGGCTTCGGTAGGTTAACCGTGGACTATGGCGGGCCTCCCAAACATGATTTTGATCGTTCCTTTGATGATTATGGGTTATAAATCTAAGTCTAAGACCCACGTAATTAATGTATGGTTATGTAAGAGGTATGCGAGAACTTGTACGTGTATATATGGTTAGGTACATCTGTAGATGTGTATATATATGTATGTATAAAGGTGCGACTGAGTGTATGTATGTACGTGAAGATATAGGAAGGTATGTATGTATGTATGTGGATGTCTATGTATGTATGCATGAATTAGATACGTTGAGTATTATCGCTATTAATGGTGCGCCTTGAGAATGAAACGCAATGCAGGTACATGATTGAAGCCTCACCGGGGAATAGATACACATATGAAATGCTTAAAGTTAGAAAGATAACGGAATGGGAAGTTTACATAAGTGAATCTGGTTTATATATAATGTGCACTAATGTTATGAATGTATGTGGTGAGTGCAGGTTATATGAATCACGGATTATCATCACCAGGATTAGCGATCGAAGACCGAGTCACAAGATGGATTGTACGGGAATGCTGGAGTATGTAGTTTGGTAAATACAAGTGATGCTTTTATTTTGTAAAAGAGTTAATTCAAACGAACTTTCAAGTATGTAAAGAGACTTATAATGAAAAGAAATTTTATGGTACGAATTTCCGCTGCAACTTTTGTCAAATACGTGTTAGGGTCTTACGAGTTGGTATCAGAGCCCTGGTTTGAGAGAATCAAGCACTAGAAAGTAAGTACTTGAACTCAAACCTGTGTGCTCTTGTGATAAGGAGCCCGTACAATCTAAGACTCGATTAAGAACCAAGGGTAGAAGCGAATGTAAGAATGCGCTTATGCATGTGAATGAAGAAACTAACGGTTTTCGTATGTGCAAGGTAAGCATAAGTGTTTGAAGAGGATGGTCCGTGGATGCAGAATAGGATGAATACTAAGGCTGGCAAAGATGCAACTAGGCTAATGAACCCCAGGTACACACTATTAATATGTATGGGTACCAATGTTAAAAGAAAAAGGAAGAAATCTCCTTGGGAGGGCAATTATTAAACGAAAGACAATGATAAGGTCTTCGGGAAAATTTTAGAGATGTGCACGAAACTGAAACCCATTTCTCGGACATAAGGCGATAATTACACGAAGGCACGAAACTAGTATGTGGATTGCGCACCTGGCCAGTACGCAAGAAGCATATGACGTCCATGAGACCGTGGTAATTATCGCAGGTATGTCTGGTAGAACTGGGTAGCAGGTGGGCGTGCGGGTGAAATGGGTAGTAAGACTCTCGGGAAAATTGAGAGTACTATGTAAGAGTGAAAAGTATGAGTGATAAAAATGAAGAATGTTGAATCCGTAAGAAAGTACGGATCAACAATATATGAATGAAATGTTTGAATTCGCGAGATGGATTCAAAGAATGAAAGATGTGAATACAATGTTAGAATCCGCTAGACAGATTCAAGGAATGAAAGGCATGAATGGAATGTTTGTATCCGTAAAACGGATTCAAGGAAATGAGATGTATAAATGATATGTTAGAATCCGCGAGACGGATTCGAAGCATGAAAGGAATGAAAGCATGAATGATATGTTAGAATCCGCGAGACGGATTCGAAACAAAGAAAGAATAAAAGTATGAATGAGATGTTAGAAACCGATCGAAGGGTTCGAAACATAATGAATGATAAGAATGAAAAGATTCGAATATGTAAGTAATTATGGACTAAGCAAGTAAATATTCTTTAAAAGCGAATGTTATCCAAGTTTTGTCTTAAACTTATATATATGTGTGAATTAATGTGTGTGTGTGTATATATATATATATATATATATATAAGCAAATACGTTTGTATACAAGAAGGGTTAAAGAGACGAATGAGTCATGCGGTTCATATGGTAATCGTTATTCAAACCCGATATATTTAATGTTTTTGAATTATTAAGTTTTATACTTATAGGTGAGCATAACGTTTGGCACGCAAACCTAAACTTTGACGAAAGAAAGAAGTTTTGAACATGTTATGTGTTAGATGTGTTAGTAATCGACTCTTAGGAGCCGTAATGAATGACGGGCTACGATCCGGACAACAGTCTAAGTATGATTGGGAAGGGGTAAGTTTTGGCAAGAATACTGAAATGATGTAATGAATGTTTGAATGAAAGGTGCTAATCTCCGATTTTATAGATGTTACTGGTAGAATTATGAATGTGATGAAACCAATCGAAGTGGTAAAAGAATGTGCACGAGTGGAAGCCCATTACAAGGATGAATGAAAGCTGGCCTTGTACGGTTAGTACTCGCGAAGGAGCGGATCGTTCTGATTTATGGATCGCTGAAGTATGAAATTGAAATCGAGGTAAGTAAAATGTTTTAACTCATGTCGATTAGGTATGGTAGGGTATAGAATGTTTAATTTTTAGCATTTGACATAACAAGAAAAACTATGTAATTAAGAAGTAAATCTTAAAAGTTTTGAACGAAAATTTCGGGTACTGGTTAAATTCTTGTATGAAGAACCTGCATGATACACTTGCTTAGGCAAATTAAGTGAGGCATGAATTAAGGGGAATACGAAAGGATTCAGTGTCACACCCCCAAAATCCACCATGCGGAGTATCACCGCTTGGAGGCGTGACATGACCAGGATCGAGCCACCAATCATATTGAACAACATACTTAAGTAAATAAAACCAAACACAATACGATTGGTGACCAAAAGGAAGTAAACCGATTTTAGGTTAATAGCGGAAGCATAAAACAGAAGTTCAAAACATAAGTCCATAGTTCATAAGTTTAAGGTCCAAAACGTAGGTTTAATAAGTTCATAAAGTTTATTCATTAAGTACGGGACATATCAGTTCGCATCCCACAACGACCACCTCCATATGCAAGCTCCATAACATCTAATGACCTGCAAAGCATGTAATAACGAGTCAACAACAAAGTTGAGTGAGTTCACGGTTGGTTGTCCATTTTAGAGTTGTTTCCAAAAACATAGTTTAATCTCATTCAGCTATCCAGCCGTGGGGGTTACCCCATAGTTCGAAAACGTTTATTAGTTAACCATCCCATGTCCACCTTCCCTGGCTATCCAGCCCGACACTTTGGCCGTGGGGAGCTACCCCAGTATTTTAAACTACCAGACTCGTTTATCATATCGACTACTAACAAAAATCAATTGTGCCCTAGCGTCGGTGTTCTATCACCACCGACGTGCCATAGTCCATTAGTACACGCCCGTCCAACTGGCACGGTGTGAGGTTTGTTAAACCTAATAGCGCTATTAACTAATGACCCGCTCGCCATAGCCTCGGCGATTAAGTCGATACAAAAAGGGAGGGACTTCGCTGATAGAGTTCTAGTCCAGTAAGTCTAATACGTCCCAACAGGATGAGGAATTTACATTCCTGAACACGTCTCAAGGACGAGGAATTCACATTCCTTAACGCGTCCCAAAGGACGAGGAATCCCTATTCCTGTACCCATTCCCATTCCCACCGGGAAATTACCATGCTTTGTAGAAAAGTGTGAACTCACCTTGGTTTGCTCGGTTAGATTCTCAAATATAGTTAACAGTCAATGTCGGTCAATCACGTCCTAATAAGGTACGGATAACAATCAGTTTCTCATGCATAACACGTATCCTACGTATGGTTTATTTGCACATTACTTCGACCATATAACAGGTACACACTTTAACGATTTATGCCCATATAAACTTCCCATCCATTCCCCACTCATAAACAAACATACGATATTTCACGTAACACATAAAACATGTTAGATCATTCACCGATAGCATACTCGACATTTAGACACGCAAGTCACAACTTATGTCAATTCAGCATTAATATTCAAAACCGGCTGTTTTCGGACATTTTAATAAAATAGTTAAATTATTCAAAGAAATTCCCAAATTTTTACAGGATGTCTTAAACATTCCATATTTTATTGTGTAAAAATATCGGGGTCCGGTTCATTACCAATATTTTATAAAAATTCATATTCCGGACTGAACTCAGATTTGTGTATTTCTGACCACAGTCCACGGAACAATTTATTAAAAATTTATCGAGTGTCCGATTTACGAAATTCCAGTGGGGTAATTACAAATGCATCGGTTGTCATCTACTGTACAAATTTCATGGTCCGATTCATCACAAAACTCAGGTTATGACTGAAAGTATGACACCCATTTATTGCTGTCAAAATTCAGCTTAAGTTGCTGTTACAAATTAACACTTTAAAAATAGTAAACGGAGTCCAAAAATTACGATTCCGGTGCCATTAGAACCGTATTTCATAATAACATATTTTAGATTCAAAATATAAGTTTTTCGTTAAGTTTATGACCTGTTTACAGCCAACTGAAGTTGGCTGTAAAACCGGGACAGATTCTGCTTTCACTCTTTAACTTCCTAGTTCGTGTTCGATTGATTTCCGTTAGCAAGTTTATTAATCACAACAACATTAAACATCAATACTAACCAGCAAAACATCAGATAATCAACCAAGAATCATAACAAAACTAGTTTCAAAAGTTTTACACTAACATTCATTCATTAACCACCATGTTTATTATTTTTTAGTGGACTTTTAGTTTTGAACTCTAGTGTTCATGATTTTTATCTGACAAAATTCTTATTAACCACTTTAGACAAGCTTAAGAAGGTGATTAGAATCACTTACTACTAGCTCGTGGCTAGGGAAGAAACTAGACGAAGAACGAGTGGTTAAAAGCAACGTAGTGAGGTCCTTAGCAATCCGTAAGCACCAAGCTTCCTTGTACGCGACCCTTCACACTTGTATATAAGTAGAAAGCCTTGATAGAAATTTAAAGTGATGCTGGGTGTGTATGTATGTTCGGCCGAGAGTCTCCAGAGGGGAAAAAGAAATGCAATTTGGTTGGTGTATGAAAATTGTATTCTAGAGTGTTATCTTATAATAAAAAATCCACCATTACCCAAGAGATAATATGCTAGATAGATATGAGACAATTGGATTAAAATAATAAAAAGGGGTGTGTGTGTTCCCTAGGGGGGAAACCGAACGGGTATGGGGGGGGGGGGGGGTTGGGTAAATAGTTGGATTTCAACTATTTAGTTAAGTATAGTTAGTTAGTTTATTTAATTTAATTTAGTGTAGTTTGTGTGTTCTAAATTATAACGGGTGTTAGGGTATTCGGGGACCCTAACTGGTTCAGAAAAAAGAAAACAATGTCAATGACAATATTTTTTTATGTCCCGGGTTAAGTCCGGTTGTACGGTTGGATATTACTCCGTTAAAGTGTTAAATTAATTCGTAACGTGTCCTATTTATATATTTTTGTAACGTTTTTAATTTCTAACACTTAGGAAATCATTACGGATTATTTAATGACCTTTCTATACACTATTAGTGTGTTAACAGGCGCATGTAAATATAACACAGATATCAGAAAGCAGTTACGTAATTCCACACAGTCGTCAAGCACATTAATTATTATTAATAAATTGTACGGAATACATGGGATTTTGAGAGTTGTCACATTCTCCCCCTGTTAAGAGAATTTCGTCCCGAAATTTAGCGCGTGGTTACTGAGGAAGCTAGTTAAGTTGCGTTGTTATCCTGATTTTCCTGGGGTGTCACATCATCCCCCCTTTGATTTGGAATTTCGTCCCGAAATTCTGCAGTAGCTTCAGCCTCAGTAGTGTTTGCGTTTTTCTTAAACAGCTGGGGATACTTGAGTTTTATTTGTTCTTCTCGTTCCCAGGTATACTCTGGGCCACGACGAGCATTCCAACGGACTCGGACCAGAGGTATCCTGGTACGCTTGGGGATCTTAACATCTCGATCCGTAATTTCTACTGGTTCCTCGACGAATCGCAGCTGGTCATCGATTGTGAGTTCCTTAAGAGGAACTATGAGGGTCTCATCTGACAGACACTTCTTCAGATTTGACACATGGAAAACATTGTGAACTCGGCTGAGTTCTTCAGGTAGATTCAACCTGTAGGCGACTTTGCCAATTTTCTCGGTGACTTTGAATGGTCCGACATAACGCGGATTGAGTTTTCCTCGTTTGCCAAAGCGGACTACACCTTTCCAAGGTGAGACTTTGAGTAGCACTCGATCCCCAACCTGGAGCTCGAGTGGTTTTCTTCCCTTATCACCATAGCTTTTCTGACGGTCACGAGCTGCCGCCATTCGCTGTCGTATTTGAGCAATTCTCTCGGTGGTATCTACCACAAGTTTTGGGCCAGTGATTTGGCTGTCACCAACTTCTGCCCAACAGAGAGGTGATCGGCATTTGCGTCCGTACAATGCCTCGAATGGTGCGGCCTGAATGCTGGTGTGGTAGCTGTTGTTATACGAAAACTCCACTAGCGGGAGGTGCTTTTCCCAGCCATTACCAAAATCAATTACACATGCCCTAAGCATGTCTTCAAGGGTTTGGATGGTGCGTTCAGATTGCCCATCCGTCTGTGGATGATAAGCGGTGCTCATATCTAAACGTGAGCCAAAGGACTTGTGCATAGCTTGCCACAGTTCAGAAGTAAAACGCGCGTCACGATCAGAAATGATGGAGGTTGGCACTCCGTGCCTCGATACCACTTCCTTTAGGTAAATGTCTGCAAGAGTAGAAAACTTATCCGTTTCTTTGATAGCCAGAAAATGTGCAGACTTGGTCAGTCGGTCTACGATCACCCAAATGGAATTGTTTCCGTGTTGAGATCTGGCCAGGCCGGTAACGAAATCCATGGAAATTTGTTCCCATTTCCATTTCGGGATCTCCGGTTGTTGAAGTAGGCCTGATGGTTTCTGATATTCAGACTTGACTCTCGCACAAGTCAAGCACTTACTGACGTAGGTTGCTATGTGGGCTTTCATGCCAGGCCACCAATACGTAGTCTTGAGGTCGTGGTACATTTTATCCGGACCAGGATGCACTGAATAACGAGACTTATGTGCTTCATCCATCACAAGCTCGCGTAAGTTGCCATAAAGTGGGACCCAGATGCGTCCGTTTACATAGTAGGCACTGTCTTCCTTTTGTTCTAGTCGCTGCCTCGATCCTCGTAGGGACTCAGCCCTGATGTTCTCTGCTTTCAATGCTTCAACCTGAGCATCACGAATCTGAGCGGGAAGGTTAGATTGGATAGTAAGCTGTAATGCACGTACACGCTTAGGTATAGTATCCTTTCGACTGGGGGCGTCGGCCACAACATTGGCTTTGCCCGGATGGTACTTGATAGCGCATTCGTAATCATTCAAGAGTTCGACCCATCAGCGTTGTCGCATGTTTAACTCCTTTTGCTTGAAGATATGCTCGAGACTCCTGTGATTGGTGTAAATGGTGCACTTGGTACCGTACAGGTAATGTCTCCATATCTTAAGCGCGAAAACAACTGCTCCCAGCTCCAGATCGTGAGTAGTGTAATTTCTTTCGTGAACCTTGAGTTGGCGCGATGCGTAGGCAACGACCTTGTCACGTTGCATCAATACGCAACCAAGTCCTTGGATGGAAGGGTCGCAATAAACCACGAAATCATCGGTGCCTTCAGGCAATGAGAGGATAGGCGCGCTACAAAGTCTATCCTTTAGGTGTTGAAATGCGGACTCCTGTGCATCACCCCAACGATAGATGACACCCTTCTGAGTCAGTGAAGTGAGAGGTTGCGCAATCTTGGAGAAATCTTTTAAAAACCTTCTGTAATATCCGGCCAAACCCAAAAATTGGTGGATTTCTGTTGGTGTACGGGGTGCAGGCCAGTTCTTGATCGATTCAACCTTAGATGGATCCACATGAATTCCATCCTTGTTTACCACATGGCCTAGAAAGTGGACTTCGCGAAGCCAGAAGTCACATTTTGAAAACTTGGCATACAACTGTTCTTTTCGAAGAAGTTCCAGCATAAGTCGTAGATGCTGCTCGTGTTCCTCCTGACTCTTGGAATAGATCAGGATATCGTCGATGAACACAATAACGAACTTATCCAGGTAAGGCTTGCACACTCGGTTCATGAGATCCATGAAGACCGCTGGTGCATTCGTCAGCCCGAATGGCATAACCAGAAACTCGTAATGGCCGTAACGAGTTCTAAATGCTGTTTTGGAGACGTCCTCATCTCGGACCCTCAGCTGATGGTATCCCGATCTCAAGTCAATCTTGGAGTAATAGCTCGACCCTTGCAACTGGTCGAACAAGTCGTCAATACGTGGAAGAGGATAACGATTCTTCACGGTCACCTTGTTAAATTCGCGATAGTCAATACACATTCTGAAAGTACCATCTTTCTTCTTTACGAACAAGACTGGAGCTCCCCAGGGCGAAGAGCTTGAACGTATGAAACCCTTTTCCAAGAGTTCTTGTAGTTGTGTGGACAGTTCTTCAAGTTCTGATGGAGCTAGACGATATGGTGCTCGAGCTACTGGCGCTGCTCCAGGAGCTAGCTCGATTTGAAACTCAAATTGGCGATGAGGCGGAAGACCAGGTAATTCCTCAGGAAATACCTTAGGAAAATCGCGCACAATAAGAATGTCTTCAATTCTCTTCTCTTCTGTTGATGTGTCAGTAACGAGTGCAAAAATGGCAGTGTGGCCCTTTCGTAAACACTTCTGGGCCTTAAGGAAAGAGATGATGCCTTCGACAGCACCACTCTTGTTGCCATGAATCATGAGAGGTCCTTCACCAGGATGAGGAATGCGGATGATTTTCTCCTGGCAAACAATCTCCGCTTGATGATGAGATAGCCAATCCATCCCAATAACAACGTTGAAACTACCCAGTGTGTTAGGAATAAGATCGATAGAGAAAGTCTGACCAGCTAAGACGAGGTTACAACCTTTAACTATGTGTGTGGCTTCAAGAATTTTACCGTTTGCTAGTTCTACCGTGTGTTTGGTGTTCAGGAGTGTTGGATTGCGCTTAAGCATTTGGCTAACTTTTACGGACACATAACTAGTATCGGCACCTGAATCGAATAAAACAGTAACAAAGAAGTCGTCCAGAAGAAACTTACCCATCACAACGTTGGGATCGTTCCTTGCATCACCCTGACCAATCACGAAAGCACGACCTCTTGCCCCATTACCATTGTGGTTTCCCCCATTACCGCCTCCATTGTTGCCTCCATTGTTGTTCCCATTGTGGTTCCCATCTCCTTGGTTGTTGTTGTTGTTCTGATTTAGCTGGGGGCAGTCTTTCTTGAAATGGCCCTCAGCACCACATTGAAAGCACCCTTTGTTGTTACCTTGTTGTTGCCGCTGCTGGCATTGATTGGATGGGGCTTGCTGTTGCTGCCAGTTCTGATTCGCCGGATGCTGACTCCTGCAATCCCTTGCCATGTGACCAGGCTTGTTGCATCGATGACAGTTGCCTTTACCACATAGCCCACTGTGGTGCAAGTTACAGCGATTACATTTGGGGTGATTTCCCTTGTATCCACCCTAACCTTGATTCCTAGAAGACTGCTGACTGGGGCTCCTGTACTCATCTGTCTTTTGCTGCTGGAACTGAGCTGAAGTAGAACCTTTGCCTGAATTCCCATCCCATTTTCGCTTGTTGTCGGTAGGTGCATCAGAAGTAGCCGTGGCGCTGATACGTTTGGGTAGCCTGTTTTGCTCCACCGCCTGGTCGGTGAGACGATGAGCCAACTTGATAATTTGATGAATGGTACCCAGGTTGGCTGAAGTTACGTGACTTTGAATCCCTGGTACAAGGCCCTTGAGGTACAGCTCAATACGTTTGATGGGAGGGTCCACCATAGTTGGACACAGGATGGCCAGCTCGTTTGACCTCTTAGTATACGCCTCAGTCTCAGACCCCATCATCTTAAATTGTAAAATTCCACTTCTAGCTTGTGGATGTCATCCCGACTACAGTACTCCTATTTAATCAGCTCTTTGAAACCATTCCAGGGGGTGGCATTAGCAACTGCCAGCCCTAGTAATTGAACCTGTGCCTTCCACCAGGTTAACGCAGCTCCTTCAAGTGTTCCGGTAGCATATTTCACCCTACGGTCTTCGGGGCATTCACACATCTCGAAAACTGACTCAAGCTTCACGAACCAGTGAAGGTGGCCCACTGCTCCTTCGGTGCCATTGAAAGTAGTAGGTCGACAGTCCATGAACGTTTTGAATGTGCACATAGGGGTTTGAGCATGTTGAGCTGTTGCGCGAGAATAAAAGATAAGGTTAAGCACGAGGGTTGGTTTGCGAAGGTAGGATCTAAACGTCCTAAGGTGAGTTGGTATGGCAGGTTATACCTCCTGCAGGGTTAGCTGCGAGTGCCTCAGCGACTCGTACGTTGATCAAAGCCATCAACTAGGCTTGAGTGAGGTTGATACGTCCTCCGCGTCCGCTCATGATCTTCATAATGAAGCAACGTAAGTGAGAAAAGTGTCGCGAAGGTGCGTAAGTGTGGGACGACATTAGAGAGTAAGCACACAAGGTTCAAATAGCAATTATCACATTATCTAATGCACAGTGAGAACTATCTAACCGACAATATAACATAAATCATACCACTTATGGTGTCGGGTCTTGCACGTGGAGCGAAGCGTCGTTGTGGATCGTTGAGCACTGTACTGGTTATAGTCTGGTTTTTATCAAAAACCTTTTCCTTTTTAAAAACCAAGTTCACTATAACCAATGGCTCTGATACCAATCTGTCACACCCCCAAAATCCACCATGCGGAGTATCACCGCTTGGAGGCGTGACATGACTAGGATCGAGCCACCAATCATATTGAACAACATACTTAAGTAAATAAAACCAAACACAATACGATTGGTGACCAAAAGGAAGTAAACCGATTTTAGGTTAACAGCGGAAGCATAAAACAGAAGTTCAAAACATAAGTCCATAGTTCATAAGTTTAAGCTCCAAAACATAGGTTTAATAAGTTCATAAAGTTTATTCATTAAGTACGGGACATATCAGTTCGCATCCCACAACGACCACCTCCATATGCAAGCTCCATAACATCTAATGACCTGCAAAGCATGTAATAACGAGTCAACAACAAAGTTGAGTGAGTTCACGGTTGGTTGTCCATTTTAGAGTTGTTTCCAAAAACATAGTTTAATCTCATTCGGCTATCCAGCCGTGGGGGTTACCCCATAGTTCGAAAATGTTGATTAGTTAACCATCCCATGTCCACCTTCCCTGGCTATCCAGCCCGGCACTTTGGCCGTGGGGAGCTACCCCAGTATTTTAAACTACCAGACTCGTTTATCATATCGACTACTAACAAAAATCATTTGTGCCCTAGCGTCGGTGTTCTATCACCACCGACGTGCCATAGTCCATTAGTACACGCCCGTCCAACTGGCACGGTGTGAGGTTTGTTAAACCTAATAGCGCTATTAACTAATGACCCGCTCGCCATAGCCTCGGCGATTAAGTCGATACAAAAAGGGAGGGACTTCGCTGATAGAGTTCTAGTCCAGTAAGTCTAATATGTCCCAACAGGACGAGGAATTTACATTCCTGAAAACGTCTCAGGTTATGACGGAAAGTATGACACCCATTTATTGCTGTCAAAATTCAGCTTAAGTTGTTGTTACAAATTAACACTTTAAAAATAGTAAACGGAGTCCAAAAATTACGATTCCGGTGCCATTAGAACCGTATTTCATAATAACATATTTTAGATTCAAAATATCGGTTTTTCGTTAAGTTTATGACCTGTTTACAGCCAACTGAAGTTGGCTGTAAAACCGGGACAGATTCTGCTTTCACTCTTTGACTTCCTAGTTCGTGTTCGATTGATTTCCGTTAGCAAGTTTATTAATCACAACAACATTAAACATCAATACTAACCAGCAAAACATCAGATAATCAACCAAGAATCATAACAAAACTAGTTTCAAAAGTTTTACACTAACATTCATTCATTAACCACTATGTTTATTATTTTTTAGTGGACTTTTAGTTTTGAACTCTAGTGTTCATGATTTTTATCCGACAAAATTCTTATTAACCACTTTAGACAAGCTTAAGAAGGTGATTAGAATCACTTACTACTAGCTCGTGGCTAGGGAAGAAACTAGACGAAGAACGAGTGGTTAAAAGCAACGTAGTGAGGTCCTTAGCAATCCGTAAGCACCAAGCTTCCTTGTACGCGACCCTTCACACTTGTATATAAGTAGAAAGCCTTGATAGAAATTGAAAGTGATGTTGGGTGTGTATGTATGTTCGGCCGAGAGTCTCCAAAGGGGAAAAAGAAATGCAATTTGGTTGGTGTATGAAAATTGTATTCTAGAGTGTTATCTTATAATAAAAAATCCACCATTACCCAAGAGATAATATGCTAGATAGATATGAGACAATTGGATTAAAATAATAAAAAGGGGTGTGTGTGTTCCCTAGGGGGAAAACCGAACGGGTATGGGGGGTTGGGTAAATAGTTGGATTTCAACTATTTAGTTAAGTATAGTTTGTTTATTTAATTTAATTTAGTGTAGTTTGTGTGTTGTAAATTATAACGGGTGTTAGGGTATTCGGGGACCCTAACTGGTTCAGAAAAAAGAAAACAATGTCAATGACAATATTTTTTTATGTCCCGGGTTAAGTCCGGTTGTACGGTTGGATATTACTCCGTTAAAGTGTTAAATTAATTTGTAACGTGTCCTATTTATATATTTTTGTAACGTTTTTAATTTCTAACACTTAGGAAATCATTACGGACTATTTAATGACCTTTCTGTACACTATTAGTGTGTTAACAGGCGCATGTAAATATAACACAGATATCAGAAAGCAGTTACGTAATTCCACATAGTCGTCAAGCACATTAATTATTATTAATAAATTGTACAGAATACATGGGATTTTGAGGGTTGTCACATTCAGGAACTAATGAAAAAAAGGAAGGCACTCAAGAGTTTATATAGGGATCGCCATTAATGCCCTCGAGAACCGCAAACCCCCTTTTTCAGGAAAACACGGTTATCAAAGCGTCAAGGGTGAGTGGGGAACAAACAATAACCTCACGCGCGCGTGCAGACCATGTTTGACGACGCACATTTAATGAATAACTGACAAGTGACAGCCTGTCACCAAAGCCGTCACACGTCAACAGTCGGCACAGTACCTTTTACCTGCCATGAGTCAAATTTTTCAAAATTTGAAATCATGAAAACCTCAACTTGAAGAAACAAAAATATTTTCTACAAGAAGATTCTTTTTACTTCGCGCCAAAGGAACTTGCCACTTCTCAAAGCAAAACGCGCACACTTCATATAGGCCAGTGCTCCACCTACTTGCGTAGAAGCAACACTGGACTAGGGGGACTTGAAGGGGTATGGTCCCAAAAACCCCGCGTAAGCGCATTGGACCATACCACAACCTTATCCCAAAACATCTTGAATACAGACCCTGCGCGGCCGTGCAACGGTCCTAAATAGGATTTGGCAAGAAACAATTCAAATGACGAGGTATGGTCCCTGAAACCTTGCGCATGTGACCATATCACAACCTCATTTCCATAACATCTTTAATAAGATGTTGCACGGCTGCACAGTTGTTACAAACAAGGTATGGAAAGAAACAGTCTTTGGTAAACATGCGCCGGAAGAAGGGATAAATAAACAGTCAGCTAACACCTTTGCGCGGGCTCGCGCAATGAAACAGTTAGACTTAAAATCCTAAACCTCTCCGCGCGTCTGAAGTCAAGACTTGAACAAGAGTATCTTTTCTGTTACAACAGAATAGACACGTAGCAAGAACATAAAAGGTTTACAGCTGTAGATCTTCTAGAAGGTTGTTAATGCTCATCATGCACAGCCATTCAGTTATAACTAATTGTGATGTGGCATGATCTAGAACGCTCATCTGATCATGGTGATGGCACCCCTTTGAAGATCAATCTACAACAAACCCACTTTCCACGTGCATCTCCCCA
This sequence comes from Helianthus tuberosus, assembly GCA_030545235.1. Lineage (NCBI taxonomy): Eukaryota > Viridiplantae > Streptophyta > Magnoliopsida > Asterales > Asteraceae > Helianthus > Helianthus tuberosus. The sequence continues at coordinate 119,766,911 of CM060360.1, read as the reverse complement.
GCCGTCGATCACACTCACGATCCGTGTGCATAGATGTGACGTTAGTGATTGACGGAAAAAGGAAATAACCGCCGACGGAAAATACTTTCCGTCACTATCTCCGTCAACAAATTTGTAAGTCCCGTAAACCGGGTCTTTCAATGATATCAAACAACCTCTTGATTGTGCGGAATCCAATCAATAGGTGATTCAAGAAATAAGATGAAAACAAACAAGAACACAGAAATAACTTTTAACTCACACACATTTCGATTACTTGAACAAGCAAAAACGTCTGGTATGAGTACACCACTACAAATCGCCTCCACTTCTCTGATTCTCTAGAATTGTGTAACTAGGAAGTTCCCACCCTAAAAAAAGTTAGAAACTTGTTTATATACTAACTCAATCCCACTTTCCTACATGGGCTCCCCTTGGGCCTGCTTGGCCAACATGGACTAAAGCTTGGCCCAAGTGACCTATAAAGGTCCAAAACCTAATATAAACTAACTCGGTAAGGCCCAATTCGTAACCATAGCTGGTTGTGTTAATTTGATGCGTCAGTCTCACACTTTAGGGCCTAACAATCTCCCCCTAGATTGATGCCATCAAATTATCTTCATAGCATGAATTCAGCAACGTCTTCAACGTAGTCTATGGTTGTCGCTATGCTGCAGATGTTGTGGAAGCTATTGACTTCTAAACTCTCATCACTGGGTCTCTTTCTTCAGCTCTTGTGGTTAGCTTCATATCAGGATCTTGATCAACTTTGCTTGAAACATATTTGTCAGAAAGAATGTGAGAGGAGGATTCTCCACAACTCTTTTCTTCTTCTTCAGTCCTTTTCTTTCAAGCAAGTTCATGGTACTTCTTCAAATGTACTTTCACTGTCAGACGACGTTTCGTATCCAGTTCTTCTGACTCAGGTACATCTTGTTGTTGTGATGCTTCATGCTTTGTCAGCAGCTAACAGCATCTCAATCTTCAACAACCCCTGTTCTTGATTGAAATCAAGTTCTGCACATGCTCAAAAATTCATAAGCAAACATTTCTATGCAACAGGGAGAGTGCCATATGAACACTAGGTACATCCATGTACTTATACTCGGATTTCACAATTTAAATTCTTTCAACTTTTGATGATCAGTCAAATCTTCAAGAACGGTTATATTTTTTCAATTTTTAAGAAAACAAATAAATAATCTATTTTTGGGTTTTTGGTTTTATAGAAAAGCAAGACACTATTTTTGTATTTTTGAAATTTTTTTAATTTTTAAGAACTAAAAACAAATAAAAACTCAAAATATAAACAACTACCATAATATACAATTACAATTGCAATGGGATCAAAATTCGTTCTCAGGCAGACTAAGGGACACTTTTCAGTACGAGCCTAATCAAACTGGCCTATGCGATTGCCAATATGTTTGTCCACTTAAACTTTAACGCTCAACTTTCAATTTTTCAACTTCGTGATATGCTTAAGGTAATATTAAACTATTATACCCGTGTGTCCCATTCCAAGGCATACCCCCGCGATCAAGGTAAGCACAACGATTCATCGTAGCAGGTGAGTATACAACGTCAGACCATTGGTGACTGGTCAGTACATTTGTGCAACAGAGCGACCAATGATTTTGTCCAACGAGGGAGAAGTAAATACCTTTTTGGTACGAATTTGGCTCTTTGAGCATTTGGAATTTTCTCATTTTGAGATTTGAATCCTTAGGGTTTTTGTCCTCTTGGGATCTTTTAAGATATCCTTATTGTGTCTAGGTCTGCATATAATCTGGATGCAACAGAAGGACAACCAAGATATCCCCGGATGATTCAACAAAATAAAGACCCGAAACCTCAGACGTTGGCTATCTATCAACGCAAGATTTAAGACCATAAAATCATACGCCGTTGGTATGTTACCCACATGGTACATAGTTCATTATGTTTATATCACTTAGTATCTTTTATCATTTTGAGCGTCAAGCCTATCGATATATCGCAGTAGATCCTAGTCTTTTTAGCAATGGCACCTTACATGTGTTGGTCAACCCCTTTAACACGAACATTTATTTCACTTCCCATATCATGCAATTTTTCTTTTTGGCTTTTTCATTTTTCTAATGTTTTTGTATTTTTCTCATTTTCTCCCCCTAAACAATACATATTTACAACAGACTCTTTTTGTATTTTTCTGAGTTTTCTCCCCCTAAACTCTATATCTATCTATATGTCCCTCTCCCCCCTAAATTTGTGCATAAATCTTCTGCGCAAATTTACCATTTACCAGAGGAAGGACACGTTATGTACAAAGTAATGAACTAAGATAGAGAAAAAAATATTTTTGCTTAACCGTTCCGTGATTAGATTGAAGACTAATCAAATTCAAATCAAAATACCGAATTTAAACGATACCTTTTGCTGATCATTTCTTACTTCTCTTATCTCCTCCAAAGGAAACATATCATCTGTAAAAAAAAATTGAACTTTTTGAAACAGTGAAATGTTACCCGTTTTTATCTCTGGAACAACCGCTATCAACATTCCAGAGATTGTCAATTAGTTGTTCCTGAAAAATAAGGAGATTAGTAAGACATGGGTACCCAGGCCATCGTGGTCCTGGGATTTCCTGAAGAATCAAAGTAAGACACTTCTTTCAAACACAAATCCCATTTGGTTTCAAGGATTGGAGACGTTACTGCTTTGGATTTGGGTTTCCAAATCTGTTTCGGTTTAGCAAACGTGTTTGTTGCCTTCGGTTGAGCAACTTTAGCTGTTTCAGGTTTATTGGTTTTAGAAAAACTTTTTTGTTCCTGAGAAGCTTTGCATTTGTTTTTAGCAGCGTTCCAATCCCCATCAGAAGGTTTAACCTTGGGATTCACATTCTTCATCGCCTTAGGTGAAGATACCTTCATTGGCTTAGAATGGTAGTTATCCTTAGGTGTAACCCTCTGATTTTGCATATAGTATGGTACATAGGGACGATGTGTGCAGTTTCGAGCAATGTGACCAGCAATGCCACAATTGAAGCATGTTTGTCTCTTTATGTAGAAAGCATTCTGATCAGCTGGATTTGCTCTTGCAGGCCTTGAAGGACGAACGGTCCTTTCTGTGCTTGTTTTTGTTGCACATTTCCTGCAGACGAAGATGAATTTGGATGCCTATACTTGTCGTTTGCAGGGGCCTTTTGTGGTGAAGATTTCTTCTGACTTTTCTTGTTTTGTGTAGACTGCACGTCTTGTTCAGAAATCTCACCAGTCTTTCCGAAAGCTTTGTTAGCACAATCAAATGCATATTTTTCACATTTGCCATTACTGACTGGCTTAACAAAAGCATTTTTCACATTACGAGCCATTTGCGGACTATTGCTGCCCGTTGAGGACTGTGGAGAGCTTGATCGTCTTTGATGTTTAGGCTTCTTATTTTCACGTCCTTTACCTGCTCGCTTCAGCTCTTGTTGCTTGATCTGAACCCTTTCATTACTAACAGAAGGTTCAGATTGTTTAGCTTGCATACTTGAAACATCAGAAACTTCAACAGAATCATTAGACGAGTTATCAGCACATGAACCATGTGTGTTCAAGAATGGTTCACTGGCAGCTTTGTTTTTCAAAGAAGTCTCCTGATCCGTTTGAGAATGTGTTTCAGTGGTCCCACAGGATATATCATCAGGGACATTTGCAGAAACAGTTTCACAAGAATGATCAGAACAGTTTTGATCAAAACTTTCACTTTCATTTGTTTGTTCAGCTTCAATTGCTGTTGAATAGGAAACTTCGCAATTATCATCAACTGAAAAAGAAGCAAATAACGACTTAAAAACATTTTGTCCAAAAAACAGGTTCAGAAGCTGTTTCATTTATTGAGTTTTCTGAAAAATCAGACTTTGAATCTGGTTTATCCCCAAGAACATCTTCAAACTTAACTTCAATTACTTCATCTGTACGGGAAGACGAATCATTAGGATCAAACGTGCCTTTAGAGACAAAGATTGTTGAATGGGTTGGTCGTTTACTTTCAACAGATTTGTTGCTGGTTGATGACTTATTGGTTTTTGGACCATAAGTCATCAAATCTTCATTAATCAATTCCTCCTTAGAATAAGGCATATAGGTATAATTGTGATTGTATGGAGGAGGAACTTTAGTATAACCCAAACCAACCCCTTTCTTTTCTTTGTATTCTAATTGAATATCACATATGTCCTTGACCAATTTGCTAGAAGTATCATATTTTTTAATATTAATTTCATTTAGTTGATATTTCAACTTGATTTCTTCTAGCTCTTTGATCAAATCATTCATAATCGCTTTGTCATACTGATGGTTACAATTTTTAACGCTGAGTTCCTCTTTCAATTTAGCAATATCTTTCTTTTGAGCTTCAATTTTTTCTTTATAAAGCTTTTCAATTTTTACCAAAGTAAAATTTTTATTTTTTATGTCTTTGTAATCTTGGATAAACTCAGCGTTGTGTAACCGATATGCCTCATTTCTTTCTCTACACTCAGGAGTGCAAAAGACAGAAAGTATCTCTTCACGAGTAATTTCTTAAGCCACGGGTCTGTTAAACATAAATGCTGAATTTTGTGATGTGTTGCCTTAAGTAGACTGCTTGTCAACATTGTCATATGATTTGATGAGTGAGATCAGCTCATCTGACTTCATTTTGTAACACTAGCAGTCGGTTGTCAATATTATCTGATTAACATTGCTAAACCAACTACAATTCGCCTGATCTGGAATACTTTTTATAGCATCCAGAAGCTTTCTATTGCTCATGTGAGTAGACACCACCATCTCTGCCTTCCCCATTTCAGAGAGCAGTTCAATAAACCGGCATGTAAGTGCTTCTATAGATTCACCATATGAGTATCTGAATCCTTGGAGTTCCTGCTCAAGCACCTCTCTCTTAGAAGACATTTTTAAGATGTGATGCCCCAAAAATGTGATCCCCCGAAAGTGTGATCCCCTGAAAATGTGTGCTTTTAACTATTTCCTCAACACAAGCCCAAAGCGAGAACCTGTGTACTCGCTAACTCAAACCCTTTGCACGCGAATGAACCCGCTTTCTGAACCGTACCTCAAAAATCTGTTAAAACTTATCACAGCCAAACAAACAAACCTTTTTTTTATTTTTTTTATAAAGTAAAAATACTTATTATTATTATTAATATTAATATAATTAATGATTATGTAATGATTATATAATAATAGATTAATAATTATATAATGATTATTATTAATTAAAACCTAACTGTCCACAAGATCTTTGCCGACAAAACAGAAGTGTCACAAACAAATCCTACCAAGATGACCAGTTCTTTCCTGACAATTTAAATCGTCACAAGTGGTGATGAATGGAGAATTAACGAAGATGGAGATGATGATCGATGGACGGTTATGTGATGAGTCGTCGCAGGTGATGTAGTGACGGAGACTGGGTGGTAAGCGAAGATGAGGATGATGATAGGATTGACTGCTGGTGATCGGAGATCGGAGGAGGTGGATGATGGTGATTATGACGACGATGATTCGGAGAGATCGATGTTAACTGTGGTGACCGAAGGTTGGATAAAAAGGATGGTGTTGGTTCGGTGGTGCGGTGGAAGGAGAACAGAGGTGTATTACGGAGATGAACGTGACTGCGGTGGTTGTTAATGATGGTGTTGAGTAGCAGAAAGTTGTGTAAGGTGGTTACGGATGCAATTGGTTAGAGATGAAGGCAGGTCGACGGAAGTTAAACGGAGGTGATGGAAGTGAAACCGGAGAAGATAACCAAAGTTGCAGGTTGTCGGTGTTCGGTTTTCCGATGATGATGAATATGATCCGAACCAGTCAAGATTGTGATCGACAGTGAACGATGTATGCGAGTCGGAACGGTGGAGTGTTGGTTATGACTCGAAACCGGAAGACTCGAAACAAGGAAATTATAGGAGTCGAAACCGTTGAGACATGACTCAAGACCTGTTGTTGTGAAGAATATGTTGCGACTCGAGACGGAGAAGCTGTGAAGTTGAGTTGAGAGTGTGATGACCGAAGTGAAGTTGTGAGGTGAGTCGAGACCTTTCTTGAAGATGACTCGAGACCTTTCTTGAAGTGAGTCGAGACCGTGGATGCGACTCGAGAAGAAGGTTGATGATGATTGAACTTGAAACCAGTATTGATGAACCCGAGAACTCAAAAAGTATGACTCGAAACCTCTATTGTGGTGATGAACCCGAGAACTCAAAAAGTATGACTCGAAACCTCTATTGAAGTGATTGCAACATAAGACTCGAAACCAGAGGAACTCGAAACCTCAGATTTTTGAAACAGAATACTGGTCAACCAAAGAAATATTTTGAAAATATCTTTTAGAATCAATTTGTTCCGAAACTGTTGGAAATTATTCAAAGATTTAAAATCTTATCAAAACTAGAAAATATTTCCAAATCAGTTTAATAAAAAATTTAATCCTTTAACACCTAAAGAAAAATCAAAACACCAAAATAGGGCTATTTTTCAATAGAAACCTGATAAACACTTCAAGAACACGAAGAACGCGAAGAACAAAAATTCCAAATCTTGAATATTTGATATCACACCATGTCACACCCTGAATTATTAGAGCTGGCATGACTGGACTGGTACCTTCATTGCACAACGGAAGTATTTGAGCTAAGACTTCTAAACAATGAAAGCCCGCTATGTACTCAAAATCCCGTGGGTTCTCCTATTCCAACCGTTCCATAGTTTCGAAAAATGCAACCTGAGAAAGAACATGCGAAAAATCAACATAAAGTTGATCGAGTTCATAGTTTGTTTGTTTTGTATCAAATGCGTTTTAAAACACTTGAAATCTTGCATTTGAAAAACCGGTTTGTGAGATCTTAATATCTCAAAGTATTTGAAATGTCGTCTTTGTATATCTGTAACGAAATGTTTTCTGTTATGTTTATAAACCGATACATGTAACTGTTGAGTTTGTAAACCAGTAATGAAATGTTTTCTGTCGTATCTGTAACTGGTATTGAAATGATTTATGTTGTCTTTGTAAACCGGTATTGAAATGTTTTCTGATATCTTTGTAAACCGGTATTGAAATGTTTTTGTTATCTTTGTAAACTGGTCTTGAAATCGTAGTATGTAGGATACCTATGGAATCTAAGGATCAATCAGTGTGTAGCTAATACACTGACCTATGCCATAAGCAAGTAACCAAACTGAGACAACTTTGTTATCAATTGGGATCACAAAAGCACTCATGAAGGGTTAACAAGCCGGAGTGGAGCGCACCACAAACTTGATAGATCTATACCTTTTGCACCTTGGTCACTACGTGATTAATGGTTACTAATGTCATCCTCCTACTTATGCACAGTGATCTGTTATCATCTAATTCCATAGCTACATACCAAGTGTTATTGGGCCTTTGCCCATGTCATTGGGCCTTTGCCCATGTCCTTGGGCCTTTGCGCATGTCATTGGGCCTTTGCCCACGTCATTGAACCTTGTATTGTTGTAAGAACCGGTAAGTTTAGCTTAAACCTTTTCGTAAACCATTTGAGTTTGTTGAAATCCTGTTGCGAAATGATTTAGAAATATGTGATTTTCGTTTATCGAAACATTGTGTTTTTGCAAAACTTGCATGTCCTTCCACCCCCGAAAACATTTATAAAAATGTAAAACAGTAAAAAGTGGGGGTTATGAACTCACCTTGATATTCCTGTGCAAAGCTAGCTACACGTGTTTCCATGAGATTGTTCCAAGAACTTGAATTAGCTAGCGTGCAACTAGAGTATTCCTAACAAGGAAAATGCTTATAAGTTTCTAATTAAACGTAGATAAACTACGTGTCCAAGCTCTACCGAGTCGCTAACCAAACGACTCTAAAGTAGTGTTATCTTGACTTAGAATAACCATTCTATGGATAATGGATCCCGTTTATAATCGGAATAAAACTAAGTCTTGAAAACGACTTAGATTTCGAATGGTTTAGAATATATATTTATATATTTAATATAAATATACTTACATCGTCGTGTTAGTCGTCGCGAATAGAAAGCGTAGGTGAATAGTGGTACGTATCTGAAATGTTGTATGTGGTGCCGTAAAATACCGTTGTAGTTTTCGTAAGATGTAAACAAATAAATATATATATGTATTCGAATCGTTGGCTTTCGGAATAAAAATAAAACATTATTTTTATTTTATAAAAGTATTTCCTAATTTTGGGCGTTTGAAATAGGTATAAACATTATATTTGTTTGTAAAAACGTTCGGAAATATCGATGTTCGAAACAAATAGAACATTATGTTTACCTTGTAGAAAGTGTTCGGAATATCGATATTTTACATAAGTATCGGAAATATCGATATTTGAAATAATTATGTTTATTTTACATAAGTATCGGAAATATCGATATTTGAAATAACTATAAGCGTTATATTTATTTCAATTAAGTATCGGTTTCGAAATCATATAACGTCATCAAAATAAGTATGTCTTTACCTTTATCTTATAGGAAATATGTAGGATCGTTTTCAGACCCAAACGAGTCGATCAGAAGAGTTTATCTCAATACGAGTGGCGGAAACACAAGTATCAAGTTCAATTCAGCAAGATTCACCCTTTAAACTATTCGTATATTGATTTAAGATCGATTACAAGTCTGAGAACACTTCGGCAGAGCTTCGCTACCGGAAACAAGAACCTTACAAATGAATTCGCTTGAGTGGTATTTATAAGCACTTGAGTTCGCTTGAAAGTGACAACATGTCAGTTCAAGCGAACCAGCTTATGTTGAGTTCGCCTGAAACTGCACAATGTCCTTTCAAGCGAACTAGCCATCTTCAAGCGAAAATACATCTTTCAAACCGTAACATCTCATACTTTCTAGTACATTGCACTCTGATCTATCATTCTAGGTACAAGACTCGATACAAGACGAAGTCGACAGACGTATGCACCAATAGACTCCCCCTCGAATGTTGACGAGTCTTCAGTGTCGAGTCTTCGGTTGTCAAACCTTCAGTCTTTATCAGTCTGCTCTCTCTCTCCAAAGATTCTCCATTGTAAGCATCCACAATCAATCTCTTTCTCTTTCTTTCAGAATCGCCACCTAACTCTGAGCTCTTTCTTAATGTCCTCAGACTCCCCCTCTCACTAAGCTGGGATCGCAGTCTGGTATTCATCTATTTCAGATATCAGAACCTGTCTAACCTGCACAAATCTCTACCCAAAAATAAGTTTTCTGATAAGCTCTTGTGGATAAGATTTTCAAATCTAATTTACACTTGCAGAAATTATTTAATCAATAAATGATTTTTCAATTAAAACCTCTGTTTCTCATTTCATTTAAAAAAAACATCTCAAACATTTTCTCCCAAACCATTTGTTCATCATGTTTAGCATTCTGAATTTTGAAAATCAGCTTTCCAACATCAGTTGTCGAAAATATTTTTGTATTTTTCAAAATTTATGCTAAAACACACTTAAAATATTTTTGGATTTTTAAACGTAATAGAATGCAGTAAAGAAAATATTTACAGACAATATTTTTGTGAGTTTGTGCAAGAGGATCATATCAGTTTTTGAGACAAATCATCAACACCGTTAAGCTTTAAACATTTTAAGTTCTAAACGATTCACTTAGATTATCAGTATACCGATCCACTTAAATTTTCACACAAAGTTCAACTGCTACGAGATACGAGATTAATGTCTTAAGCACTTAAACTCAATCGCGTGTCCCACCTCAGAATATACTCCCGTATCCAGATCCCAATATTCAGTCTTACAGGTGAGTATACACAGATGATATCTGTAAGGGGTTATAAATTATGAAGAATCATGAGAGCTCAGGTCGAACTACCGTTCAGCAGAGAGATCATGACTCAACTTTTGGGTGTGTCCCCTTTAGAGGATCTTTTTTACAACAGCAATGATTATCAATTTTATTGTTTCATCAATTTGCTGAGGGCGGCGCTATATTTCAAGCATGCAGAAAGTATTATTCGAGGACTAGGTCAGAACTTCCATTCAGCAGAAGTCCCGGAATAATACCCCAGATATCACTGAGCATAAAGACCTAGTATCTCAGAAAGAGGAATCTTTCAAACAAGATTTCGGGGGTTACCCATATATCCGAGAGATGTTTCCCCACGATATAAGCAAGTTTGAATTTAGGTTTATATCTCGTCACAATCTACTAAATGTGCAAAAACCTACTGGCACATCATCAGTGAGACCGTTTATCATTTTTTAACTTTCCATTTCTTTAACATGTTGTGATCGTCCACTGATGTACTATCATTTCCTCTTCTTTGACACAAAAACTCATTTTTCATTGTATCATGTTTTTGTCTTTGTCAAATTTTCAAATGTTTTTGGATTTTCTAAAAAATTTCTTACTCCCCCTAAAATGCAAACACAATTTAGGAAATTTGAAAATAAACTGTACAAACAAACTGACAACTGATATCGAATCACTTCAATTCGCCATCCATTTGGCATAAACAGTCAGAACTCCCCCTTACAACAAACTATTTTCCCATTGATTTCAAAACACTTAAGTTTGTTTTAATCAAATGGTTTTTCCGGAAAATTAGTTTTGTTGATTGATTTTACCACTTGAAGGTTAGGGGTTTGATTCATCACATTGTTTCACAATCACTGGTAGGAAATCAGATACAAAATAATGTCCCTGATTTACCACTTGTAAGATCAATCCAATCAAGTTCAACTTAATGACCTTGATATTAACACTTTTATCACAAACTCTTTTTCAACCACATGGTTTACCAACCACTACCACATTTAGGTTGAATTCTCAGAATGCCGATTCCTACTCCTCACTTACCAACCTGGGAGTTCCGGCAATTCCTGCAATATGACTTACTAAAAATTTTCATTATAAAATTCATTCACATAAACAATTATCAAGAAAAATGCCGATTCCTGATCCACGATTACAAACTTGGGATCTCCGGCAAGTCAGGTTTTTACTGTTTGAAAAAAATATCCACCCAAGCCTGACCTTCCTTGGGTGTAACAACCTCTTCTTCATCTTTACTTTCAACAGACTTGTGAACATTCATTTTGGAAGCATAGAATTCTTTAACTCCTTTGGCCTTACCATCGATCATTTTTTCAAAAATGTGTTTCACATTTCTGTTGAAAGCCTTATCAACATCAAACTTCTTCTTGTCAGAATAAAATTGATTTGAAATTTCAACGTTTCCAACTTTCTTCTTAAAATTTTCAGCCCGCAAAGGTGGAAAATTCACATCATCCACATTCGGAACTGATTTCTCAACCTTTTCTTTAACACGTGGCTCCTCTGATTTTGTGGAATCAGATTCATCACCAGAACTGTTTCCTGAACCCTTAACCACCCATATTTGGTTTTTCAGATTTTCTTTTCTTTTCATCACATTCTTTGAACATTCTCCAACCTCAAAAGTTGAATTTTCAAAACCTGTAAATTTCTGGTTTTAAGTTCAGTTTTCTCAACAACTTTTTCTTTCAGTTTACCAGAGATTTCCTGTTTTGTCTGTATTGTCTTTGAACAATTTCTGGCAATGTGACCAACTGTTTTACATTGAAAACAAGTTCTTGTCTCGGTCTTCTTCTGAATAACACTTTTCTTCATCTTATCTTGCTTCTTTGCAAGGAATTCTTCATTCGTTTGTTTCCAGAATGAACTCTTCTGTTCTTTCTCAGCACTTGTTCCTAAAACAAAAACAGTTCTTGGTTTATAAGTTTTCTTATTTTTATAATTTTTCGGTGGAGTAAAACCTAGTCCATTCTTTTTGAAATTACCATAATGGTTTGGTTTCTTTTGAAAACCTGAACTAGAACTGTAACCCTTTTACTTGTTTAAACGTTGTTGATATCTTGAGGTGTAAGGTTTAGGTTTTTCAGAAAGATTTGCATCTTTTATTTCAGAAATATTAATTTCTGTTAGTTTGAAAACCCTTTTAATCATTTCATTTTTAATAACTCTTATTGGAAAAGTTTCATCAGAATATAATTTGTCAGGATCTTTCAAAGTATATGCTACTTTGATCAGTTCGTCATTCAAATTAGATTTTGATAGCAAAAATTTCTTATCATAAACCCGTTTGTCCCTTTTGAATGTTGACCTTGACTTGTCGGATTCAGACTTTGACTCAGATTTGGACTCCGTTTTTGACTCCTCTATGTCATCTTTATCTAACACCTGATTGACCACACGTTTAATCAACTCAGACTCATGATCAGTGTCAGACGATGTGAACGTAACATCAATATTTTCTGGCAAATTATCCGACGACCCTGACTCCCACTGTAAGTTAATTGCCTTTTTTACTCTTTTGGAATTTGGATTTCGAGGCGAATATCCATTTTCAACCGGGGGTGGACATTTGTTATAGACAACACTTGGTTTCTCACCAGAAATTTTCACTTCATCATCTTCTTTTGTCTCGAACTTCTTTTCTTCCGAAGTCTTCCCTTCCTCAAACGTCTTCATTCTTTCAACGATCGGATAAATCCTGTCAACAACAAAAGTAGAACATGAGTAACTTTTCAGTAAATTGTTGACTCTTTCAGTTTCTATTCTTTGTGTTGCCAACTTTAATTCCAGCTCAGCACACTTCTCTGTGTAGTAATTGACATCATCAAGCTGTCTCATGGAAGCTCCTTTGAGTGTATTCAATGCAACGGCTTGTTCACTGTTCGACTCAGTGTACTTGTTAATCTATCTGTTCAAAGTATCATAAGATTCTTTCAATCTTTTTATATTGTGTAGCAGCTCGTTGTTTTGTATGATCAAAGAATCACAATTCAAACACTTTTCAGGAACTTTGACTGCTTCAGTATCTGCTTTGATCTCAAATTCTGGAACTTCTTTGACTATTCTTCTCACTTGAAACATCTCAGCTCTTCTCTTTTTCTCTTTCTCAGCTTCAGCTTTTATCCTTTCTTCTTCCTCTTCCTCTTCTTCAATTTTTCTCCATTTTTCCTCTTCAGCTTCTCTCATTTTTCTGCCCAATATTCATCTCTAAGATTAGCAACAAAAGCTTTAGCATTTAATATCTCTTTTTCCATAAATTCTTTATCTGGGCAAAAATTATCCCAACTGAACCCTTCTAGCAATTTTTCATCATCTTGATCTGCCAAACACACTTTACTTTCTGTTGGAATGTATTTATCCCAGCTAAATCCACCATCCTTGCCTTGATTAACCAGACACGCTCTCTTTGAATCTTCAATTTCTTTTCTACCATGTGCAGTTTGTGCTTGATGCGGTGCCAGTTGTTGTTGATATGGCTGTTGTGAGACTTGATGATAAATTGCCTTCTTATAGTAATCGTTGTTTCCAAAAGGGTTTTGAGCTCCACTAGCTTCACGATTTGTGCACTCTCTCTTGAAATGCCCCTTTTCTCTGCAACGAAAACAAGTAACTTTAGACTTATCAAAACCTAAAGTTGACACATGAGCCTCGCGAAAATCATCTCTGCCTGTAATTTGTTTGAACTTTTCAGCCCGTCTCAACACTCTGGCCATGCACCATTTAATATCCATCAATTCCATTTCCTCGGCATCAATTTGATCGTAATCCTCATTCGTGAGCATTGGATTCCCGATCCTTCCTGCAACTAAGCCTCCATAAGATTCAAGCACTGTTACTAACAAAGACATATGACTCTTTGCAACTTCCTCAGTATAATTCTGACCATTCTCAAGTTTTAAGGCAATGTTGCATTGAAGAACTTTGCCACTCTTAGTTGTAGAAAATTGTGGATCATAAGTTGGAAATGAAGAGAATCTTGTTGTGCTGCTTGATCCCTGAGATGCACTTTCAGAAGAACCTTTTGTGTTATAAGCAGTTTCAACCTTTGGAGAAAAATTTGTCTTTTCACTAACACCATTCTTGAAATACAAGCCGACGTCTTGTTCTCCATCGTAGTTCTTCATCCTGGCGATCTTCCTCTGCTCCATCTCTTGAGCTTCCAGATGTTTGATGAACTCACCCAGTGTTAACTTTTTATATTCTTTCCGATTGTTTCTCAACATCATCAGATATGTTCCCCAAATATCATGTGGTAACGCATCTGCAAGTTTCTCAATCAGCTCATCAGTATCCTTTTTGATGCCTAGCTTCGTCATATTTCTCACCAAGTTACAATATCTTTCAATAATCTGCTTGGTGTTTTCGGATTTCAAACCACGGAATAGATCAAATTCTTTCTTCATGAGTGACATCTTGTTCTTGAGCATATCATCACTTCCTATAAATTTTGCTTCCAATTCATTCCAGATTGAATAAGCACTTCCATCATGTTGAAGCAAAATCGGAATGTCCTCTTTGATCGCTTGCTGTAACAGACTCACCATCAATTTCTCATCTCTATACTTCTTTTTCTCCTCAGCACTCATTTCTCTGATTGTCATTATCGGATTACCGTTCTTTGTGGGCCTTTCATATGGGACTTCAGTGTGTTCCCAAGCATCCAAATGATAAGCTTCGACCCAATTGCCAAAACGTTCGGACCAACCGTTGTATTCATCAATATCCAAGAGCTTAGGTGGTTTCTATGATGTCCCCGTTTCATTCTCAAGCAGCGTACTTTGAGTAATATTCATTGGACCAGCAAAAGCGTTATAAAACTCATTCTCCATGATTCGTTTTTTCAAAAGTTCACAAATAGTCAATCTCAAGCGAAATCACAAACTTTAAACTGAATCCCAATTCAAGCGAGATCACTGTTCAAGCGGACTAAGAAACAAAATTCAAGCGAACTCACAAACTTTCTCAAGCGAAACCCTGTTCAAGCGAAAGCAGCCCAAAATTGTACTCTCAAGCGAACTTAACCAAAACTATTTCAAGCGAACTGTCTATCTCAAGCGAAACCAACCCCAAAGTGTACTCTCAAGCGAACTCAGTATCAATTTTCAAGCGAAATGAGTACAAATTGCTCACTCAAGCGAAACCAACAAAAACTATTCAAGCGAACTTAGCATGATGTCATACTTTCGGTCTGATTTTTGTCCAATTGATCAAGCAAATGTTCGAATTTTGTTCTGAAACTTTCTAGGGTTTGTTAAAACAGTATTCCGCACATGATGTGTGAAAATCAGATGCTTTTAACCGTGGAAACTTGTTTAATTTTGAAAGAAAGTGTAGAAAAACAGAATTTGTGGCTGAATTGGTATGAACTCTTCCTCCTGAGCTCTGATACCACTTGTAGGATCGTTTTCAGACCCGAACGAGTTGATCAGAAGAGTTTATCTCAATACGAGTGGCGGAAACACAAGTATCAAGTTCAATTCAGCAAGATTCACCCTTTAAACTGTTCGTATATTGATTTAAGATCGATTACAAGTCTGAGAACACTTCGGCAGAGCTTCGCTACCGGAAACAAGAACCTTACAAATGAATTCGCTTGAGTGGTATTTATAGGCACTTGAGTTCGCTTGAAAGTGACAACATGTCAGTTCAAGCGAACCAGCTTATGTGGAGTTCGCTTGAAACTGCACAATGTCCTTTCAAGCGAACTAGCCATCTTCCAGCGAAAATACATCTTTCAAACCCTAACATCTCATACTTTCTAGTACATTGCACTCTGATCTATCATTCTAGGTACAAGACTCGAAACAAGACGAAGTCGACAGACGTATGCACCAACAAAATATTCGGATTTCGATAAGCGTCGTTTTTTTTAGGATATAAATATTCTTCGTATTTAGAATTTTTACGAAAAACGGGCATAGTTTCCTTTGTTTGTAGGATAACCCCGACAACACAAGTTGTCGTATTTTTCAAGATTCAACAACAATTCAACCATAATATATAAATTTTTCATCAAGTGCCCAAAAATGAAATTAAATAACTAAATGCATTCGGTTCGAGCTCGGTCGCGTATAAATCTAAAAAAGACTATAACTATGTATTCGAAAGTTTCGCGTCGATTAAACTTTACCGCAATCTTGCGTTGGTTGCCATCGACCGTGTTGACCCGAACCCGAACCCGATCCCGCTGACCAATGACCGAACCGAACTGAAACTGGATCTAACTGGGTTGAACTGCCTGTTGAACAGATTTGACTAAAGTTTACTACTTTGACTCGAACCCGCATCACGAACCAAGCAAAAACCCGAACAAAACAACACCAGCTGAACAAGATCACCACCTCCGCTGTCGACACCGGCCCGAAGTCACCAGCAGTGGTGTCGCACCACCACCGTCATCTCCACATCGTCAACATCATGTTCATCATTACCGAAAAACAAGAAGGAAAAAAAATTAAAGGAATATAACAGATCTACTGATCTGAAACAGAGATGAGCGGAGATAAGTTTACCGAACTGAAGACCCATCGGAACGAGTACCGCCGTCGCCAGCGTCGTCGCCGTTTCCTGCGCACCACCAACTCCGCTGTCATACCACCGTCGTCTCCCTCTCTCCTCGGTATCTCTCTCTCTTGCTGTACTCTCTCTCTCTCTCTGTTGCCGCGCCGCTGTGTGCCACCACCAGACGGTGGTGGTCGGCACCTTCCTTCTCCCTCTCGACACACACTCTCTCTTCGATCCCGCCGCCATACGCCACGGCAAAACGATGGTGGTCGGCCGTTTAATGTCGAGAAAATGGGGTGTCGTGTGGTGTAACAACTGGGAGTTGGGGAGGGGTGCTCGTCGCCGGGAGTTTGGCTCCGGTTGCCGGAGCTCGAGAGAAGACAGAGGGGTTCCTGATGTCTTGAGTGGGGGAGCTAGGGTTTGTGAGGAGATGTTAAGGAAGATGAAGGGAAAATATGATTTATAGAGAGAGGCAGTGTGTGTCGGTTGAACATTTAAAAAAATGAGGGTTACATTTTATAAAATAGCTTTTATACTAGGGTTTCCATAAGGTGGGTTGGGCCCAAAACATTAACGCGTATCTTGAGTAGCCCATTAGCGTTTTCAAAGCCCGTTTTGGCTCCCGAGTATAATGGGTCACCGTAAAATAAAATTTTAGAGTCGAAGCACTAAAAGTTACATCGGAAACTGTTGTTTGACGCGTTGGTTCGTTGGTCACGTTAAATCGCGTAAAAGCCTCGTTTGTCGTTTCTTGTTCGTTTTTCAAACCCGGTTATCGTATAACGCCATAAAATATAATCTTAAAGACGAAACGCCTAAAAATTTACATCGGATGTCGATATTTGACGCGTATCTATATCGGTTGCGTTAAAAACGCGTAAACTGCTTTACTCCTCGTTTCTGATCTGTTTTTCAATCCGATTTTAACTGTGAGGAATAAAATTTTATTAAGAAGCTAAATATATTGCAAAAATTCAGTTTTGTAGGTAATACGTGTGTCTGGCGCTTCCGTTTCACTGCCGGTGCATTCCTGCAGTCGCGTTTTCGTTCACGTTTACGCTTTGTGACATTCGAAAGCATGATAATTTCGCAAAACGAAATCCATAATTTTAAATCATACGTATAAACTTCGTATTTGTCAGTGTTGTCAGTATTTTGTACGGTGTCAGTTCGTTATCGTTTATCGTTCCGCAGTTTTTCCGAAAATCACCATACGCCACTGTATCGTCAGATAAGCGTTCCTAGGCATTTCACAAGCCTAATTAAGTTAATTCCTGCCTTAAACACTATTTACTATCGCCTTAAACACATGTTAATTGTGTAATTAGAAGCCGTTAATTACCGATTGTCACATTCTCCCCCTGTTGCAGAAATTTCGTCCTCGAAATTTAGTCTATGTTATCTCCTCAGAGTTGTGTCATTCCTAGGTAAGTCTGAATAATACCAAATGAATGACCACATAATCGAATGAAGAGTTATTCAGACTACATGAATGTAAAGACATTTTGCATCAATAAGAACCCAACGGTTCAACTGAGTTTGTTCTAAAAATCGATGTCAAGTGAACGAAGCGTAGTGATACTATCACCAATGAGATCAAGTTTACGAGGTTCAACAAAAGAGGAATTTCGACCAATAGAATTTCAAATGAACGTTCACAATATGAAAATCAATTTTTGAAATAATAGAATTCACTACCAACGGAAACTTGCGTTGGTTGTTGTATAAATGAAACTCAAATTCAACAAACTCAAATAAATAGAATCATAAAAATGATTTATCAACTATCGAACTATTGAATGAATAAAATCAACATGTTGCAAGGATACACCAAAATGAAATACAACCGAACCTTATGTATCATCGTCTTAATACATAGTTGAATTAAGACTACTTGAGTGATGTGTCAAACGAAAAGCATGTACAGTTTCGCATGAAACGACTGATACTGATTAGCACAAGCTACAAGTTTATACCAACGCCACAAGGTGTCGTAATGGATGAAACAATTCAATAATGGCGGTGATCAAACAAGTATCACCTGTGTTTTGCATAAAACGCTCGATCATGATTAGCCCAAGCTACAAGTTTATACCGACACCACAAGGTATCGTAGTGATTGAAATAATTTAATAATAGCGGTGATCAAACAAGTTCACCGTGTTTGAATTCAACTGAAGGTTCAACGAAGTAAATCTGAATGTTTGTTTCAAACAATTCTCATAGGAATTTCGATTGAAAATGAAACAAATAAATAATGTTTTTCGATCGAAAATGAAAGAGCAATAATTATCACACAAAATGTTTGATCGATGCTGAGAGAATCGTTAAGAGGTACACCGAAATATGACATGAATTTGTGTACCATTATCTTAACACACGATTGTGTTAAGATTGCTTTATATGATAACCCAACAAAGCGGATTTAATATTAATAAACAAATAAATAAATAAATCCATACATAATGTGAGCAACGAGATTAACGCAAGATTCAATTTGTGGAATACGCCACCCCAAGGTGATCGTGATCAAAGAAGTGATTCAGTGAAGTCGAAAACCAAACAAGCCTGTTATGATTCAAAGCAAATGAAGTGCTTGTTGGGGTTATTTCGAATATGATGTTTCAATCCATCATATGGAACCTTGAATCGAATATATATTACGAGCAAGTTCAGCCAATTGAACTTGGTTTAAACACAATCCAACAATGGATGCATCTATCAACAAGAATATTTCGACATGGTTACAACGAAAAACCATGTATGTAGCTTGAAAGGAAAGGAGTTTCAACGAGTTCATTGACCCGATATCAAGGAGTCAACGTTTTGTAATAACACGGTCATCCAAATCACAATGCAAAATTCGACATAGAGAAACAATATATGAAATGTTGATAAAACAACCATCCGAAGTGAAACCACATGCGTAACAAACAATGCATGTGTAACATACGAACATGTCAAGAAACAAGCAGATGAGTATTCGTTATCAGGAAAGAAATCCTCATGATACGATGACCATTAGGGGGAGTAGAAATGTGAAAGTCTACTCACTATATGCAAAAAGTAGAAATTTAAACAAAAGAAATTTAAGGACTTTACCTGGAATTTCGAACATAGCGTAATTGCCATTATTGGGGGGGGGGGGGGGGTGGGGGGAGTGCGAAGACATGTGACTTCTTATGCAACGCCAATAGTTATGAGTCTCATTAGACTAAACACCGACTGTTATGAAGTCTTGTTTAAGCATACCTCAGCGTGATTCATGTCATTTGCAGGATCATGTGGCAAAGTACTGCATTTCAGTTGTGGTTCTCTCGCTGACGGGATTAGCATCGTTGTTGTCGTGCCCATTTGTGTTCTCCCCAAGGCCTTACCTCGAAAGTCGTGTGTGATATACTTCGACGTCCGCTGACGTATAGTTCAAGTTTCACGTATAGTCGCGCAATAGTGTTTCGTTCCATGTAGGTTACCTGCTCGGGTAATTAAAATAGCATAGACAATATGGGTAATAGCATGTGCGCGAGTTAACACTCGCAGCTCCTACGTGAGGACCTTTAATGAATTTCGTCATAAGATTCTCATTAAGAGTTTTCCAAAGGTCCTATATGTGTGTTATCAAAACCCTCCAGGTTTTGCTTAATGTGTGTAATCATTTCATGTACCGTGTATCAAACACAACACTTATGTATTTTTAAAACCAAAACATTTACTCATTGTTTCGGCAACGGTTGGAACCCATATTCAAGTCCTAGGCGTTCTGTATGTATTCAAGTCTTAATAATCTAAGTCCCCAAAAGGAAAGTGAGGTTAGAGCCTAGGTATCTCTATAGAAACCTAATTCGCTGAAACCTATAGCTCTGATACCAATCTGTCACACCCCGAATTATCAGAGCTGGCGTGACTGGACTGGTACCTTCATTGCACAGCGGAAGTATTTGAGCTAAGACTTCTAAACAATGAACGCCCGCTAAGTACTCGAAATCCCGTGGGTTCTCCTATTCCAACCGTTCCATAGTTTCGAAAAATGCAACCTGAGAAAGAACATGCGAAAAATCAATATAAAGTTGAGCAAGTTCATAGTTTGTTTGTTTTGTATCAAATGCGTTTAAAACACTTGAAATCTTGCATTTGAAAAACCGGTTTGTGAGATCTTAATATCTTAAAGTATTTGAAATGTCGTCTTTGTATATCGGTAACGAAATGTTTTCTGTTATGTTTATAAACCGATACATGTAACTGTTGAGTTTGTAAACCAGTAATGAAATGTTTTCTGTCGTATCTGTAACTGGTATTGAAATGATTTCTGTTGTCTTTGTAAACCGGTATTGAAATGTTTTCTGGTATCTTTGTAAACCGGTATTGAAATGTTTTCTGTTATCTTGTAAACCGGTCTTGAAATCGTAGTATGTAGGATACCTATGGAATCTAAGGATCAATCAGTGTGTAGCTAATACACTGACCTATGCCATAAGCAAGTAACCAAACTGAGAGAACTTTGTTATCAATTGGGATCACAAAAGCACTCATGAAGGGTTAACAACCCGGAGTGGAGCGCGCCTCAAATTCGATAGATCTATACCCTTTTGCACCTTGGTCACTACGTGATTAATGGTTACTAATGTCACCCTCCTACTTATGCACAGTGATCTGTTATCATCTAATTCCATAGCTACATACCTAGTGTTATTGGGCCTTTGCCCATGTCCTTGGGCCTTTGCCCATGTCATTGGGCCTTTGCCCACGTCATTGAAACTCACGCATGTTTCGAAAACCTTGTATTGTTGTAAGAACCGGTAAGTTTAGCTTAAACCTTTTCGTAAACAATTTGAGTTCGTTGAAATCCTGTTGCGAAATGGTTTAGAAAAATGTGATTTTCGTTTATCGAAACATTGTGTTTTTGCAAAACTTGCATGTCGTTCCACCCCCGAAAACAATTATAAAAATGTAAAACAGTAAAAAGTGGGGGTATGAACTCAGCTTGATATTCCCGTGCAAAGCTAGCCACATGTGTTTCCATGAGATTGTTCCAAGAACTTGAATTAGCTAGCGTGCAACTAGAGTATTCCTAACAAGGAAAATACTTATAAGTTTCTAATTAAACGTAGATAAACTACGTGTCCGAGCTCTACCGAGTCGCTAACTAAACGACTCTAAAGTAGTGTTATCTTGACTAAGAATAACCATTCTATGGTTAATGGATCCTGTTTATAATCGGAATAAAACTAAGTCTCGAAAACGACTTAGATTTTGAATGGTTTAGAATATATATTTATATATTTAATATAAATATACTTACATCGTCGTGTTAGTCGTCACGAATAGAAAGCGTAGGTGAATAGTGGTACGTATCCGAAATGTCGTATTTGGTGCGGTAAAATACCGTTGTAGTTTTCGTAAGATGTAAAAAAATAAATATATATATGTATTCGAATCGTTGGCGTTCGGAAAAAAAATAAAACATTATTTTTATTTTATAAAAGTATTTCCGAATTTTGGGCGTTTGAAATAGATATAAACATTATATTTGTTTGTAAAAACGTTCGGAAATATCGATGTTCGAAACAAATAGAACATTATGTTTACCTTGTAGAAAGTGTTCGGAATATCAATGTTTGAGGTAAACGTAAATAATTATGTTTATGAGTTAATAGCCAAAATGGTCCCTGAGGTTTGCTCAGTTTTGCCACTTTAGTCCAAATCCCAAATTTGTTAAATCTGGGTCCCTGAGGTTTGCATTTTTTTGCCATTTTAGTCCAAAAACGAAATCAGGTCAGATTTTCAAAAAAGAACTTGCTATTTTGTCCTTATGCTTAGGGGTATTTTAGTCATTCTGACTTTATTATAAAGTAATATTAATTAAAAATAATTAAACCTAAAAATCTGCTTCTCTCTCTAACACACACACACTCTCTCTCTCTCTCTCTAACACCCCTCTGCCTCTCTCTCTTCTCTCTCTCTAAAAATCTGCTTCAAAGACAAGAAACCATCATCATCTTCAAAAAAACAACATATCATCATCATCTACCTTCATACCTAACCCAAACATTTAACAAGTCATTATCATCTTCAAATCCTAACCCCAACATTTAACATCTTCAAACTCTAACCCCAACATTTAACATCTTCAAACTTCAAAAGAAAATATAACAAATCCTAAGTTCTAATTTCATCAATTTGAAGATATGGGCTTATGTTCATATCAGTTTCTTCATTTTCATACCAAGAATAAACCGTAAATCTGGACACAAGAATATAGCATTCAATTCAAACTTAACACATCTTCAAGAACAAAATCTGAACACGAACATTTAAACTTAACACATCATCTTCAAACCTAACCTTGCCGCCGCCTGAAACACCGCCACTTCCTGAACCACCACTTTCTGAACCGCTTCAACCCCTGTGACAACATCCTCATCAAACCCACTAACACATCCACTTTCATATCCCCCAAATCAAAATCATACCCCTTTTCATTATTCTCCCTAAACAAGTCCAAAATCACCCACCCAAATCGATTCAAGACAAGAAACCACAAGCTGTTTGCTCAAATGCCTCAACCACCAAATCGATTCAAGACAAGAAACCACAAGTGGGTAAGCGTACTTACATTAAAAAGATTATGATTCTTGGTGCTGGGCCGATTCTTGGTGCTGGGCCGATTCTTGGGCAACCACCAAATCGATTCACCCACCCATCTCTCTCTCAAATACCCACCGCCACCGCCGATGACCTACACCTCCACCTCCATCTCCGATGACCTGCATCCACACAAAGACCCACCACCATCACCGCCTTCTACCACCAGCATCACCGCCTCCCACCACCACCGTCACCATCATCACAACCTTCCACCACCACCGTCACCACCCACCCCACCATCATCACAACCTTCCACCACCGCAACTGCTTCTGCATTTCCGAAGAAGAGAGAGAGACAGAGGCAGTTTTGTTGTTGTTGTTCGTCGATTTGGTCATGACGGTGGCGGTAGTTTAGAGAGAGAGAGAGAGCAGTGACATGATGATCTGTGTCATGAGAGAGAGAGAGTAGTGACTGATCTGTGTGGATGTATTTTGGCTATTAACTCTATGTTTATTTTACATAAGTATCGGAAATATCGATATTTGAAATAACTATAAGCGTTATATTTATTTCAATTAAGTATCAGTTTCGAAATCATATAACGTCGTCAAAATAAGTATGTCTTTACCTTTATCTTGGGGGTGTTTGGGGTTCATTTTTAAAAGGACTTTTGAAGCTTAAAAGGACTTATTAACTTATTATAAGTTAAAAGGAATGCCAAACATCCATCTAAGAAGAACTTTTAAGTGAAAAAGGAATCCCAAACACTTCTTAAAAGTCCTTTTGAAGCAAATTTTGTCTTCAAAAAGGAGAAACCAATAAGTAACAATTTGTTACTTATTCTCCTAAGAAGGACTTATTATAAGTCAAAAGTGAAAAAGGAACCCCAAACACCCCCCTTATAGGAAATATTCGGATTTCGATAAGCGTCGTTTATTTAGGATATAAATATGCTTCGTATTTAGAATTTTTACGAAAAACAGGCAGAGTTTCCTCTGTTTGTAGGATAACCCCGACAACACAAGTTGTCGTATTTTTCAAGATTCAACAACAATTCAACCATAATATATAAATTTTTCGTCAAGTGCCCAAAAATGAAATTAACTAACTAAATGCATTCGGTTCGAGCTCGGTCGTGTATAAATCTAAAAAAGACTATAACTATGTATTCGAAAGTTTCACGTCGATTAAACTTTATCGCAATCTTGCGTTGACTGCCTTCGACCGTGTTGACCGAGTCGACTCGGTTGACCGAGTTAACCCGAACCCGATCCCGCTGACCAATGACCGAACCGAAACTGGAACTAACTGGGTTTAACTGCCTGTTGAACAGATTTGACTAAAGTTTACTACTTTGACTCGAACCCGCATCACGAACCAAGCCAAAACCCGAACAAAACAACACCAGCTGAACAAGATCACCACCTCCGCTGTCGACACCGGCCCGAAGTCACCAGCAGTGGTGTCGCACCACCACCGTCATCTCCACATCGTCAACATCATGTTCATCATTACCGAAAAACAAGAAGGAAAAAAAATTAAAGGAATATAACAGATCTACTGATCTGAAACAGAGATGAGCGGAGATAAGTTTACCGGACTGAAGACCCGTCGGAACGAGTACCGTCGTCGCCGGTGTCGTCGCCGTTTCCTGCGCACCACCGCCTCCGCTGTCATACCACCGTCGTCTCCCTCTCTCCTCGGTATCTCTCTCTCTTGCTGCACTCTCTCTCTCTCTCTGTTGCCGCGCCGCTGTGTACCACCACCAGACGGTGGTGGTCGGCACCTTCCTTCTCCCTCTCAACACACACTCTCTCTTCGATCCCGCCGCCGTACGCCAACGCAAAATGATGGTGGTCGGCCGTTTAATGTCGAGAAAATGTGGTGAGTGTGGTGTAATAGATGGGAGTTGGGGACGGGTGCTCGTCGCCGGGAGTTTGGCTCCGGTTGCCGGAGCACGAGAGAAGACAGAGGGGTTCCTGATGTCTTGAGTGGGGGAGCTAGGGTTTGTGAGGAGATGTTAAGGAAGATGAAGGGAAAATATGATTTAGAGAGAGAGGCAGTGTGTGTCGGCTGAACATTTAAAAAAATGAGGGTTACATTTTATAAAATAACTTTTATACTAGGGTTTCCATAAGGTGGGTTGGGCCCAAAAGCCCATTAACGCGTATCTTGAGTAGCCCATTAGCGTTTTCAAAGCCCGTTTTGGCTCCCGAGTATAATGCGTCACCGTAAAATAAAATTTTAGAGTCGAAGCGCTAAAAGTTACATCGGAAACTGTTGTCTGACGCGTTGGTTCGTTGGTCACGTTAAATCGCGTAAAAGCCTCGTTTGTCGTTTCTTGTTCGTTTTTCATACCCGGTTATCGTATAACGCCATAAAATATAATCTTAGAGACGAAACGCCTTAAAATTTACATCGGATGTCGATATTTGACGCGTATCTATATCGGTTGCGTTAAAAACGCGTAAACTGCTTTACTCCTCGTTTCTGATACGTTTTTCGATCCGGTTTTAACTGTGAGCAATACAATTTGATTACGAAGCTAAATATATTTCAAAACTTCAGTTTTGTAGGTAATACGTGTGTCTGGTGCTTCCGTTTCGCTGCCGGTGCGTTCCTGCAGTCGCGTTTTCGTTCACGTTTACGCTTTGTGACATTCGAAAGCATGATAATTTCGCAAAACCAAATCCATAATTTTAAATTATACGGATAAACTTCGTATTTGTCGGTGTTGTCAGTATTTTGTACGGTGTCAGTTCGTTATCGTTTATCGTTTCGCAGTTTTTCCGAAAATCACCATACGCCATTGTATCATCAGATAAGCGTTCCTAGGCATTTCACAAGCCTAATTAAGTTAATTCCCGCCTTAAACACTATTTACTATCGCCTTAAACACTTGTTAATTGTGTAATTAGAAGCCGTTAATTACCGGTTGTCACACACCGAGCCTAGAAACATATTCTAATGGCTCTGATACCAATTGTAAGTCCCGTAAACCGGATCTTTCAATGATATCAAACAACCTATTGATTGTGCGGAATCCAATCGATAGGTGATTCAAGAAATAAGATGAAAACAAACAAGAACACAAAAATAACTTTTAACTCACACACGTTTCGATTACTTAAACAAGCAAAAACGTCTGGTATGAGTACACCACTACAAATCGCCTCCCCTTCTCTGATTCTCTAGAATTGTGTAACTAGGAGGGTTCCCACCCTAAAACAAGTTAGAAACTTGTTTAGGGTACAGGGTATAGTAGCGGGGACTTGAGCGGGGACTTCAAGGTCACCGATCGGTGACTATACCGAGTGAAGGAGAGTGTTCGGTGAGTTGGAGAGAGAGTGTGGAAATCGGTGAGTGTTTACCGAAAATGGGTGAGAGAGAGAGAGTGATTGAGAAAATGGTGGGTCCCAACCCCTTTTAACCAATCACATTTTTTTTATTTTTTAACCTACTCAAACACCCTAGGGTGATTGACTATACCCCCTGATTGAGTGCAAAATGGGGAGTGGAATGGGGAGTTGACATGGCATAATATTATTGGGTAGGATTTCACTCAAACACCCTAGGGTGATTAACCATACCCTCCACCCTTATATACTAACTCAAGCCCACTATCCTACATGGGCTCCCCTTGGGCCTGCTTGGCCCACATGGCCTAAAGCTTGGCCCAAGTGACCTATAAAGGTCCAAAACCTAATCTAAACTAACCCGGTAAGGCCCAGTTCGTAACCATAGCTCGTTGTGTTAATTTGATGCGTCAGGCTCACACTTTAGGGCCTATTAAAATTTCCTGCCCATATCCAGCTATAAATAAGTCATTCCAGGTATGATCTCACAAGTTACACTCACTTCACTTTTACTACTGCTACTTCTTCATCGAGATCATTGTACTTATTCTCACGTCGGAGGGTGGTCATGGAGAGAACCCCCATTCTCCCTGTGGCGAGTCTAACGGCTTTTTATTTTGCAGTGATCACCGGAGAAGGAGCTCAGTTAAACCCCCGAATCAAGCAAGAGGATTAACCTTTTTATGCAGAGACTAAACCCCTGGTCTGATTGATTTCGGTCATTCAGATCACTGTTTCTCCATATATATATATATATATTCTACAGGGGATGATTCAAATGAAAACCACTTTTATCGCGAAAACTCGAAAACTAACTAAAAAAGCCTAAAAAACACAGAATTTTTTTTTCAATTTTTTATTAAAAATCGTTAATTTTTTTATATAAAAAAAACTTTTTTAATTTTTTTTTGTAGTGCACATGTGTAATAATTCACATGTGTACTATTACACATGTGCACTCCAATTTTTTTTTTTTTTTTGAAAAAAAGTTTTTTTATATACCTAAAATAGCGAAAATTGGTATGCAAAAAAAAATTGGTATGTTTTTTAGGCTTTTTTAATTGGTATGTTTTCTGGAAAGTATTAAAAGTTAAAGGATTGATTTTTGACAAATAATGTAAAATACACAAGTATTTACAAGAAAATACAAGTATACTTCCCTAAGTGTATACACAAAAATAATATTGAGATATTATTTAACAAATTACTTATATTTATTTTTGAAAAATAATATGAGTATCGTATTTTGGATAAACTAAAAATATAGATTATTTTTAACACACACCGTCTTTCAAATCCCACACATAAAAAAATATATTTTTGGGAGTAAAAAATATATTTCCAAGTGAATAATACAAATTCAAATTACAATAATGGGACGAACGGGCAAGACCCGACAAACAAGGGCATGACCCTCACACATGATGAACTTATACAAAAATAAATACTTAACCTAAGATGGTGACGTGTACATAGTGTGTTACAAGTCTAGTGATTAACGTACATAGAACACATATATGTTACGACGCCTATAAGACAAGCCCGGTGAAGTTTACAACGCAGGATACGCAAATCTGTGAGTTCATGTCCCCATTTTTAAACATTTTCTTGTTTTCTAAACTTGGGGAAAATACATGTACTATGGTATGTAGAAACAAAACTAAGGAATGACGTATAGATCATGTGACGAATAGGGTGAGACTTAAGCACCATTAATCAACTATATACCTAGACCGCGGAACAAAAAGTTAGATTTAATGGGTTTCAGGTAGCCACACTCTGGGCCACGTTCTACCTAGAGTGCTTTTGTGCCTCGAGTCGTAAATCGATAGAAAAATGCCTATGGTTTGGATGCTTCCTATGTCGTGATAAATGTTAATGTCCTCGCAAAACATTAACGATCTGAGTTTCATTACATTTACTGAATACAAACATTTTTACAAATTACATACCATGATTCTTACAATGATTACTTATATGTTTTACACAAAACTGCATGAATTCTCACCAACTTTTGTTGACGATTTTCAAAACTTACATGTATTTCAGGGAACTAAGTGGACGTGCACGCGATCTCTTGCTCAAGAATGTTGTTTGTGTTTCAAGTTTGCATGTGTCTAAGCTCAATTTCCACTTTTGATGGATATGTTTTGTTATGTCCCGCCTCCTAGCGAAGATATAGCGAACAAAACGTTGATGTTTGTTCTGAAATGAAGTTGTAAACTTTTCAAACAATTATCTTATGATGTGCTGTAAACTTTAAACTTAACTTTTGTTTTGGATATTAAACTATAAATGGCAATTATGGAGTTATTTTCTAATCATGTAGAATGTTTACCATTCGTATGCAATGAGAACTATTTCAGGATCACACCTCGCGCTTCCGCCTTAGAGAGGGGTGTGACACATATCTCGTACAGAAGCTGGGTATGAAGATGACATGCTCAAGAACAAGCTAATTAAACTGTTTTCTATTGATTATTTAAAGATACAATACCACGAAACCAAATGAACAAAGTTTCTCCTCTCAAGTCCAAAAGTTCTCAATGACAAAACCTAACACCCCTATTTATAGGAGAGCCCACTCATCCAAACAGGTAAGGACGACTGGGACTTTATGTACGAATGGGCCTTGGACGACTTGGACTTCCCTCTCGCACGAAAGCGCCTTTCGTGCGACAAGGTATGTACATTACAATCCCGTCTTTCTGACACGAAATCCTATACAATCAACTATGACTCGATACATTGACAATTATAAACATGATTGATGGAGGAAATAGATATAATGCACTCACAGACTCCCCCTTGGTTATTACCGTGGTCAATCTTCTGACTTCCCTTGGATAAGTCAAGATTCGCTTTGTCGCAGTCAATTTTTTTCTTCTAATCTTTGACATTTTTGAATCACATACTCCCCCTTTCTTTAGACTCCCTCTTAGCTATCTCCTCCTTGCTGAGATATAAACATTTTAGACTTCACTTGAAAGAAATTTCAAAACATATAAATTTTTATTATTACATTTGATGTTAAAGTATGAAGAATTTCAAAAACCCTCATAGATAATCAAGTTCAATGTAATGATCTTGACTATCTAATTATCTACCAAGTCTAAATTAATGATCTTGGCTGATAGAATGAAACAATTTTTAAATTTTCATTTACAAAATTCAAGTTTCAAATTAATGAACTTGTGATTTTATTAAGACATGTTTAGCATACTCAAATTTTGAACTTCAGCTTTCCAACATCGGTTGTCGAAACATAAAGCAGAAATAAAATCTTATTGCATTTTACAAACTTTATGTTAAAACACACCTAAAATCTTTTTGTAGCTTTATCTGAAATGAAATAATAACAACATATTTACAGATATATTTTTTGAGTTGTGTTAGAGGATCATATCAGTTTATGATAAATCTCAAGCACTGTTTATCTATATAAACTTTAAGTTTTAAACAGTTCACTTAGATTGTCAGTATACTGTTCCACTTAAATTTTCACACAAATTTCAGTTGATTCAAGATACGAGGTTAATTTCTTAAGACCTAACTTAATCGCGTATCCTACCTCAGAATATACTCCCATATCAAGATACCCTGAATCCAGTCTTACAGGTGAATATACCTAAATGATATTTGTATCAGGGTTAGTGCGAGGCCTTGAGAGCTCAGGATAGAACTACCGAAGACAAAGAGATGAAGGCTCGGCTTAGGTGTGTTCCACTTAGGAATCTTTTGAACTGCACTTGATATATCTTTCGATATTTTCAATTTTAAGCGCGAAAGTATTCTACAAGATCTATCAAGATCTAGGCCATTTCTGACGCAAAATCAGAAGACCTTATATAATACCCCAGATAGCAAAAAGTATAAAGACCTAATATCTCAGAATTAGACAATCTCTCAAACGAAATTTCAGAGTATTAAGTCGATATATCCGAGAGATGTTACCCATAAATTAAGAAAGTTTTTGATTTAGGTTTATGTCTCGAAATCAATTTACTGAGTGTGTAAAAACCTACTGGCATATCATCAGTGAGACCGTTTATCACTTTTTAAATTTCCATCTTTTTAGCATGTTGTGATTGTCTACTAATGTACTATAATTTCCTTTTTTTACTTATTCTATGTTTTTTACATTTTCAAATTTTCAAATGTTTTTGAATTTTTCAAACTTTAAAAACTATATAATCCCCTTAAAATTCTAAAACATTTGACAAACTGATGTACACAACTTTATCTCGCCATTCGTTTCTATTTCACATTTAGTAGATTGATTATTTTTCACCCCCCATGATAACAAAACATTGATATATTTACATTTCAAAACCATTTTCGATTCTTTTTTACCATGTTTTGTTTCTTCAGCCTTGAGGGTTCGGCGTATTATTTTTTTAGTTTTCAAAATTTTCAAAATTTTCTCAAATAAAACCAATCACTTCCTATTTTAAACACAAGATTTCTCTTCATGTGCTAGACTGTTCCGATGTCTCTTATGAAACCTAAATTGACCTCCAGAACACCTGCACATGCATCAAATTAATCACTTGAACAAAGCAACACAGCCTGCTTGACCTTGGGTATTTTGACACAATATGATTCATTCAGTTTTGGAAAATCTTTTTCATTCCTTACAAAAACATTTTGTTTCTTGACTTCAACTTTCTCAGCTGAATTAAGTTTTTTCTTTTCAACATCAGAAGCGATTTTCCTTTTCACCACCCAAGTTTGACCTTTAGAAACATTCTTTATATAAAACCTTGGGTCATTTTGAATGTTTCCTTTTGACACATCATCTTCTTGTTTCCATATTTGTTTTGGTCCAAATCTAGGTGTTTTCTGTTTATCAACTTCTGATTTCTCTTTCTTCTCAACATAAACCGGCTTCAGATTTTGGGGACATTTGCGACCAATGTGTCCAACTTGTTTTCATTTAAAACATGTTTTCTTTGAAACATCCTTAGCCTGTTGATGTTGTTTCTTTTGAACATAGAATTCCACATTAGTCTGTTGACTAAATTGGGATTCTTTCTCTTTCTCCGAACTTGTTCCTTTAACAAAATTCATTTTCTTCTCAAAATTCGGCTTTTGAAAAATTTTGTTTTGATTTTTCTTCTTTTTATAACCCAAACCAGCTCGTTCCTTTTTAAAAATTTTCTTTTGATAATGTGAGCTATTTGGTTTGTTATAAAAAGATTTTTTACCTTTCAAATTTCTTGCTTTACCTGCAAGATTCTCAACTTCAGACATTTAAATTTCCACTAGTTTAAAAACTTTCTCGATCTTTTCCATAATCACATTTTGAATCGGAAATTAAATATATGAAAATAATTTGTCTGATCCAACCATTTGATATGCCAACATTATTGGATCATCATCCGTTTTTGAATCAGATTTTGAATTTTTCAGATAATTCTTGTGAAAACTCTCTTCATCTTCAACTTGTGATTTGGCATTTTTGGTGGAATCGTTTTGATTTTCATCTTCAAAAACATTTTCAATGACATCATTTACCAACTCTGATTCACCATCATCAGATTTGGTGTAAATCACATCAATATCATCAGGTAGCTGATCAACTTCATTTGAAAAAGATTTTAATTTGATATTCTACGGCTTTTTCACCTTCTCATAATCTCGTTGACAATAATTTCCCATCATTGGAGGTGGAACCTGATGATATTCTGATCCTTTGCCCTTCTCAACAGCTATGTTTTCAGATTCATTCTTTTCCATTGATATTTGAAAAATATGTTCAAATATATGAATTAGCTGAGTAACTCATTAATTTTTTGTTTTTCTTTTTAGTTTCTGCCAATTCATGCTTAAGCAAAGAAATTTGATCAAGATAAAAATTTACTGTCTTTTGTTTCTCTTTATAATTTTCTTCTAGAAATCTGATATTTTCAGCATACTTTTTCAATGTTTCAATAAATGGTTTAAGTTTCTAACTCTTTTCATCATATGCTTCTTTCATCTTAAAACAATCAAATTTCAACACATCATTGTAGTTTTGCAATTCATGAAGATTTTTTTCTTTTTGAACACACTCATTGCATTTTGCTAAACACTTTAGCTTCAACGTTTCATTTTTTTTTCAAGTTCAATGTAGTTTTGTGTCAAACAATCTTCCTTTTGATTCAAAACTTTTTCTTTTTCAAGAATTTCTTTGCATTTTTGTCTCAGAAACAATTCCTTTTCTCAAACTCTGAGTGAGTTTGATTTAAAACTCTTCATATTCAACTGCTTCTTTGCATTTTTGTGCTAGAAATTCTTCTTTTTCAGCAACTTCTACATAAGTTTTGTTTAGCAAATCTTCTTTTTTCTCAAGAACTGTGCGTTTTTGTTTGAAGAATTCCTTATTTTCTGCACAGACTTCACATGGTATAATATCAAACTTACTCTCAGTTTCACATTTTTACCACCTTCGTCAACAATCTGAGCTGCCATTGGCTGGTCTTCTTCCATTATCTTTTCCTTCCCTCTCTCCTCCCTTCTAATTCCAATGCTGTGTAGTACATCTTTACAAAATTATTAGAAATTTCATCAGCTACAGAAACATTAAAATTTTTAGAAACGTTATCAAAACAACATTCTTCTTCAACTTCTTTAACCGTCTGTTTAGGTTCTTCACGAACTTCAGCAAGCATTGCTCGTCCATCAGTTTGAGAAAACATAATATT
This sequence comes from Helianthus tuberosus, assembly GCA_030545235.1. Lineage (NCBI taxonomy): Eukaryota > Viridiplantae > Streptophyta > Magnoliopsida > Asterales > Asteraceae > Helianthus > Helianthus tuberosus. The sequence continues at coordinate 119,733,983 of CM060360.1, read as the reverse complement.
CCAGTTAAAACCCTCATCTTCTTGTATGACGACTAATGCTTTGTTTTTCGACTTTGATGGTCCAACTTCAATTTGTGGCCTTTCTGTTTGTGATATATTACTTGTTTATAGTGATCACTAAACGGATTGATGTTATCTTGATTTTCTTGATTTGTGCACTCTCTTTTAAAGTGTCCTTTCCGTTTGCATCTGAAACAGGTTACTTTTAACTTGTCAAAACCCAGTTTTGAGTCTGATCCAAACAAACATTATCTCCCAGTTATCTCAGCAAATCTCTGTGCTTATCTCAAAATACTCGCCATATTCCACATGATATCCATCAGTTCTAATTCTTCTGGATCCACCTGGTCATAGTCCTATTTATTCATATTACAATTTATGATTTTTCCAGCTATAAGACTGTTATATGATTCAAGAACTGATGCCAGAAATGCCATCTGTTGTTTCACTGTGGATTCATTCAAACTTTGAGCATTTTGCAGATTTACTGAAACATTGCATTGTAGCACATGAGACTGATTATTTCTTTGAGTTGAATGTGATTTTGAACCTTGTGATGATTTTGAATTAGGAGTTGAGGAATTAGATTCATAACTCGAGAATGTTCCAAACCCACAACTGCTTGAGTTGCTGTTTGTTGAAAAACCAGAAAACCCTGATGAACTGTCTGCACTGTATGCTGTTTGTACTTTTGGACTCTGAATATCTAATGAACTACCATTTGTGTAATTCAGACCCACATTTTGCTGTTCATTCTGTATCTTTCCTGCTTTTCTCAATTATAACTCGTATGCTTCCAGTGTCTGAATTAACTTGTTAAATCCAATGGTCTCGTAATCTAGACTATTTTTCTTGATCAAAATAAATGTAGACCAATCATTTTCATTTAGAAGTGCATCAACGAGTTTAACTACTAACTCTTCTCGATTCTTTTCAATTCCTAACATTCTCAATTCTTTAATCGAATAACATAATCTTTCAATTAATTGTTTTACTATTTCGACTTTCAAATTTGTAAAATTTTCAAATTCCTTTTTCATTAATGCTCTTTTGCTTTTCATCATCTGTTTATTTCATTCATATTTATGTTTAAATGCATTCCAGATTGAATAAGCAGTTCCATTGTCCTGTAACAATGATAGTATACTATCTTTCATTGATTGCTATAGAAAACTTATCATTTTATTTTCATTCTTGAATTTTGATTTTTCATCTTCATCATATTCCATCAGTGATTTCTTTTGACCATCATTCCCTACTGGTTCATCATATTCAATTAAGATTGCATACCAACATCCCATATGATGGTCTTGAATCTAGTTAGCAAACCATTCTTCCCATTTTTAATATTCATCTATATTCATCAATTTAGGTGGTTTTGATTGTGTTCCATGTTCCTTTTCAAACTTTAAAGTCTGAGCCACCCAATCAGGCATTGTTGCAAAGGCATTATAAAATCCAGTATCCATTGTTCAACAACTTTGAATTACTCGAAAAGTACGATGATGAAATCTAATCAAATTATCCTCAATTTTGCTGGTATCTTGTGCTATCAGTTGTTGAAACCGGTCTCCAGGAAATGATACCACTTATGAGGACCATTTCGGGTCTTTGAAAACTGCCACCGGTCAAAAAGTCTTCATATATCATGCGAAATCCGAGTATGAAGATGACATGCACAAGAACAAGCTAATTAAACTGGTTTCTATTGATTATTTGAAGATACAATACCACGAAACCAAATGGACAGATTTTCTCCTCTCAAGTCCAAAAGTTCTCAATGATAAGACCCAACACCCCTATTTATAGAAGAGCCCACTAGTCCAAACAGGTAAGGACGACTGGGACTTTATGTGCAAATGGGCCTGGGATGACTAGGTCTTCCCTCTCGCACGAAAACGCATTTCGTGCGACAGGGTATGTACATTACAATCCCGTCTTTCTGACATGAAATGCTATACAATCAACTACGACTTGATACGTTGACAATTATAAACATGATTTACGGAGGTAATAGACATAATGCACTCAAATGTATGCATGGTTATGTGTATATAAACAGTTCATGTATTAGGGTTTGAGGTTAGACACTAGAGACAACAGTTACAGAGAGTTAGAGAAAACATAGTGAAAGGCTGTGAGTTCTTGTGATCTTGAGTTGTTGTAAACATTGTGTTAGATAATCATAGAAGATCAGTTTAAAGTGTTTTATGTGTTCTTCATCTTAACTTGTTTCAGTGTTCGTGTGATCCATCAAGGGGATTCCCACTACCGTTTTTGTAACCGTTTTGTTCCCGCTTTTTTTTGTCACCATTTTGTTACCATTTTTTGTTGTCACATTTTTTGCTACCACTTTTTATCACCGCGGTTTGCTACTTTTTGCTCTTTAATACCTATTCATATGCTACCATTTATATTCTTTGCAAAACTAGAAAATCTAACCATTAATGAAATTTCAAAATCATAACAAACATCCAATGATACTCGTAATAAAAATCCAAATCAAACTATCAAATAACCCAAATTAGAACATCCAAACCCAAACATTCAAACTAAAAGCGTTTATACTTATTTCCGAACCAAAGTTGTTAACATAGCCTCAATGTTCGCCATCATAATGAGTATAGCTTCTTTTTTCTTGTTATCTTTTTCCTTCTCCTTAACGAGCTCCTTTATAACTTCTCCTAACTTCACAATCTACAAAACAACCTATACATAGATTCATGTTAATTAATGATATGCCCACTTTACACGAATCGTTCCATTGTGTAAAAGATTTAAGTGCTCAAAAGATGCAAAAAGAAAAAAAAAAATATGGTTCAAATGCATGTGTATAATGTATATTGTATATACCTTCGTTTAACTTCGCAATCTACAAAACAACCAATGCATAGATTCATTTTAATTAATGATATACATTATAGTTGATTCTGTATCAACCATACTACTCTTATTAAGTTCATTGATAACTAATTTTGTGTTATCCTAGTGTTGTAAAGACTTCACAACCTTATTTGTATTGCAAGTCAATTTTTCGTAAAATTAAGCTTATAATTTAATTATCATACAATATTTAGTACTAATTTACATATACAAAAAAGGGGTTAAAGAATCCTAAATTTGTAGCTACGGTTTAGTACAATTTTTACTAAAAGCACTACCTACTAAGGATTATGGGACAACTATTTTATATAAAAAAATCCGTCAGTATTGTTTGGTGTAGAATTTTTATGGCCATGATCTTGAGTTCTGTAAGTCTGCGGTAGAATCCCGATATGTGAAACAAGAAGTAGGATCCTGAGAAAACTAGGGATCCTGAGCGTTATTGTTACTAATCAATTGCTTGGTCTCTTTAAAGAATATTTTGCAAGAATATTCTAAAGTTAATGGCTAGTGGGTGGCTTGTACCTGAATTATCGCGAAGGTAGCTCAAGAAAACGTGTGAAATAGAGCTGGGAGCTGCCAACGGTCAGTGACTTGTTCTCTTCAGGATCGCGGATTTCTCGGAATTCTAGTTAGGATTCGTTTTTTGTAATACACTATAAAAGGATTGATTGGATCATTTTAGACTCACAATTTGCACACTTCAAACACTCTACAATTGTTCACATACACAATTATTGATTATAACATCTAGTTTGATCAATCAAGCCTCATCATTGTAACTTTTTTCAATATTAATAGTAGTGGGTTGTGTAGTTTCTAGCTCCCGAATTTTTTTGTGCTAGAGATCATCTTTAAGAAGAGAATCGATGGCTTTTTCCCTGTGATCAATTCATCGTGTTCATCACATTCCTCTTACACTCATTACATTATACTTTATAAACTGCTTTACTAACCGAGGATCCTAACTATTCACCCAGGATCCTGAACATCAAACCTGCCATTTTAATAAGCACCTTACCTACACTATCTTAGTGTTTTGGTAAAAAATCACTCTAAGGATAATGTAACCAAATCTGTTTGTGAGGTAGAGTTCTTGTATGAATGTATTGATTGCAAAACTCGAAATGTAAACAAAACACAAGGATTTATACGAGGAAAAGCCCTTGATCACTAGTAGTTCGCCGACATAAAAACCTCTGGTGGTAAACACTATTGACCACCAAGTATATTAGCTAGTAAAATACAATACAACTTCGGAAGTAGATCAAGTTTGGTGCAACGAAGAATGTGTGTTTGCTGAGACTGTAGAGTGGTGTAAGCTCTATGCGTAAAGTGGGTGTATGTGTGTGTATAACTTCATCAACCCCTTTGAATATAAAAATAACAACTAAGTGTGATATTCTCGCTAGACCCGCGTCCTCTTCCATAACCGTTTGAGGAATAAGCACGTGCCAGCTTTTAACGAACTCTTAGCGATATTCCAGCTTTGACTTGGTCTACCACGTAGTTTCCCTGCGTATAAACATAAGAAAACATCGAGAACAATTATTAGTAATCATAGCAAACATTAAGGATCCTTGATCCTTTGAGGTCCCGAGTTACACATTAACGATAATTCATCCAGAATATGCCTCAGAATATGGGATCCATAATAAATAAAACTTGGGCCCTAACAATTGCCCCCAAAATGGCGGATGTGATGGTTGATCACAACTGTCATATTGCCTTTAATTTCAAACTAGCTGTTATAGGCTATCGATGGGAGTTGTAGACTATAACCATCATTGCGAAAATTAGGGACTTGATAACTTATGTTTTCTATTAAAGATCAAGAAACCCTGCGTATAACTTCACTTCATCGATTATTGTTTAGGTATCATTCTATCTCTTTCTCTTCTATTCTCTGCTCTGTTTTTCATTTTTCTCTGATTCCATGGCAAAGATTGGGACATGATCCTCCCCGAGGTAAGCCCAGATAAGGACGATGAAGCAAAGTCCCAGAATCTACTGATGAATCCTTCATCATAGATTTGCAAGTTTACTGACTCAGAAATCCAAAACCTCGGACCCTATTTCCCTCCGGGAACCGTAATTTGACCATTTGACCCTTCTTCTTATGGTGATGTGATCTCCCGGACTTGGCTCTGTTTTTCGGTACTTCCCTTTATCCTAGGTTTTCATATCTATTCCCCGATCTCACTCAACACCTTTTCACCCTAACCGCATGAGCTATACCCAAGCAATGCCGATGTTATGGAGGGCGCACTTCACCACTGAAGTGATCCTTGAAAGATAAGAGCTTGGGTTTGGTCTATCTGAGCTTGCATACCTATACTCCTTGGTCACCCAAGGTTCTAGCCGGTTCTTGTTCAAGTCGAAACCCCATCAGCCAATTCCGATTCACAAGACCACCCAAAACGATTCCACTTGGAAGAATCAGTTCTTTACCCAAAAACTAGATTCTAAAGGGTAGGATATTAGATCCTCATATATCCATGTTTGTGCATTAAATTGGTTCTGACTGATCTTTCTTTTTGTTTGCAGTGATGAACTTTGCACGACTAGCTGAGCTTCCTGGAACTGTTAAGAGAGTTGAAGCTTTCCTAGCCCTTGATCCACTCGTGAGAACCTTCAGGTTCAGAATCAGTGTCACACCCCGATATTTACATCTCAGCCCGGTGGGACCGGTGGGGAGTATCGTGACGTAAGATTGATATCGTCATTGTCAGACATACACATAATAGCACAATGGAAGTCTTGGAATATAAAATATTATTACAAACCCAATTGTCTGAAAATACCAAAAGGATAATTACATACAAGCTTGCAATATTAAATCCACAGGCAGATCATTACTGAATGTATAGAATGAAGTTTAGCAGACTTTAAGGCATCTTTAAGGATTTGCAAGATCCTCTATTTCGACACCGAGCAACTCCCAGCCTATTACGAGTAGTACCTGTCACTTAGCCTTTTGAAAATACGTCAGTTTACACTGGTAAATACAATTAACCGACTCATTTGAAAAGAGTTTATGAAAATTGGTTTTGCCGCACATGGCACAAAATCATTTATAACTTGGGACAATTTTTATTAAAATCTTGTATACAGATTTACATGTTTGTCATACATATGGGGCCGGGTTAGAAGCCGGACATGATTAACTGACTCGCCATTATAAAACCCACAAAGGAGTTATCCCTAACATGTGGGTTGTTTAATATTTAGCATTTGCATCTGTCAGGTGTATGCCTACACCCCATGCATAGTTCGTGGTCATTTACAAATGAAATGAGCCGAGGATATCTAGGACACGGTCGTATTAATCCGAAATGTTTATGTTATCAAACAAAACAGATTAAAACAGGTTATGCAATTTATTAATTATAATCCGATTAAATGATTCCATACCCGACCAAGCGGTATTATTATACCGTATCCCAAGCCCGTATAAGGGAAAATAAGTTAAAATTATTTACCTGAGCCACTACTTGATTCATAGCAAAAATTTATAACTCAACCGTATCCAATCTAACTAAATGCAGATAGCTTTTACCGGGAGGCTCTAGTCTGGAAATGATGGTAATATATAACCAATTTAGAATGCTAACGGGTCTTATTTAGGTCATAGACCTAGACATGCTAACTTAAAGTATTACAAATGGTACGATACGCTAGATTAAGTGATGACCGGAATAGAATGTAATTTAGACCCAACAAGTATGAAGACTTGTATAATATGGGTAAACTAAATACATTCTGGATTTTGAAGTAAAAATGATAAGGTTAAACCCAACCAATTGCGTATAGGCATAAACGGGTAACCGGATGAGTCATATACAAGTTCCATATGTTATTTTGCTTAAAATATGTCATGATATCAGTAAGATATCAACAAGTATGCCCGAAGAGATTTCAAAACCGAATTTAGCCCTATAAGGGCATTTTGGTCATTTCAGGGTTTATAAAAAGGGTTTGCATTCAAACTGATATTTTGGTCATAAACATTTTGTAAAAATATTTTATTTAATGTATTATATTAGTAGGATACCAAACATATGTGTGGTTTATGCTTTATGGCCAAACTATGCACCGTAGGGGCATTTTGGTCATTTCACAAATAGTTTTAAGGACTTAATTGGGATTATGAGTTTATGACTTATACGCACTGTAAAAATATTATAAATGGTTTATAAAATCAGTGGGAAATAAGTTTTGGGTGCTAAGTATGGTTTAATACTATACTATGCACCTAAACGTCGTAAAAGTCGACAAATGACGATAATTCTTGTGTTTTAAGGAAATCTGAGATTATGACCAGCCTTGATTGGTCAAAATACTTTAATCATCATAACATATCAGTAGCAAATAGGTTTTTGTATGTATATTATGTTTAAAGCTCAATCTTTATTAAAAAGGGCATTATCGTCATTTATTAACCTTATATAAGAACATGAGCATAAACTCAACAAGTAATCAGATTTGACATCCCAACAAATCCTAAACATGATATAATAATAGTAGCTAATGAGTTTTTATGCTAAGTTATGTTTAAAACTCGTTTTATGTGGAAAAGGGTAATTTAGTCCTTTTAAATGCTTAAATTTCGATTAATTAAGCAAATTCAGTTTATGACCAGTTTATAAATGTCAAAATATGCTAAACATGATAATATATCAGCATATAATTCATTTGCATGCTTAATCATGTTTAAAGTCTCATTTTCAAGCAAAAGGGCATAATAGTCAACTTAAAGCATAATAACAGAAACTAGTAAATGAACTCGGATTACTATATGACCATGTAATATAACCTCAGAGGGTTATACTACTATATAATATGATCACAAAGGAACCCTAAATCAGTAACCTACTAGTCTAATTCGGTTCATATTCGAAAGTCAAAGCAGAAGTCAAACTTCACGACTTTCGGTTACGAACCGACCCTAAAACTGGAATTGACGAGCCGAACATGTCTACACATGTTCTTATAATTATTACCAAGTTATTTAAGTTTTAAAACATATTTTAAAACATGTTTAAACTCAGTTTATGATTATTTCAAAAACTGACCCGTTTGACTTTTAAAGTAGTAACACGTTGACTCGTCAAATAACCAAGCAAACGTGATTCTTAGGAGGTGCGCTTTTGAGGGATTAACACTTACCTAATTACGATCACGTAGCCATGTTCGTTATGAACAATGGCTGGACCAATAAGGCCTAAGCCGAAAGTCAAAGCCGTTTAGCGGCAACTTTGACTTTCTGTCTTTAAACATATAAAAACCAAACTAAAGTGGGTAAGGACACTTACAAAGGGTCCTTGCTTGAACTTGAACTCAGGGGGGCTTCCTTTTTGATCAGGAATCCCAAGAAAATGCTCAAGAATGCTCAAGCAATGAGAAAGAGTGTTGAGAGTGAAGGTGCAAGGTTATGAGGCTGCACAATGGCTCTATTTATACTTAAAGGGAGTGATCCCAGATCATGCTAGGTGTTAGGGAGGTGTTAGGATCTTCACAAGTGTCCATGGTGGTTTTAAAAACCATCAAAAGCTCATGGAATTCGATTTTAAGTGAAAGGTAGTTTGTTTGGAGGCCAAGGAAAGAGGAACCTGAAGCTGGCCAAGTGTTTCTGTTGAAATGATGTCGTCACCGAGTGCGACAGCAATGGGGGGGGGGTTGTCGCGCGACGCCACCACACAACACACCGGTAAACTAGTTTTAAAGTTGTCACTTTCAGTCCCTGCACCTTTATATGCATAATATCTTTTAATTTAGGCACAATTAACCCTTCTAGTTAGTTTGTAGATGATCTTGAGAGTATAATCAAACATCGTTAGGTCCGGTTTCATTAAACGAGCACCGAAAACACTATTTTCATCTCGTTGACGCTTTGAACCCTCATTCTTGAAAGTTTGCGCAATTAACATGTAACGATATCGAAACCTTCTAAATTTATTATCACTTACTCTTGGGAGTATAATCGAACATTACGAAGCCCCGGGTTCGTTAAAAGGTCACTCAGATGTAAGAATTAACATGTTGACATGTTTAACCCCTTTGTCTTGTAAACTTTTGATTTCTTTCACAAACGGCTTCATACGTCCGACAATTTACTCGTTTAAGAATATGTTCATCGTGTGTGGTAAATCAGAGGCACAAGTTTGGCATGTTGACACTTTTAGTCCCTCTTTAATCATAGTTTTTGATTTTGACGAAATTAGTCCCTCATAGTCAACGTTTGACTTTATTAGGGTTTATTACATGTGTCAACACATCATTGGAAACGATTTTACGAGGTGTTACATCCTCACCCCCTTAAAAGAAATCTCAACCTCAAGATTTGCTCAAAAAGATAGGAGTACCTCTGTCACGTAGTGAACACGGCCTCTCGTGTATAATTGGGGCCTCTACGGCTTCCCGCTTAACCTTAATAATAGGTATATGCTTCTGTTGGAGTTTCTTAACCTTATCGATCCTCGATCAATTCCGGTTTCTCATCAAACCATAAGTTTTCATTAATCTACACATCATCATGTGATAATGCTATTGACTTAATGGCTATACATATCCTTATATCACAAGTGTGGAACACATTGTGGATACCATCAAGTTCCTAGGTAAGTTTTAGCTTATAGGCTATTGATATTGACGTATTCGATTTTCTCGAATGGTCTTATATATCCAGGGCTCAACTCGCTCCTTATCCTGAAACGTATCACACCCTTCCATGTTGGTATTTTTTAATAGAGTCTCGTTCCCTACTTGGAACTTTAAGAGATTTGCGCCTCTTGCTCGTATTGCTCGTATTGCTCTTCTGCCAATTACTGGTAGGTTTCAGACGATTATGGATTCTCATTATCATATCCTTCGTCTTTAGGACAATCTCAGATTCTGATAATTGGGTTTTCTCAACTCCTACCGAAAAAACGTGCGTTTGTCACTTTCTCTTATACAAGGTCTCCAAAGGAGCAGCCTTGATGCTTATATAATACTTATAAGTTATAGGAGAACTTAATTTGGGTGAGATGATCATTCCAATTACTATCCAAATCAATCTTAAGGAATTAACTACCCTCATGGTTAGTCGAACAAATAGACGATCCAGGGCAGCTGATAACGATTCTCAATCGTTTCCTAGTTAGGTTTGCGGTAATTAATGCACGAGCGTATTGCACTGCACTTTCTTTTATCGACAATAATCGGAGCTCCTAAGATGATGAGCTAGGCTGTACAAGCCTTTCTCCATAAACTCATCTGATTGGCTCTCAGTTCTTCTATTTCCGTTGATGCTAACCGATATAGAGTTTATGCAACAGATACGACTCCTAATAGGATATCAATCCTAACTCCATTTTCCTATCAGGAGGTAAACATGGTAGTTCTATGGAGAAGACATCAAGTTATCCGAATATGATAAAGATAGCTCAAATCTCCGGCTTTGGTTAACTCACTGTTACTTGTGCCATGCAAATGACACATCTGTTTTACGAGTACGTGGTTGCCTTAAGTAAAGACGCCTACTCAGGCATTTCTATAATGGATATCTTCTTTGAATACCACTAGCTGACTTTAGTACAATATGACCATTGGAATATCTTAGTGGTTCCATGAATTAAACCTCCACACTGACCAGGCATGGACGCAATCTGTGGGACACACTGAGATACACCAATCCTCATATGATGCTTTTATCAAACATAGTTGGCACTCGCAGTTGATAGAAATCAATGAGATAATAATCAAAATAACATATATTATCGTACTGTATTCGGAGAAAGAGTACTCTTAGATTTTACAGAAGGATCATTCCCGAGAAATAGAAGAAACGATCTTTATGGTTTCATTGGTAAGTTCTACCTTATACTTAGTATCTGGAGTTCTTATGAGTATATTCAAAAGTTTGCTAAGCTTATGGTGTATGAAAGACTTATTATTACCTGTACTAAAACAGGACACTTAGCAGAAATTATCATTGATAAATGATAAGGTATGTACCTGATGATATTATTGATATGTACTGCCCCTGGCATTCATCAGGTAGTTCAGGCATTTCCTTTCTTAGCCTCTCCAGGCTTAGCTGCACCTTCTTTGGCAACTTTAGGGCAATTAGTACTGATGTAGCCCTTCTCGCCACAACTGAAACAGACTGCATTCTTTATGTCCCTACATTCGTGGGACTGTTAACCAGTTATTTTACAAACGCCACACTGCTTTGGCCTTTGTTCTATTTGACATTATCCCTAGTGCCTTTTATAGCAGTTTTTGCATACAGGCTTCTTAAGGGACTTTTGTTGGATCTTATCGAGCCCAAACTTGCTCTTTTTCTTAGATTTCTGGGAGTTATCCTCCTCCTTTTTCCTTTTTCCGTCAGTCTCAGTTTTGGCTGACTTACTTCTCAACCTATCCAGTGTGAGTGGCTGAGTTAGATCCATAGTAGATCTATAAGAAGCAGACTTTGAAGCTTTACCATGCTCCTTTATTTCTAGTGCTAAATCACCACTACATTGTGCATTACGCTTAGATCCTGGGTTAAGTGAATAAGGTACTATCATAGATAATGAATTAAAGTCGGTGACATACTGTCGACAGTCTGGATTTTTCATTTTGAGAGTCAGAAGATCTGATTCCACCTTTTCCATTTCATGTCATAGACAATAAGTTTTTCTGATAAGGTCCATAAACTAGGACAATTCCATATTGTATAAGGTTATTTTCCCCATGGACTTTATTAATGTCTTCCACCACGTAAGGGCATCGCCCTTGAATGACTGTGATACATACTTCACAGTGTCTTCCTTAGCATAACCGTTGATCTCTACAACGGTTTCCATTTCGTCCAACCATCTCAAGCAATCAATGGCTCCTTTTTCGACATTGAAGTCTCTTGGCTTGCAAGAGATGAAGTACTCATAAGTACATCCTTTGGAGGAATGAAGCTCCTCATTATACATTATTTTCTTTAGTTCATTCTTCACATTCGAAGCGTGAACAAAGCTCTCTTCATGAGTAGATGAATGTAGTTTTAAATAAGATTTGGAGCGAGTAACATTTGGCTCTTTGAACTTCTTCATGACCTTTTTCAGGGCCTTTCCGACAGCTGCGTCAATCACAGCTTGGAGATTTAACTCCATTAATATTGAGGTTTACGTTTGTAGCATCATTAGCATTTGTCGCATCATTAGTATCGCGACTGTTGTCTGCCTCATCCGAGTTTGCCATACTCGAGGCATAGTACTAAACATCAAATTGAACAATAGTTAGTCATCATCCTGATGACCTAACATAGATTAGCCATGACATCATTAAACCGTATAGGCTATTAAGTTCCGAACATATCTAATGAATGTTATTTGAAAGAATATCAATTTCATTTAGCCTAGGTCACAAGAGAACCATTAACGGTGTTTAAGGTTTGGACCAAGTCCATTACCTTTTAGACAGGGAACACAATGTCAAAACTATCTTTGTTATATAGAGGATTATGAATAGCTCGAAGGCTAGCCTTGAAGGACTTTTTATATACATGGCACAGGGGCCCGTCACTAGGGACATAAAACGATATGGCATAGAGGCTAGTCATGAAAGACATAAATAATCATATGGCACGAAGGCCTTGTCACAAGGGACATTTAGATATTTCAAAAATGGCCTCGTCACAAGGACATTATAAGACATGGCACCAAAGGCCTGTCTCAGAGGACATTATAAAAATCTGGCACAAAAGGCCCGTCACAAAGGATGTTAACATTTAGTATGTTAACTTGTCATGAATGTCAATTATAGCACATTGGCTTGTCATGAATGACTTTAAATTATAACTCGTTGGTTTGTCACAAAGGACATTAATTTATAAGCCGCAATCTTATTAGATCAGGGGCTTTAAGTGTCACACCCCAAAAACGTCGCAACGGAATATTAAACGTAGTGGTGACGGAAGTTGGTGCCCATTTATATCTTGTTGAACGATGCACTTATTTGTTGGACATATTGACTTATTTTAAAACATAAGTTATTTAAACATTACATTTTAAAAACCATGACACAACCACATAAGTTAAGTTGTCTTTGATCCTCGCGGATCTTATTACATTTGTCCCAGAAAGTTTAAAAAATAGTCTAACATTTTTAAGTAACACAACATGCATCATCAAACACAAGATACGCCACGATTCTCGAAGCTGAACTCAAGTACCTGTAGAAAACGTTTAAAATCAAGTGTCAACACAAAGGAAGGTGGGTTCACATATTCAAATCTAAACAATTTGATCCAAAGGAAAACTTTCTGATTATGTGTTTACTTTAAAACATCCATATAATTTTTAGAAAGTCCATTTACTTCCTTAACAAAATCCATGGGTCATCCGTCGTAAGTTTAAAAACCCGACATTAAGGCATTTTCCCAAGTTTTGTATATTAAATTCATAGCGTCGACGTTCAGACTCGTATGTTAGCTAGACAATACGAACTATGTATTTACCATGCAGGGATAATCAATGCTAGACAATAACCAGAATTTAAATCCGTCGTTTGACTTGACACAGGGTGACCGGTCACGACGGGGTTGTCAACCCGATAGATCTACCAACAATTCATCGCGTGCAATCACTTAATCGATTAAACGACATCATTGGTCCAGGGTCCATATTGGGACCATATATGATGTCTGCCTCACGTACAATATATATATCCTACTAATATGACAAATTTAATATACGATGTTATACGAATCCCCTGAAATCCCCACCGAAATGTAAGCCTATGCTGTTACTTACTCTCTTGAGACCAAGCAATATTCGTACCAACATCACGGTCGGTTTTCCTCAGAAACACCGTACCATCCCAGCTTCTCCCCCAAACATACATTCATCAAAAACGTTTTACCTCGAAACTTATGATTTATCAAACTCCATATATTTTCAACGAAAATATATATTTTATATAAAAAGGTATGTTTTAATCCAAAAACACTATTAAACCCTTTTATTGGCGTGTTCTACCCCCAAAACATATACAAAGCAGTAAAAAGAGGGGTTTAGTGACACTCACCTTTGGGTGCGTATTTTAAATAGCGCAATCCCAGAGATTGATTTCTACGCGTCCTATTATATGTAGGAACGATTTTTAAATCAATATATATCACAAAAATCATAAGTTTCTCCGTTTCTTAGAATTGTCACATAAGTTTGAGATTTTCTCAAAAAGTTCACGTTTTTTATTATGTTGGCACGTTAATATATATATATATGAGTTCATATATTTTTAATATTTTGCAACTTGAACGATTTTATTGGTGATCGTTATTATGTAAATCCATTAACACTCCCGTTTATACGTAATATATCTACGATTTGCGCGTCGTAATATATATACATAAACGTTCACATGAATTATTATCGAAACACGCGTAATTTCGTTAACTTATCAATTTTGTCATTTTTAAGGCAAGTATACATAAAATATCTTATTTGTACCAATTTTCATGCTCGACAAACAAGTTACACATTTAACGCGATTTTCACCGTTTCTATCACATAAAACGCACGAGTATACATGCATAATCTAAATTTCCAACATCATGTTAAAACTTAACATATTTTCACATTCACATGTTTAAATCACATAACACATCTTAACACATAAGGTTCACCCAAAAATTACCCATACTAGTGTTCATTGAAAAATGCGTATTTTAGCGATTCGGTAATATTTTTGGGCGTCGGAAGTCACATATGACTAACCAAACACCAAGTAAACTTAAAATTAGTTAAAATACTTGTTTTTAAACTAAAATTATCAGTTTACTTACTGATCTAAATCAGTTTTATAAAAATCATTCGAAAAGCCGATTTTTGACCGTTTTAACGCATAGTTTTGCGTTAAACATTACTATAATCATCCCAACTCGGAATGACTTGATATTTTAATACAATACATGTTATTTACTTATTAAAATAGTGGTTATAATCAGATTAGTGCAGTTTTTGTGTAAGTCACATAAATCATACGATTTCACGTATTTTACAACTCCTAAAGCACCAAGTACAACATGCAAGACTAGTATACATCATGACAAAGTTATATGTCACTAAACACTTTAAACTAACTTTATTTTAGTGTTTATAATCTGATTTAAACTTATTTTTATCAAATCATACTCATATGATCAGTTCATGCCTTCACATCATCATATAAGTTCACATATGTGCATCTAATGCACTCATACAACATTATTATCATCACTTATGATCTAATCATACTCTAATACTTACTAACATCATGTTCTTACAAACTTTACACACATCATCATGATTATTTAAATCATTCATATTTAAGATTATATGACAACTTTTATATGCATGCATACATATATACACACATATATACGAAGTACATACATACATATACTTCCAAAAATTTACTTTTCAACATATCACTTTAAAATCTCTAATCACTTTAGAATATTTTTGTATGACACCTAAAAGTTTCTTCATGCATCAAACTTTTCAAGAAATCAAATAAATCAAGAACTCTTTCATCAAGAATCAAAATACAACTTATACACATACATACACACACATTCTCGTCCATATATACATATATGCATACACCCATTTTTATTTTATTCAAAACTTATTTGTTTGTCGTTTTCAAGTTAATGTTTAGATTCAAGAACAAGAGAAACTTTCACTATCATCTTCATCACTATGAATCAAGAACATGATTTAAAGAAAATATGTTATACCTTCAAGATTCTTAGTGGGTTTTATGATTTATGATGATGTGAAGCCTTGTTCTTGCTCAATCCTCCTTGAAATCACTTCTAAACCTTCTTGAAAGCTTGAAATCACTTTGAAATGGACATGTTTTCTTCAAGATTTGAATTTGAAAATGAAATAGTAGTGTGGTAAAGGGTGTTCGGCCGTGAGTGTTCAAGAGAGAGGGAGAGAGAGAGAGAGAGTGCAGTTTTTTAAATGGATTTCTTGAAAATATGCTAAGTATGGAAGGTGTTGGAGTATAAATCATCATTCATCATTCTCTAGATGGGACAAGTGTCCAATTGCAAGATTCAAGAGAATGTGGGCAGCCCACATTGCCGCCACACATCCCCCCTCTCACACACAATATATACATACATATATTATATGTAAATTTGAGTTAAAAGCAGGTATTTTACTGATTATCGGGTATTTTATCTAGCGTTTTAATCTCGTTTTAGTGCGTTTTAAATTATTTTTACCATTCTATAAAAATAATCACTTAAAATTATTACTAAAATAATTACCAGTTGCCTTGACTAGGCGTTGACAGTATTTTGTCTAATACGCGCAGTATCGCGCAGTACGCGCTCAAAGTCGAAAAATAGAGTTTCTTAGCGTTTTAATTTATATTTCCTCACGGATATGATTAAAATTACTATTCTAATAATAACAGACTATTTTTAGGATTTTAACATTGATCGGGTGGTCACCGACGTTCGTTTCGCATTTTAATCGTTACGCGATAAGCGTTTATTTTATCGTTGCCAACATAATTTTTATAAACGTTTGAATCTACCAACACATTAAATATCATACATAAATATCACAATCAGTGACATACAGCCTTTTTACATGATCACTACACATATTACTATCGTACGGTACGGCCTGAAAAGCCGGGTGTCACATTAAGACTTGGTCATAGTTCTTCACATTTGAACAGGGAGTCATAGACTACAACTGTCATCCTCTTGAAAGACGATTCATTTTGGCACAAAGGTAAATCAATTGACATCACTAATGGATGTTTATATATAATCATCGTATTTGATGATATTAGTCATGATCACATTGATCATATAGACCATTAGGCTTGAGCATAGCTCACTACCTTGGACAGGGAATCATATGTGACATATGTGCTTGTAATCATTGTAAACAGTTCAGTTATCAATGAAATAAAGTTATTTGATCCCAATGTTTGTTTGTTTATGTTTTAAAATTTTCATGTTTTGACTTTTATTCAATTTCAAATTCTATATCGCTTTCTAGAGAGTTATACGCAAACTGGTGCGTAAACGTAATTAGTTTAACGCGACAAACACTCCGGAACATCAACATATGCTTAACATACCTTAAATAACCTTTACATAACTTAGTAATAAGTTTTGAGAGGTTCGGTGTGTTAAAATAAACTTTATGCTCATTCAGGGACTAAAAGCGTCAAAAAGTGCATAAGTTTGCATTTTCGCGCATAACTTACGTTTTGAATACATCCGGACATCCAAAAATTTATGTAATCATTAAAATATTATGTTTTAGTGATTGGCTTGTCAAAAATTCATTCGTCGCGCAATTTGGATCTTTTTTCGCGCTTATGCGCATTTCGTCGTAATTAAGCAAACATCGCGATTGTACGACCAAATGAACCAACATCCGGCATATTTTTGAGCATGTTTCATGTCCACAATGTTTGGGTATCATTTTAGGGCCTTAAAGTTGGCTTAACGGGCCTTAGAAGTGTCGGAAATGACTTTAAACACCAAGAGGGACTGAAACTGACATTCTACAAACTTCTGGCTGATCTGCAGACCTCAGGCGGGGCGCGTAAGCCTAAGGGCATACCTTACGTGGGCCACGAGGCCCTCCCAGATGTGCAGAAACTGTTTTAACAGCTGTTTGCAGCTGTTACACACTCATTTTCCACTTACAAACGGTTTTTGCAACACCATGGGCCATTTCTATGGGCTCTAATGGTATTAGAAAACAAGGGGCACACTTGGACGGCCTAGATCGAAGCTCGTTTCCCGATAAACGATCCTAATGGTTCTAGCTTTCAAATATAAACCCTACCCCATTTGTTGCAACTCACAATTTGAAACTGATTCATGCTCTCTAGGTGGAAGTATATGCTTCCTACCTGAGAGAGAATCGGATCAAATACTTGCGGGGACCCTTTGTAAGTGTTCCTTCGTTCTTTTATGCGTTTTTAGCTCGAAAGTCAAACTGCGTTTGACTTTCTGCATTAACCAGTTTATGGTCAATGCGAAGTTCGTTTGAACTTCATAACGTAAGCGTAATCACGATGGTCATAGTCCCTAGTGACTATACCTACTGATTACCACGTTATCTAGGCTCAGTGACGAGTCGTAGTTTCGGCCAAAATGCGTATTCTTGCGTATTTTGTAACCAAACTACTCTAGGGTATCAAAACCGTTTGTTTTGATATCAAAACCTATTTTCTAACTTAACTAAACATGTTCCAGCATGTTCAGCTTGTCACTTTTAGATTTGTGCTTGTCTAGGGTCGTAAAGGTAAGCGATCTAATCAATCGCTTATACTTTCGAACCCTACCCATTTGGTCGATCATTAGGATCCGACCAAACACTTTATGTGACCATAGTTGTATAGGGAATAACCTTCCGAGGTTATACCTTATGGTCACGTCGTTTAAGTAGTTGTATGATAAGTAGTTCTTATGCCTTAGGTAAATTACCAAAATACCCTTTTCGCACCAAAATTCATTTTAAGCCTATGTAACATAACTTTTGACATCTAAACTGATTTAGCAACAATATTAAACATGTTAAGGCATATTTTACTTGTCATAGGGCTAGTTAGGCATTTCGAACGCGTTTCACGCAAACGACGCGTTAAAGTAGCATAAGCTACCTAGACGGGTCGTAATGGGTCAAAAGCACTTAGGCTAGGTTTCATTTTAGTATGTAGGCTTTGTCAAACCATATTACATAAGTTCCCACACTTATTTGGTTTATGAACCCTCATGCTACCCGATCCTCCGATTAGGTCCGTTTATTAATGTAGTTGCCTATATTAGGTGCCGTTTGATTCCGTAACCTTCTAGCTTTGCTTGGTGGATATCTAAAGTCTATTGAGCAATCTCAAGTGAGTACATAGACCCCTCTTTTACTGTTTTCAAACATTTTGGGGGTGAAACACATGTGCTTACTTGTTACTTTCATGCTTTCCATGTTTCCATATCATATACTTGCTATGTTCATTAGTACACTATTAGTACATGATTTCATTGTGTTTTTGCTATGTATGTCCTTTGTAGCATACTTAGTACATTGTTTTACATGACATTTTCATGCTATGTATGTTCATCATACTTAGTGCATTTGTTTTTCATCACATGCTATGTATGTCCATTTTGCTGCATACTTAGTACATTTTCATCACATGCTTACATTTTGGGATATGACATTTGGTTTGTTAAGTGGGACCATATACATTCATTAACTTTGATCACGCCGCTCCTTAGTAGGTAATGGTACCATAGGAATTGACAACTCCCGTTCCTGACATCCTAGGTATGTTTGGATGAAAGGAATGACCGAATTCGATAAAACATAATACATATAGACCTTTAATTTGTTTAAGGGCTCATCACCACAGTCTCAAGGCTTGAATGTATGCATTTTTATAATACCGCATAAATGTTTGTATTCAGTATAGCATGCATTTCCACAAGACATAACGTTGATTTAAACCATGTTTTACTTCAATACATTGTTTTGTGCATTTTTATCTGTGGCTCAGTAGATATATGTATATATATATATATATATTTCACTTGCCTTACATGACATTTTGTTTACACATTACATATTTGACATTTGACATAGACATTTTGATATTGATATACATATTTTATGGACTATATTTTGACATAAACATTTTGACATGATTTACACAAAGACATTTGACAAATGGTTTAGACATGGGCAATTTACATTGGCAGTTTGTTCGGGTAAAATGATTAGAGTAACAAGGCGTGTGTAATATGATACAAGCATGGTGGATACGCCGCTGGTACTTCCTATATATAAGTGCTTGTATGGTATTACATATCGTAGCGTTATTTGAATCATTTCAATTTAGACATATAACCTTTTATACAAATAACATATTTTTCAATACATTGTTTTACAAACAACTTATTTTATACAAAACTCATTTTACTTGGTTATTCATTTAACCTCACATTACTCTTTTACATATCATCTACTTTATCATTGCTTATCAAAAGATTTATAAAACAAAACAATTAACAAGGTTCATGACTGACTTTTGTTAAACAACTTTTTCTTAAACTTAAGTCATGATTCCTATTTTCACAAATCCTATGTATCTCACATGCATTTTTATGCTGACGTACCTATTTTCACATGTGTTTCAGGAGCTGTTGCTTAGGATGATGATCGTGACACTAGGGCGGACCTGTGCCTTAGAGACTTAAAATAAAGATAGACTTAGTTTAATTATGTTGTGTACTCTTTGGTTCTTCTTTTGAAACAATGTATTCCACCTTTGGTTATTGAATAAAATGTAATTTTAATTACCATGGTTATGGAACAATAATTCTGTTACAACACTCCCCGACGTTTCCGCCACGATTTGATGTTTTACGTGGTCGGGGTGTGACAGAAGAGTTGGTATCAGAGCCAATGGTTATAGGGAATTAGGTTATTAGTAATGCTTTGACCTAGACTATAACCTTTCTAGGACCCCAATGCAAGATGTCTTGTGTTTAGATCTTAAAACATGCACTTCACCTATCCTTAGGTGATGACCAAAACAAGAACCCAATTTTCCGAAACGATTTTTGAAAATCAAACATCTGTTTTTAAATGATTTATTTTATAGTTTTGAACCCTTCCAGTTTGATTTTTGGCCTTGTGCCTTCCAAGTTTTCAAAATCTCGTCAAAGTTTTGGGTTCTAAATAGTGTGAACACGTGCAAACTGGAAGAGTGAATGCCTGTACCCTGGGTTTTCTGTCTAAGGCTAGAGTGTTCGTACAAATCCACATAATCGGACCAGTCATTCTTACCTGGGAACTCTTGGGGTGAGTATTCACTTATAGGCGAGCATGTCTTCGCGAAGCATTATTTTTGACCCATTTACTTTGATTAGTCACTGTGTGTCATTGTTTTGCTTTGTGATACGAACAAATGACCACCATCTTTGCTTTCGTCGATTTTTGTTTCACCTCATTCTTTTCACCTAATCATCTCACTCGTTCCTTTCATGTTTCCTCTTTTAGAATGCCTCCTCGACGCGAAAATCCGCTACTAAATGCCGAACTGGCAGAAATCATCGCACAGCAAATGGTTGCTGCGTTCCCCAATCTTATTGCTCAATATAACCAAGCCAACAACAACAACAACAATGCTCCATGCAATTTCAAGAGTTTTAACTCGGCTAAACCACTCAAGTTTAGTGGTTCTGAGGGAGCAACTGGGCTTCTTCAATGGTTCGAGAGCATTGAGAATACTTTCCTTCACGTTCAGTGTCCTGATAATCACAAAGTCGAGTTTGCTTCCAGTGTGTTTTAGAAGAGGGCGCTTACATGGTGGAACGGGGTTATGAGAGACCGTGGTGCTGAGGTTGCTTTAGCACAAACATAGGCTGAACTTAGGACTCTTATGATGAGGGAGTTTGATGATCTGAAGCAGGATAGTGGTGAGCACCGGGCATATATTGATAGGTATGAGGAGTTGAGTTTGTTATGCCCAACAATGGTTACCCCACTCGAGAAGGCTATCGAGAGGTATATCGATGGCCTACCTGACTCCATACAAGACACCGTTACTGGTAGTAACCCTACCAGTGTCTGTCAGGCAATCGAGCTATCTGCGACATTGACCGAGTCTCAGGTTCGAAGGGGTAAGCTGCATAGAAAAGGTGACAAGGGTAAGAAGCAGGCGTCTGATCAGAGTGAGAGAAAGAAAGGTAAAAACAAGAAGGGTAAGGATTCTGGTTCCTCAAAGGGTTCTAGGAAGCGTAAGGCTTCCCAAAATTTCGCCGTTACTGCACAAGCTGCACCAAATCAGCCAGCGCAGCCTCCAGCAAAGAAGCGGTATGAAGGGAATGCACCTTTGTGCAATAGGTGCAATAGTCACCAACAACAGCAACTTCCGTGCCGTTTCGGTACCAACTGTGGGAAGTCTGGACACCTTGCAGAAGTTTGTCGTTCTGCTCAGGTCGCTCGAAATCCAGCTCAACAGGTAGCTCAACAACCTGTTCAACAGCAAGCTGCACG
This sequence comes from Helianthus tuberosus, assembly GCA_030545235.1. Taxonomy (NCBI): domain Eukaryota; kingdom Viridiplantae; phylum Streptophyta; class Magnoliopsida; order Asterales; family Asteraceae; genus Helianthus; species Helianthus tuberosus. The sequence goes on along the minus strand of CM060360.1, from coordinate 119,712,051 downwards.
ACCTCACTATCCTCCTGGCTCGTGCTATAATTGTGGAGACCTGACCCATTATCGAAACCAGTGTCTAAGGCTGGTTAATGTGAATCCGAATCAGGCTCCAGCTCGAGGTTGAGTTTTTAACATGAATGCACAAGAAGCGCAAGCAGACAATGAAGTGGTGAACGGTACGTTCTCTGTTAATAACCAACCCGCATCTGTTCTTTTTGATTCTGGTGCCGATAAGAGTTTTGTGTCATTATCTTTTGAGCCATTGCTTCGCGTGTCTAGAACGAAACTAGGTAAGCCTTTGACAGTAGAAGTTGCCAGTGGTGAACCCATTGTTCTTGATTCTGTTCTTCGCAATTGCTAATTAAACCTTAACAACCATCTTTTTCCTATCGACCTCACGCCAATGCAACTGGGAAGCTTCAACATTATAGTGGGTATGGATTGGTTAGCCAAGCATCGCGTAGAGGTAGTTTGCTTTGAGAAGATCGTTCGTGTGCCGCTTTCGTCAGGTGAGATCCTACAGGTTCGTGGTGAGAAACCTGCTAGTAGCCTCAAGCTTATGTCTTGTTTTCAAGCTCGGAAGTATCTGTGAAAGAACTACGTGGCCTTCTTGGCACATGTTGTGGCAGATAAAGGCAAAGGTAAGTCTATTCAAGATATCCCTGTCGTTCGGGATTATCCGGAGCTATTTCCTGAGAAGTTACCTGGATTACCCCCAGCGCGCCAAGTCGAGTTCCGTATTGATCTTGTACCTGGTGCAAATCCCATTGCCAGATCTCCTTATCGTCTTGCATCGTCGGAGATGCAAGAGCTGTCTAAGCAGCTTCAGGAGCTTTCTGACAAAGGATTTATTCGTCCTTGCTTTTCACCTTGGGGTGCTCCCATTATTTTTGTCAAGAAGAAGGATGGATCCTTCAGAATGTGCATCGATTATCATGAGCTGAACAAGCTTACCATCAAGAATCGATATCCCCTACCTCGCATTGATGATCTCTTTGATCAGTTACAGGGCGCTTCTTACTTTTCAAAGATCGATCTACGTTCTAGGTATCATCAACTTCGTGTGCATGAAGAAGATATTCCTAAGACAGCGTTCCGCACTTGTTATGGGCATTATGAGTTCACAGTTATGCCATTCGGTTTGACTAATGCCCCTGCTGTTTTCATGGACTTGATGAATAGGGTTTGTAAGCCTTATTTAGATAAGTTCATCATCGTTTTTATTGATGACATTTTGATATACTCTAAGACGCAAGCTGATCATGAGCAACATCTTCGTCTTACTCTGGAACTCCTAAAGAAAGAGCATCTTTTCGCCAAATTCTCCAAGTGCGAATTTTGGCTTAAAGAAGTTCAATTTTTGGGTCATATCGTCAACGAACAAGGTATTCATGTAGATCCCTCCAAGATCAGTGCGATTAAGGATTGGGACACGCCTGCTACTCCTACTGAAGTTCGTTCTTTTCTTGGTCTCGCGGGTTATTACAGCCGCTTCATCGAAAATTTCTCGAAGATTGCAGTTCCCCTAACTGCTCTAACTCAGAAGAATAAACCCTTTGAATGGGGTTCTAAACAAGAAGAAGCATTTCAGACCTTGAAACAGAAGCTTTGTGATGCACCTATCCTATCTTTGCCCGAAGGCAATGATGATTTTGTCGTGTACTGCGATGCATCCAATCTGGGACTTGGCTGTGTTCTGATGCAAAGGAACAAAGTCATAGCATATGCATCAAGGCAGTTGAAGGTGCATGAGAAAAACTACACCACTCTTGATCTTGAGTTGGGTGCAGTTGTATTCGCTCTTAAGATCTGTAGACACTATTCGTATGGCACAAAATGTGTGGTTTTCACTGACCACAAAAGTCTTCAGCATATCTTCAATTAAAAAGAACTCAACATGAGGCAAAGACGTTGGGTTGAACTCCTAAACGACTATGACTGCGAAATTCGCTACCATCCTGGTAAGGCGAATGTTGTGGCTGACGCATTGAGTCGTAAGGAACGTACTAGGCTTCATTGTGTTCGTATTCAATCTAATATTCAAGCTCGATCCGATATCAAGGCACGCATTTCTCAGGCTCAACATACTTGTGTTTCACAAGGTTTGATGGGTAAGGAATTACCCTTTCACATTAAGCCTGATCTTGTTTTGAAAGACAATGGATCATACTACTTCATGGACCGTTTGTGGGTCCCAAGCCAAGATGGTCTTCGCACTCTGCTTATGGGTGAAGCTCATAAGTCTCGTTATTCTGTTCATCCTGGCTCAGATAAGATGTATAAGGATCTTCGTACTCAGTATTGGTGGCCTGGTATGAAGAAAGACATTGCCTTATACGTTTCAAAATGCCTTACTTGTCTTAAGGTTAAGGCTGAACACCAACATCCTTCTGGTCTTTTGGAGCAACCAGAGATCCCAGTTTGGAAATGGGAAAACATCGCTATGGATCTCATTACTAAACTTCCGCGCACTAAGAAAGGTCATGATGCCATTTGGGTAGTTGTTGATCGTCTTACTAAGTCAGCACATTTCTTGCCGATCCGTGAGGATCTATCTGCTGACAAGCTTGCTAAAATCTATGTGGATGAAATCGTATCTCGACATGGTGTTCCTTTGAACATTATTTCTGACAGAGATGCTCGCTTCTCTTCTTGTTTTTGGAGAACCATGCAATCTGCTATGGGGACCCAACTTAATCTAAGCACTGTTTATCATCCACAATTTGATGGTCAATTTGAAAGAACAATCCAGACTTTGGAGGTTATGCTTAGAGCTTTTGTGATCGATTTTGGTGGTAGTTGGGATTCACATCTTCCGTTGATTGAATTCTCCTACAAAAACAGTTGTCACTCCAGCAGCAACATGGCTCCTTTCGAGGCTCTCTATGGTCGAAAATGTCGTTCACCAGTCTGCTGGAATGAAATAGGTGAGGCTCAACTTACTGGACCTGACCTCATTCTAGAGACAACTGATAGGGTTAAGAAAGTTCGTGATAACCTACAGGCAGCTCGAAGCCGTCAAAAGAGTTACGCGGACCAACGATGCAAGCCCTTAGAATTTCAAGTCGGTGATCATGTATTACTTAAGGTCTCACCTTGGAAATGTGTGATCAGATTTGGAAAGAAAGGAAAACTTGCACCTAGATATGTTGGACCATTCAAGATCGTCGAAAGAATCGGTAAGGTAGCCTACAGACTTGAGTTACCTCCTGAACTTGGAAATGTTCATCCAACCTTCCACGTGTCAAATCTCAAGAAGTGTTTAGCTGATGAGAACCTCCACATACCACTTGACGAAATTCGTGTTGATAAAACACTACATTTTGTTGAGAAACCTGTGGAAATCATGGACCGAATAGTCAAATGGCTTAAATGCAAGCGCATTCCTTTGGTTAAAGTTCGCTGGGAATCTAAGTGAGGACCTGAGTTTACTTGGGAACGTGAAGACCAAATGAAGGCGAAGTATCCACATCTTTTCTCACGAGTTTCCTCTAAACAAATTTCGGGACGAAATTTCCACAAGTAGGGGAGACTATGACATCTGTGCTTGTAATCATTGTAAACAGTTCAGTTATCAATGAAATAAAGTTATTTGATCCCAATGTTTGTTTATGTTTTAAATTTTTCATGTTTTGACTTTTATTCAATTTCAAATTCTATATCGCTTTCTAGAGAGTTATACGCAAACTGGTGCGTAAACGTAATCAGTTTAACGCAAAAAACACTCCGGAACATCAACATATGCTTAACATACCTTAAATAACCTTTACATAACTTAGTAATAAGTTTTGAGAGGTTCGGTGTGTTAAAATAAACTTTATGCTCATCCAGGGACTAAAAGCGTCAAAAAGTGCATACGTTTGCATTTTCGCGCATAACTTATGTTCTGAATACATCCGGACATCCAAAAATTTATGTAATCATTAAAATATTATGTTTTAGTGATTGGCTTGTCAAAAATTCATTCATCGCGCAATTTGGATTGTTTTTCGCGCTTATGCGCATTCCGTCGTAATTAAGCAAACATCGCGATCGTACGACCAAACGAACCAACATCCGGCATATTTTTGAGCATGTTTCATGTCCACAATGTTTGGGCATCATTTTAGGGCCTTAAAGTTGGCTTAACGGGCCTTAGAAGTGTCGGAAATGGCTTTAAACACCAACAGGGACTGAAACTGACATTCTGCAAACTTCTGGCTGATCTGCAGACCTCAGGCGGGGCACGTAAGCCTAAGGGCATACCTTACGCGGGCCGCGAGGCCCTCCCAGATGTGCATAAACTGTTTTAACAGCTGTTTGCAGCTGTTATACACTCATTTTCCACTTACAAACGGTTTTTGCAACACCATGGGCCATTTCTATGGGCTCTAATGGTATTAGAAAACAAGGGGCACACTTGGACGGCCTAGATCGAAGCTCATTTCCCGATAAACAATCCTAACGGTTCTAGCTTTCCTATATAAACCACACCCCATTTGTTGCAACTCACAATTTGAATCTGATTCATGCTCTCTAAGTGGAAGTATATGCTTCCTACCTAAGAGAGAATCGGATCAAATACTTGCGGGGACCCTTTGTAAGTGTTCCTTCGTTCTTTTATGCGTTTTTAGCTCGAAAGTCAAACTGCGTTTGACTTTCTGCATTGACCAGTTTATGGTCAATGCGAAGTTCGTTTGAACTTCATAACATGAGCGTAATCACGATGGTCATAGTCCCTAGTGACTATACCTACTGATTACCACGTTATCTAGGCTCAGTGACGAGTCGTAGTTTCGGCCAAAATGCGTATTCTTGCGTATTTTGTAACCAAACTGCTCTAGGGTATCAAAACCGTTTGTTTTGATTTCAAAACATGTTTTCTAACTTAACTAAACATGTTCTAGCATGTTTAGCTCATCACTTTTAGATTTGTGCTTGTCTAGGGTCGTAAAGGTAAGCGATCTAATCAATCTCTTATACTTTCGAACCCGACCCATTTGGTCGATCATTAGGATCCAACCAAACACTTTAGGTGACCATAGTTGTATAGGGAATAACCTTCCGAGGTTATACCTTATGGTCACGTCGTTTAAGTAGTTGTATGATAAGTAGTTCTTATGCCTTAGGTAAATTACCAAAATACCCTTTTCGCACCAAAATTCATTTTAAGCCTATGTAACATAACTTTGACATCTAAACTGATTTAGCAACAATATTAAACATGTTAAGGCATATTTTACTTGTCATAGGGCTAGTTAGGCATTTCGAACGCGCTTCACGCAAACAACGCGTTAAAGTAGCATAAGCTACCTAGACGGGTCGTAATGGGTCAAAAGAAATTAGGCTAGGTTTCATTTTAGTATGTAGGCTTTGTCAAACCATATTACATAAGTTCCCACACTTATTTGGTTTACGAACCCTCATGCTACCCGATCCTCCGATTAGGTCCGTTTATTAATGTAGTTTCCTATATTAGGTGCCGTTTGATTCCGTAACCTTCTAGCTTTGCTTGGTGGATATCTAAAGTCTATTGAGCAATCTCAAGTGAGTACATAGACCCCTCTTTTACTGTTTTTCAAACATTTTGGGGTGAAACACATGTGCTTACTTGTTACTTTCATGCTTTCCATGTTTCCATATCATATACTTGCTATGTTCATTAGTACACTATTAGTACATGATTTCATTGTGTTTTTGCTCTGTATGTCCTTTGTAGCATACTTAGTACATTGTTTTACATGACATTTTCATGCTATGTATGTTCATCATACTTAGTGCATTTGTTTTTCATCACATGCTATGTATGTCCATTTTGCTGCATACTTAGTACATTTTCATCACATGCTTACATTTTGGGATATGACATTTGGTTTGTTAAGTGGGACCATATACATTCATTAACTTTGATCACGCCGCTCGTTAGTAGGTAATGGTACCATAGGAATTGACAACTCCCGTTCCTGACATCCTAGGTATGTTTGGATGAAAGGAATGACCGAATTCGATAAAACATAATACATATAGACCTTTAATTTGTTTAAGGGCTCATCACCACAGTCTCAAGGCTTAAATGTATGCATTTTTACAATACCGGATAAATATTTGTATTCAGTATAGCATGCATTTCCACAAGACATAACGTTGATTTAAACCATATTTTACTTCAATACATTGTTTTGTGCATTTTTATCTGTGGCTCAGTAGATATATGTATATATATATTTCACTTGCCATACATGACATTTTGTTTGCACATTACATATTTGGCATAGACATTTTGATATTGATATACATATTTTATGGACTATATTTTGACATGATTTACACAAAGACATTTGACAAATGGTTTAGACATGGGCAATTTACATTGGCGGTTTGTTTGGGTAAAATGATTAGAGTAACGAGGCGTGTGTAATATGATACAAGCATGGTGGATACGCCGCTGGTACTTCCTATATATAAGTGCTTGTATGGTATTACATATCGTAGCGCTATTTGAATCATTTCAATTTAGACATATAACCTTTTATACAAATAACATATTTTTCAAGACATTGTTTTACAAATAACTTATTTTATACAAAACTCATTTTACTTGGTTATTCATTTAACCTCACATTACTCTGTTACATATCATCTACTTTATCATCGCTTTTCAAAAGATTTATAAAACAAAACAATTAACAAGGTTTATGACTGACTTTTGTTAAACAACTTTTTCTTAAACTTAAGTCATGAATCCTATTTTCACAAAACCTATGTATCTCATAGGCATTTTTATGCTGACGTACCTATTTTCACATGTGTTTCAGGAGCTGTTGCTTAGGATGATGATCGTGACACTAGGGCGGACCTGTGCCTTAGAGACTTAAAATAAAGATAGACTTAGTTTAATTATGTTGTGTACTCTTTGGTTCTTGTTTTGAAACAATGTATTCCACCTTTGGTTATTGAATAAAATGTAATTTTAATTACCATGGTTGTGGAACAATAATTCTGTTACAACACTCCCCAACGTTTCCGCCACGATTTGATGTTTTACGTGGTCGGGGTGTGACATCATAAAAGATCACCACTGCCTTTTTTACAAATGGATAATATAATATGGCCTGCAGGCAAATCATCACTAAAGGATGTTAATGATATGATCATCGTATTAGATGATATTAGTCATGATCGCATTGATCTTATAGGCTTTGAGACTTGGACATAGTCCAAGATTCTTAGACAGGGGGTCGTAGACCACAACTGTCGTTGTCTTATTGGACAACAAGTATAGCCCGTAGGCACTTCATCACTAATGGATGTTTATAATATGATCATCACATTGATGATACTTTTCATGATCTACTTTGATCATATAGGCTTTAAGGCTTGGACGTAATCTAATACCTTGACGGCTGGTGTGGTCTCTCAAGCCACACTGCCAGGAGTGTTAACATGTTCTTGGATGTTAACAAAGATTAATTTTCTTAAGAAGGTTTTACCATCATAGCCATGTTCATAGAATAAACCTTTTGAGTGGAGACCCAAACAAGAAGAAGCTTTTCAGACCTTGAAACAAAAACTCTGCGATGCTCCTGTGTTATCTTTACCTGAGGGAAACAACGACTTTGTCGTATATTGTGACGCATCAAACTTAGGCCTTGGTTGTGTTCTCATGCAAAGGAACAAAGTCATAGCCTATGCGTCAAGACAGTTGAAGATCCATGAAAAGAACTACACAATGCATGATCTTGAGTTAGGCGCTGTGGTTTTTTCTCTCAAGATTTGGAGACATTACGTTTACGGAACAAAATGTGTCGCTTTCACTGACCACAAAAGTCTCCAACACATCTTCGATCAGAAAGAACTAAACATGAGGCAACGACGTTGGGTTGAACTTCTGAACGACTACGACTGCGAGATTCGCTACCATCCTGGGAAGGCGAATGTCGTAGCCGATGCGCTAAGTCGAAAAGAACATGTCAAGCTTCATTGCATTCAAGTTTGATCTGATATACAAGCCCTCATCTTTCAAGCTCAATGTACTTGTGTTACACAGAACTTGATGGGCAAGGAATTACCATACCATCTTACGCCTCATCTTGAATTGAAGGACGATGGGTTATATTATTTCATGGACCGTTTGTGGGTTCCGATTCAAGACAATATCCGCACCTTGTTGATGGATGAAGCTCATAAGTCTCATTATTCAATTCATCCTGGTGCAGACAAAATGTATAAGGATCTTCGAACCCAGTATTGGTGGCCGTGAATGAAGAAAGACATTTCCTTATACGTATCCAAATGCCTTACTTATCTGAAGGTTAAGGCAAAACATCAACATCCCTCTGGTTTATTGGAATAACCAGAGATACCGGTTTGGAAATGGGAAAAAATTGCCATGGATCTCATTACCAAACTACCGCGCACTAGTAGAGGTCATGATACCATCTGGGTAGTCGTTGATCGTCTAACAAAATCAGCGCATTTCTTGCCAATCCGTGAGGATCTATCTGCTGACAAGCTTGCCAAGATCTATGTAGATGAGATTGTATCCCGACATGGTGTTCCTTTGAATATCATATCAGACCGAGATGCACGATTCTCATCTCACTTTTGGAGAACCATGCAGTCTGCTATGGGAACCCAACTCAATTTGAGCACAGCTTATCATCCTCAAACGAATGGACAATTTGAAAGAACAATCCAAACATTGGAGGATATGCTTAGAGCTTGTGTGATCGATTTTGGTGGTAGTTGGTATTCGCATCTCCCGTTGATCGAATTCTCCTACAACAATAGTTATCACTCCAGCATCAACATGGCTCCATTCGAAGCTCTATACGATCGAAAATGTCATTCACCAGTCTGTTGGAATGAGATTGGTGAAGCTCAGCTCACTGGACCTGAACTCATTCTGGAGACTACAGACAAAGTAAAGAAAATCTGTGACAACCTCTTAATAGCTAGAAGCCGTCAAAAGAGTTACGCGGATAGACGACGCAAGCCTTTGGAATTCCAAGTCGGTGATCTTGTCCTTCTCAAGGTATCTCCTTGGAAAGGTGTAATTAGATTTGGAAAGAAAGGAAAACTTGCACCATGATATGTTGAATCATTCAAGATCGTTGAAAGAATTGGAAAAGTAGCCTACAGACTTGAGCTGCCTCCTGAACTTGGCAATGTTCATCCAACTTTCCACGTGTCCAATCTTAAAAAGTGTTTAGCTGATGAAAACCTCCACATTCCCCTAGATGAAATTCGTGTCGATAACATGATGCACTTCGTCGAGAAACCTGTGGAAATATTGGACCGTGAAGTCAAGAGACTCAAGCGCAAGCGCATACCGATAGTTAAAGTTCGCTGGGAATCCAAACGTGGCCCAAAGTTTACTTGGGAATGAGAGGATCGAATGAAAGCAAAATATCCACACCTATTCCACAAGTTTCCTCTAATTAAATTTCGGGACGAAATTTCTTAAAGTAGGGGAGACTGTGACATCTATGTATTTTAATCCGTGTATAATTCCGAACAATTCTGTATTTAATAAAGTATGGTGTTTTAGTTCCAATAGTTGTTAACTATTTATGACATTTACACGTTTTCAACAATTGTTCAATTCTGAACTCTCAAACCTGTTCTGGAAGTGAAATCATAAACTGTTACGTAAACGTAATCACTTTAACGCGACGTACCCTCTGAAACAATGACATAAGCCATACATACCTTAAAATCCCTTTACATAACTTAGAAATAAGTTTCGAAGGATTCGGTATGGCAAAAACATGTTTATTCGAACTTAAGAACTTTTTGCGACAAAACTGCGTAACGAACGTTGGTGACCACCCGGATAATATTTAAATTCTAAAAATATGCTATTATGATTAGAATTTTATTTTATTTTTAATCATGTTCATGTTGAAAAATAAATTAAAACGCTTAAAAACGTTATTTTTCAAGTTTAAGCGCGTACCGCTTGTTACTGCGTAACACAGTGCGTATACTGCGAAACGCAGACAACGCAGCCAGTCTCGGCAACTGATATTTATTTAAGTAATAATTTGGCGAGATTATTTTTATAGAATAATAAAAATAGTTTAAAACGACATAAACTAGGACTAAAACGCTAGATAAAATACCTGGTTTCCAGTTAAATTTTAACCTATACATCTAAATATATGTATTTAATACATAAATATATATGTGTGTATTCGTGAGTAAGAGAGAGAAGAGGGCCACCTCTCACTCAATCTTGACACATGTCTATCATGCATGATGCATGCAAACCTTGGAAACCCACCATGTCCCCCTATCTCTTACATAATCTTCCATAACCCAAGAATCATAAACACACTTCCTCTCTCTCTCTCCCAAACCAAAAATACACACACACACACACCCACACATTTTCGTTTTTCATCATCTTTTTCAAGATCTAAGTCTCTTCCAAGGTGTTTCCTTGCACTTTTGAAGATCCTAAGGTGTTTTCAAGTGATTCCAAGCAAGAACCAAACTCCATATTATCATACTTTGTCAAAAAACCTATCAAAAATCTTGAAGGTATAAAATTTATTTTTGAATCCTTGTTCTTGATTTTTGGTGATATTGATGATGATAGAAGTTTCTCATGGTTCTTGGATTATTCACTAACTTGAAACTAAAAAGAAATGGATTTTTACACAAAATAAAAATGGAAGTATATATGTATGTATATGTAACCGTATATATATGTATGTGTATGAGTTTGAGTTTGATTTTTGATGGATACTTGTGTAACACCTGTGCCTCCACGGCCATCAAACAAATACCAAACCAATGAAATATTGTATTTCATACTTGGGATTTTTAAAAATATGTGTATCATTTGCACATATCATATTTTGTTCGAATTCAAACTCTAAATCGCTTTCTGGAAGGTTATATGCGCACCGATGCGTAAATATAACCAGTTTAATGCAACGAACACTCCGGAATAGTGAAATAGGCTTAACATACCTTAAATAACCTTTACATAACTTAGATATAAGTTTTGGAAGGTTTGGTGTGGTGAAATCAAAGTTAAATCGCTTACAGGGACTAAAGTTGACAAACTGCGAAAGTATGCCAATTTGAACTGTAACAGATATTCCGGAACATGACCATAAGTTAAACATACCATAAATATCCTTTACATAGCTTAGAAATAGGCTTTGAGGTGTTCGGTATGCTAAAATAAACTTTTGTGTCATTCAGGGACTAAAAGTGTCAAAAAGTGCACAAGTTTGCATTTTCGCGCATAACTTACGTTCTGAATACATCCGGACATCCAAAAAATTTATGTAAGCACTAAAATATTTTATTTTAGTGTTCGGCATAAGAAAAATCCATTCGTCGCGTCATTTGGATCGTTTTTCGCACTTATGCGCATTCCGTCGTAATTAACCGAACATCGCGACCGTACGGCTAAACGAACCGACATCCGAGATATTTTTGAGCACATTTTAAGTTCCCTATACTTTAACTTCATTTTAGAGCTTTGAAATGGGGTTAACGGGCCTTAAACGTGTCAAAAATGCATTGAAAACCAAGTTTTGAGGCTGCAGGGACCAAAACTGTAAATCTGCCAAAGTTGTTAGCTTACGGACCTCAACATTGGCAGCTTTGAGGTCCATAAGGCAACCTGCAGAACAGATCAGACTAAACAGTCAGCATTTTCCAGCTGTTTCAAGCACAACCACAACTTCTAACTTGCACATTCAGCTGAATTAAGTCATTTTTAGGCTACCATAACTTTGCAACAAGTGTACGCACAAGATTAAGGCACGATATTTGACAAACGATCTTAACGGTTCTCCGAATACTATAAATACCCCACCCATTCCATAGCTAAAACCACTAGAATCTGATTAAGAAGGCTCTAAGTTGAAATCGTTGTTTCATACCTGAGCTATTTTAATCTAGATTAGCATTCGGGGACCCTTCGTAAGTATTCTTTTGTTCTTTTCCTTATTTTATTGCTTTTCGAGTCAGAAAGTCAAACTTTGTTTGACTTTCAGCGTTGACCAGCTTATGGTCAATGCGAAGTTCGTTTGAACTTCGCAACGTGAGTGTAATCACGTTGGTTATAGTCCCTTGGGACTATGCCTACTGATTACCACGTTGTCTAGGGTCGTAGGGTAAGCGATCTAATAAATCGCTTATACCTTCGAACCCGACCCAGTTTGGTCGATCATTAGGATCCGACCAAATACATTAGGTGACCATAGTGTAGGGAATAACCTTCCGAGGTTATACCTTATGGTCACGACGTTTAAGTAGTTGTATGATAGGTAGTTTATATGCCTTAGGTAAATTACCAGAATACCCTTTTCATGTATAATTGGTAATTAAGCATATGTAACCTAAACGTTTGTCACATAACTGATTATGTAACATGTTTAGGCATATAACACTTGTCATAGGACTAGTTAGACGGTCCGAACGCGTTTCACGCAAACGACGCGTTAAAGTAGCATAAGCTACCTTAATGAGTCACGATGGGTCGATAATACTTAGGTTAAGTTTCATTTAGTATGTAGGCTTTGTTAAACCATATCATATGAGTTCCTACACTCATTTGGTTTACAAACCCTCCTGCTACCCAGTCTTCCGATTTAGGTCCGGGTTATTTATGTAGTTACCTATATTAGGTACCGTTTGATTTCCGGGACTCCTCTAGCTTACTTGGTAGTTGTTCAAGACTCCTAAGCACTCTCAGGCGAGTCATTATTCCCCTCTTTTACTGTTTTCAACTGTTTTGGGGTGACTCATATGTGCTAAATGTTTTATCAATGGTTTGAAGAACAATTACAATGTGGTTTCAAGAACAATTACAATGTGGTTTCAAGAACAATTACAATGTGGTTTCAAGAACAATAACAATTATTTCAAGAACGCTAACAATGATTTCAAGAACGAATACAATGATTTCAAAAACTAATAACAATTTCAAAAAGTGAACAAACTTGTTGGTTGTAGTTTACATAACCGATGACATTCATTAGCAATGATCAAGCTGACCAGTATTAGGTTATGGTACCATAGGATCTGACAAATCCCGTTATTTACTGCACCCATTGTTATGTGTGGGGGTTGTGGGTAGCGACTGAATCTGTAATTATTAACTTATCCTTTGGTAAGGGTTTGTTAAGAACGAGAGCGAGAGCGAGATGGAGCGAGGAACGCGTCAAGAAGGTTTGAATGTTATTAGAGAATCGGCCATAAAGTAGTTTCACAATTAAAACAAGAACGATTTGAACAATTAAAACAAGAACGATTTGAACAATTAAAACAAGAACGACTAGAACGAGTTTACAAAATGGGTTAACGATTGGGCAAACATTGGGACATGATTTACATTTGATCATGCATTTACACGAAACATAGTATTGGTTTAAACCAAGTTTTACTTCAATACTTTGTTTTGTGCGTTTCACCTATGGTTTAGTTGATGCATTTCACTAGCCATACATATCATTTTGGTTGTACATTACATGATTTACATTGGACATGAACATTACTTTGGTGGTTTGGTTTGATTAAGTGATTAAGTAACGATGCGTGTGTAATATGATACAAACATGGTGGATACGCCGCTGGTACTTCCTATATATAAGTGTTTGTATGGTATTACATATTGTAGCGTTATTTGAATCATTTCAGTTTGAGACATAGAACATTTTATACAAGTAACCTACTTTTCACAAGACACTGATTTACAAACAACTTATCTTATACAAACTCATTTTACATGGTTATTCATTTAATCATGCATTTTTCTCTTATTTATACATACCATCTAAACTTATTATTTTTCAAATGATTTACAAAGACAAAGCAAATTACAAGGTTCATGACTAAACATTTTCTTAAACAAAAGTCATGAATCTTATTTTCAACAAAACCAATGTATTCGCCATCATTTCTTTGCTGACCTCGTTTTCACATATGTTTCAGGTATTGTTGGATGATATCGTTTGATAGGATGCATGCTCACATAGGACTGGACAAGGCCTTAGTGACTCAATAACAATGATAGACAATGTTTAAATTGTGTATTTAGATTTCCAGACGATGTAATTATTCAATGTTTAATAAAACAAAACACTTTTTGGTATCCATGGTTATGAAACATTAATTCTGTTACAAAACTCCCCGATGTTTCCACCGCGATTTGTTGTTTTACGCGGTCGGGGTGTGACAACTTGTTTGTTTATTCTTGAAAGGTGAATGCATGTTTAATCAAATGGATGTTATGTAAAAAGTTCTTGTGGTTTGTATTGATTATGAGACAAAGGAAATGTTTGGAAAAGTATATATGTATGCATGTGTAGTATATGTTTATATATGAAAATGCACATGTGAATTTTTGTTAGTTAGTATAAATTAATGAGAAGAATGTTGCATGCAATAATGTCTAATTGATTAGATGATATTTTGATGAACATGTCTTGGATTGTATGAATTTATTTCATGTTTGATGCATTTAAGTTTATATAAAATGATGATGATATGATAAGTGAGGTACTTGTACATAACCGTGCATGTTGATTAAATGCTCAAGAAATGATTAAAAATGATTATATGACAAAATTGTTTGAAAACAGATTATAAACATTAAAAATAACATTATTTAGTATATTATTGTGACAACCCTCACCAAACCAGGTATCCGTACGAACTAATTAATATTTAATTACTGCTTAATTACTATGCTTGCTTACAACTGTGATTAATCTACTACTTGAATTCTGATACATACTTATACATGCATCATACTTTACTACTGTCACTCCATTATTTACACAAAACTTCAGTGACAACCTTGATGCACAAAAGCACAGTGAGCACACTATACGGATAACTCAGTAAACATGCTGACATAACCAGCATCAGACAGTTACTGTCTCTGAGGCCAGTATGAGCCGGGAATAGATTACTACACTAGTAGGGAGTGTAGGGAGGTGAGGAATGTAAAACTGCGTCACTAGGCGATAGTTATAGTGACCGGATGTGCCTAAAACGTACTTTGTGTAAAAAATTCTGCACTTTAAATAAAAACTCAGCATTTATTTAACTAATAAAGTGCCAAAATATGAGAAAAATATTACTAGACACTTTCCAAAGTGTCGGGATTAAATTGTGTCACTAAAAGAAATAATAACGACACTTTATACACTTATTTAGCACTTTAACGGAGTAATATCCAACCGTACAACCGGACTTAACCCGGGATATAAAAATATTGTCATTTACATTGTTTTTCTTTTTCTGAGCCAGTTAGGGTCCCCGAATACCCTAACACCCGTTATATATTACAACACAATATTACACTAAATTTAAATCACCTAACAAATCTAACTAATCACTAAATATGAAGTGGAAATCCAACCATTTTTGCACCCCCTTGAACGAGTTCGGTTCCCTTGGGGGACACCCCACTAATTTTTGAGTATTTTAATCTTCCATGTTTAAAATCAAGGAGACACAATACCTTGTGGTTAATAAAAATGGATGGGTTATAAGAAGAGCTTAAGGGATAACACTTTCACTCACAAATCACTTAAACAAAAAAAATTGTTCTTCTCATCCCTCTCATTACTTACGGCCGAGAGTTGCCACCCACCCACATCCATTTTTTTTCCATTTTGTTCTTGCAATTTTATATACATTCAAGTGTGAGGATCACACGTAAGGAAGCTCGGTGCACTCGGGAACACAAGGACCTCTTCACATCGCTATTAACCGCCTATTTTTCGTCTAGTTTCTTCCCTAGCCTCGAGCTAGTAGTAAGTGACTCTAAAAGCCTTCTTGATCTATTCTAAAGTGGTTAATAAGATATTTGTCGGATGAAAATTATAAACACTAAGGATCACAAACTAAAAGTCTAGTAAAAGTGATGAACAAAGTGGTTAAAGAATGAATGTTGGTGTAAAACTTTTGAAACTAGTTTTGTTATGATTATATATTGTTGTTGGATGCTAGTAGCAGTTCGGATCGTCATCTAACCCGGCTAAGTCATGTTCGAGAAGCATGAACTAGTGTATGTTAAAGTATGAAAATGGTTAGATGATGAACACTACTACATATGAACATGAACTTGTGTAAAAGAAAATTTTCTTGTAAAATGGAGTTCTAAACTAGTAGATCTAAAAATCTACAAGTGGTATTTTCGAAGAACCAAGTGTAAAATGAAATCATGTTTTAGAAGCCGGATCTTTCATAAACTAAAGGTGATTTTGGGAACACACAAGTGTGTAGACACTTGTGTAACGAAAGGTTTTAACAAAGAAATGATTTTGCAATTTTGACTAGAAGTTGTAAAAATGTATTTTCCTTAAAAATAAGATTTTCGAGAAACCGATTTTATTTACAAAGATAGAAAGATCTACTAAGAATATTGGAAGATTACTACACGGTTTTACATAACCCACAAGTTCATGTGTTTGCGACTTACGTATATTTTTGACTAGTTTAGTGTTGAAATATTGATTGTTGATGTTGGGAACATTGTTGGTTGAATTCTTAAAAGAAAATGATACGCTTGAAAGCGTGGCCACCTCCAGTTACAGGGGAAACTCCGGCGAAATTTTTCCAAAAATCTAACACTTGGAAATATTTTTATCACAAGTGTTATGAATATAATTTTTAACTTATTTTTCCCAAATAAATTTCGCCATAATTTTATTACAAAACTTCTAAGTGTCGGAGGTGGGATTTTCACAAATAAAACTTGCTAAAATATATATTTAGAATATATATTTTCATAACAACACTTGTGTAAATTTTTATGATTATTTTGTGAATTGCTTAAATATTATTTTTAGGGTAAAAATAATATTACTGAATATTAACGGCTCCAAAATAACGCGAACGCCTTCACAATAAATATTTAAGTTACACCGGTATTATTTATACCTCCCGAACCTTACAACGTAACTTACGTATTTTCAGAAAATACACATAAGTGTGTATTTTGACAAAGTATTATTTTGGAAAATGGTATGTAATAAAATATAATATTTTTGGGAAAAATATTTATATTTTGGAAGTAAAGTATTTTAGACAAATGAAATAAAATATATTTTATTAAGTGAGACTTAATAATATATTTCGAAGTTATACGAACGCACATGTATTAAAAACCCCCATCCTTGGGAAGGAATATATTTACAAAATAATTACGAAGTGTAATTACGAAATAGTTGCCTAACTATTTCCCAAAGACATTAAACCTTAAGCTAAGGCACGGCCGTCCGTCTAATAGAAGTTAGTACGTGTAGGTCGTCGCACAGCAGGTTGACCAGGAGATTTCTTGTTAGAGACGCACTTCGGTGAGTTCATGTCCCCCTTTTCTCTTAACTATTTTCAGTTTTCTAAACTGCGGGGGTGAAATACATGTTACTATGATTACGAATACTTTTTACAAGGTATGGTTAGCTTAAGGAGGGTTAGGACGAACAGATAATGTGAGTGAGTAGGCGCAACTTGAGGCCATTAATCCTCGTGTAGGACCGAGGGACATTAGTGATAGATCTATTTGGGTGTAGCGAGCCCCACTCCTGAGCCCGCTTAATGGACCAGGTGGTGACTAAGTACCCAACGCATAAATCCGCTAGGGTTGAGTCTTCCTGCATCACTTCACACATATCATTGGCTTTGCAACCCAATGGTGATCTCTTTTTTTTCCTTATTGCTACATACCAGGGACATTTTTACATCGGGACGTACTTAAACCTTTTTACATTGGGACGTACTTTAAAGGTTTTACATACTCACTTTCACATGAACTCGCTCAACTTTATGTTGATTTTTCAACTTACATGTATTTCAGGGAACTAAGGATCTGGCACGGTATGTTACGTTTTCACGCTGCGTTAGAGTTATGGGATCATCTAAGTTTAGGGGTTGTGGCTTTTACCTGGACGAGTCACAGTTCTTCAACTACGTCTATCTTAAGTTTGTGGTTGTGTCTTTCGAACAATGTTTTTATGTTAGTAGGTTGTAATTTCCGTTGCATGTGTCAACGCCTTAAGACAATGTTGTGGTATTTTACTTTTCAAACTTAAATCAATGGATGATCTGCATGGTTTAAGCTATGGTATTAAGAAGTCACACCAAATAAACCCACGCTTCCGCAGAGCCAGGGTGTGACAGCTTGGTATCAGAGCTCTGATCATAGCGAACTAGGATTCTTTCTCGAGTCTAGACTATGATCACTAGGGCTCTCACGAAAACATTTTTACACTGCATACCACTTAAGTCCAGATCCAGGTCACAAAATGTGTTTACAACCAAATGTTGAGCACATTTTATTTGTTAGTTATGGCACAGTCTGGGAGGCTGAGAGAATTATCTAGTGGGACTAGGGAGTCAGTCTGGGAGGCTGAGAGAATTGTCTAGTGGGACTAGGGAGTCAGTCTGGGAGGCTGAGAGAATTATCTAGTGGGACTAGGGAGTCAGTCTGGGAGGCTGAGAGAATTGTCTAGTGGGGCTAGGGAGTCAGTCTGGGAGGCTGAGAGAATTGTCTAGTGGGACTAGGAGATTTAGTCTGAGAGGCTGGGAGGCTAGTGGGACTAGGAGAACTATTTGATTGTTTATTGGTGACTAATATGTTTATCTGACTATATGATTGATTATTTGTGCATATGTGTGTGTGTGTTACAGACGATATGCCCTCATCCAGCACATGAGAGTCAGACACCACTGACCCCATGCCCATAGTATCGGACGACAGAGTGTCATCAGAGCACGAGGTGCATACTTCGGACACCACCAGCACGGACGATGATGATTTCCAGCCATTTGCGCTGCCCGATGCCGTTGCTGAGCCCGCTGATGGCCCTATCGCTGGGGATTTGCCGCTTGCGGTGATCCCTGCTCCTATACCTCTTGCAGCTTATCCTGTTATCGACATGCCCCTTGACGTAGTCGCTGACGACGACGTCGACTGGTTTGACGAGGATCCATTAGAGGACGACCTTGAGGGCGAGGCCCACATAGCTGCTGGCTATCTCTTACTTCTCGCGGATGCTCCTGCAAAGGAGGCACCTATCCATTCACCTGTCCCAGACTCTTTCGAGTCTGTGGCATCTGCACCATCACACGCGCAGGGCGCGCAACACTATTCGCATGATACAGACCCTGATAGAGCATCGTCCGCTGCACCTGCCCCTGCCCCTAGTTTTGCGATGGATCATGACATTGATGATGATTCAGACCCCGTTTTTCCACCTGGTTATGATCCAAACCAGGAGGTTGAGTTTATCCACCTAGATCAGCCCATGGAGGACCCTGTTGACCCTGTTGATCCCATGTTCGCTGATCCCGCTGATTTCGAGATGGAGTTTGACGATCCGGAGCCTGTTGTGGCCCCTGAGCCAGGCGTTGCTCCTGACCCCGCATTAGAGCATGACCCTGTTCATGCCGATGCACCTGCTGTTGCTCCTTGATTGATCATCTGCTTGGACGAGAGAAAATTGGGGTAACTGTGCAAGACAATTTATTATTACGGGGGCCCACGTAATAACGACTTGTAGTGCACAGAAATCCTGGTGGACTCTGCGGGTCAAGCTAATGAAAACCACACAAAATTAATCTATAGGTGTCCTCACCTTCATCTGGTAGAACAATCCATAGATCAGCGCTTTAGCACGTTAGAAAGTAGGAAGCCTGTCTTAGCCTACTTCGTGACTAACACTTCTACCTGCATACGAGGCGTTTGAGGAAACGACATTTAAGCAAGTGAAGAGGAGTATCATTCAGAAAGAATTAGAGACGATACACTCTCTAACACCCCTACACGAACAACCCCATCTAAAGGAAAATATACGCACCAGTAAAGCTAAAGACCTAAGAAAACCAATGTAGCAGGAAATAACTAAAACACGAATGACCAAGGCGAGGCAATGTAGCCTCGAGTTCATTCTATTACAAGCAACAAGCCAAATTGGCAAGCCTATGTGAAGGCTCATAAATTTATTTCCCCACTCATACATTGAGTATATTTACGTGTAAAATTGGGTGATTACATGATGGCTTATGGTGCTATGTATCTCATAGACAATTGAAATGTTGTCTAGCCCGCTTCATACCACTTCGACAGAAGAGAATGCCACCCAGATGTGTCACAGACACTAGTACACTGCCAAGGACAGAAGCCGAGCTGCAAGAACGCATCTCACAGGCAAATGCACGACATGAAGTCCTCCGCTCTAAGCACAGCGATGGCATTACTGGAAATAACCCTCCAACTGGCTGCACCTATAAGCAGTTCCTGAACTGCAAGCCTTTGAACTTTGACGGAACAGGAGGCGTCGTTGCATTTGTTCTTTGGTCCGAAAAGATTGACTCCATTCTAAGAATGAGTAATGGTTCGCCCCCAACAGAGTGTTACCTATACCTCGGGGTTATTTCTAGATGACATACTCTCATGATGGAACCTTCAGGTTCAGACCCTTGGCACAGATGCTGCTTATGCACTGAGCTGGGACGAGCTCAAAGAAATGATGGAGAAGAAATACAATTCTAGGGCTGGAATCCAGAAGCTTGAGGTGGAGTTCTGGAATTGAAAATGGACGGACCAGAGATTCCTGAATACGTCCAACAATCTCATGACTTGTCTAGGGTCGTCCCCTACTTAGTCAAACCGGAGTTCAAAAGGATTGAACGATTCATTTGGGGACTTGCACCCCAGATCAGGGGCATGGTTACTACCTCGAAGCCCTCAACCATTACAGAGGCTATCGATATGGGTGATTTATTTATAACATGAGATGTTATGTGTTGATATTACATACGTACACTTTACTTACTATCACCTGACCAACATGAACCCTCTTTTAAAAGATGCCACCAAAACGCGATCCGCGCATGCCTGCCAACGAGGCACGACTTCAACAAATCATCGCTGCCGCCATTGCACAGTACGCAGCCTCACAAGGAGGAACTAGCGGCAGTAATTCTAACAATAACGACAATAACAATCCACCACATGGGTGCACTTACAAGCAGTTCCTAGACTGCAAGCCCGTAAACTTCGACGGCACTGTAGGTGTTGTTGCTTTTGTAAGATGGGCCGAGAAAACAGACTTTGTTCTCCAAATGAGCAAGTGCGCTCCAGACCAGCAAGTTACCTACATTTCTGGGCTATTCTTGGACGGAGCCCTGTCCTGGTGGAACTTACAAATGCAAACTCTTGGTGAAGCCGCTGCTTACGCATTGACCTGGGCTGAGTTAAAGGAGTTGATGAGAGAGAAGTATTGTTCTCGTGCTGAGTTACAAAGGTTGGAGACTGAGTTTTGGCATTTGAGGATGGACGGTCCCAAAACCGCGGAGTACGTTCAGAGATTCCACGACCTATCTCATGTGGTACCTTATATGGTGACACCGGAATTCAAGCGAATTGAGCGCTTCATTTGGGGCTTAGCTCCTCAAATCATAAGTATGGTGACCTCTTCAAAGCCAGCAACAATCACTGAGGCGATCGATCTGAGCGTGGCTCTCACTGAGGAGGCTATCCGCTTAAACAAGTTTTCTGATGTTGAGCAAAGGAAGAAGGAGACTCATGTAGAGTCGTCCGGGGTTAATAAAAGAAAATTCTCGAACTTCAAATAAGGCACAAGCAGTGATGGCAGGAAAGGAGAACCAAGCGCACCGGTTCAAGCTACAACTGGTGGCGGAAAGAAAGGAAAAGGGTATATGAGTACCCATCCCAAGTGTAACACCTGCCAGCGTCACCATTCTGGCCGGTGTGGGTCAAAAGTATGTGAAGCATGTGGAAAGGTTGGTCACTCGAAGGATACTTGCTGGGCCATTGTTGGCCGAGGAGGCCAAGGAGGTTTTGGAAATAGAAACAATAACCGAGGTGGAAATGGAAATCGTGCACAAGGAAATAACGGAGGGAATGGCATTCGAGGCAACAACGCGAATCAAGCTGGTGTTGTGAACCGGAACCAAAACAACAATCAAGCTAGGAATGGAGGTGGAAACGGGCAGAGACCGGGTTGTTTTAACTGTGGTGACATTGGGCACTATAAGAGGAACTGCCCAGAATTGAACCAAGCACGGGGAAGGGTTTTCAATATGAAAGCTAGGGAAGCGCGCCAGGATCCCAATGTTGTTACTGGTACGTTCCCTATAAACCAACGCTTTGCATCCGTTTTTTTTATACTGGTGCCGACTATAGCTTCGTGTCATTATAATTTAAGAATATTCTTGGTTTGACACCTAGTAAGTTAGACGTTCCGTACTCCATCGACTTAGCAAATGGAAAACTAGTTGAGACCAGTGAAGTTGTCCGAGGATGTGTGATTGAACTTGGAGGGCACGAGTTTACGTTAGACTTACTACCTGTCGAGTTGGGATGCTTCGACGTGGTAGTAGGAATGGATTGGTTATCAAGTAACAAGGCAGAAATTGTCTGCCACGAGAAGATCATTCGCATCCCAACCGAAGATGGTGAAACGATTGTGGTTCATGGTGAAAAGCGTGATACGCCTTTAAGAATCATCAGCTGCCTAAAAGCGCGAAAATGCTTACAGAAGGGATGTGCGGCCTTCCTGGCACACATCGTGGATAAGAAAGCTGCTGAGCCGAAAATCGAAGACATTCCGTCGTAAGGGAGTATCCTGAAGTCTTCCCTGAGGACTTGCCAGGATTGCCACCCCAGAGGCAAGTGGAGTTCCGTATAGACTTAGTTCCAGGCGCCGCGCCTGTGGCTAGGGCACCTTATAGACTTGCACCGTCAGAGATGCAGGAATTGTCGACACAACTCCAAGAGTTGCTAGACAAAGGATTCATCAGACCAAGCTTCTCACCTTGGGGAGCTCCAGTCCTGTTTGTTAAGAAGAAAGACGGTAGTTTTCGTATGTGCATTGACTACCGGGAGTTGAACAAGTTGACTATCAAGAATAGGTATCCCCTGCCAAGGATCGATGACTTATTCAATCAGCTCCAAGGTTCAAGCTTTTACTCTAAGATCGATCTTCGATCTGGATACCATCAGCTAAGGATACAAGAGGAGAGCATCCCGAAGACAGCCTTCAGAACTCGTTATGAACACTACGAGTTCCTAGTTATGCCGTTTGGGTTGACAAATGCGCCTGCTGTTTTTATGGACCTAATGAACCGAGTCTGCAAGCCGTATCTCGATAAGTTCGTGATTGTATTCATCGACGATATTTTGATTTATTCAAAGACAAAGGCTGAACACGAAAAGCATTTAAGAGCCATTCTGGAGGTGCTGAAAAAGGAACAGTTGTATGCCAAATTCTCTAAGTGCGAGTTTTGGCTACGTGAGGTCCAATTCCTTGGACATGTAGTGAATGGGGATGGAATTCATGTGGACCCCACAAAGATTGAGGCGATAAAGAATTGGGAAACCCCAAAGACGCCAATCGAGATTAGTCAATTCTTAGGCTTGGCTGGCAATTATCAAAGGTTCAATGAATATTTTTTAAAAATCGCTCAACCACTGACACTCCTCACGCAAAAGGATAAGAAGTTTGATTGGGGAATCAAACAGGAGGAAGCATTTCAGTTATTAAAGGATAAGCTCTGCAATGTGCCAATCTTAGCACAACCGGAAGGTACAGACGATTTCGTGGTATATTGTGACGCTTCGCGCCAAGGATTGGGTTGCGTGTTGATGCAGCGCCAGAAAGTTATAGCTTACGCATCACGCTAACTGAAGGTACATGAAAAGAACTATACCACGCATGATTTGGAACTAGGCGCAGTGATATTTGCATTAAAGATCTGGAGACACTACCTATATGGTACAAAGTGTACAATCTTCACAGATCATAAAAGCCTACAGCACATATTCGACCAGAAGGAGCTGAATATGAGACAAGACGTTGAGTCGAATTGTTGAACGATTACGACTGCGAGATAAAGTACCATCCAGGAAGGCGAATGTGGTCGCCGACGCCCTATGTCGAAAGGAAAGGATCAAGCCCATAAGGGTTAGGGCTTTGGAGATGATTGTCCAGACAGATCTCTCTCTACGCATTCGTGCCGCATAGAGAGAAGCTTTGAAAGAAAGGAATATTGAAGATGAGTATCTCCGTGGGATGGAGAAGCAATTAGTACCGAACGAGGAATGAACGTTATGTTTTATGAAAAGAATTTGGGTTCCTCTGTTTGGTGGGTTAAGGAATGTTATTTTTGATGAAGCTCACAGGTCACGGTACTCTATTCATCCCGGGGCGGATAAAATGTACCAAGATATTAAGGATTATTATTGGTGGCCTAGAATGAAAGGCGATGTTGCTGTTTATGCTGGCAAGTGCTTAACGTGTGCCAAGGTTAAAGCTGAATACCAGAAGCCCTCAGGACTTCTGCAACAACCTGAGATTCCCAAGTGGAAATGGGAACAGATTTCAAGGGACTTCATAACGAAACTGCCCAAGACGCCCAGAGGCCATGATATGATTTGGGTAATAGTTGACCGCCTAACAAAGTCCGCACACTTCTTGCCAATCAAAGAGAAAGACAGCACTAGTAACTTGCAGAAATATACATGCGGGAGATTGTTGCACGTCATGGAGTGCCTCTCTCGATCATCTCTGATAGAGATGGACGTTTCGTATCAAGGATTTGGCAATCCTTCCAAGAAGCCTTTGGCTCACGGTTAAATTTGAGCACCGCGTTCCATCCGCAAACTGACGGCCAAAGTGAAAGAACTATTCAGACATTGGAGGATATGCGGAGAACATGTGTAATGGATTCGGGTGGTAGCTGGGATAATCATTTGCCATTGGTCGAATTTTCGTACAACAACAGCTACCACACAAGCATTGGAGCCGCGCCATTTGAAGCTCTTTACGGAAATAAGTGTTGATCACCACTATGCTGGGCTAATGCAGGTGATAGGCAGCTTGTTGGTCCCGAAATAGTCCAAGAGACGACATACAAGATTGCGCAGATTCGAAAGCGCATCGAAGCGGCTCGTGAAAGGCAGAAAGCCTATGCAGATCCAAAGAGGAAACCTTTGGAATTTCAAGTTGGGGATATGGTTCTATTGAAAGTTTCACCCTGGAAGGGTGTGGCACGCTTCGGAAAGCGTGGGAAGTTGAATCCGCGTTATATTGGCCCTTTCAGAATCCTGCAAAGGATTGGGCTTGTTGCCTACAAGTTGGACCTACCTGCTGAACTAAATGGTGTTCACGATACATTCCATGTATCAAATTTGAGAAGGAGTCCAACACAGGAAACAGTGATCCTTCCTGCTGACGAAGTTCATATCGACGACACGCTCCACTTCACTGAAGAACCGGTCGAGGTAACGGATTGGAAAGTTAATAAAACTCGCAGGAGCAGCGACAAACTCGTCAAAGTTCGTTGGAATGCTAGGCATGGATCTGAATTCACGTGGGAACGTGAGAATCGTATGAAAGAGAAATACCCCCATTTATTTCCAAAGACCCCAGCAAATAGAAGCAGAACTTAAATTTCGGGACGAAATTTCTTTAACGGGGGGAGAATGTGACAACCCTCACCAAACCAGGTATCCGTACGAACTAATTAATATTTAATTACTGCTTAATTACTGTGCTTGCTTACAACTGTGATTAATCTACTCCTTGAATTCTGATACATACTTATACATGCATCATACTTTACTACTGTCACTCCATTATTTACACAAAACTTCAGTGACAACCTTGATGCACAAAAGCACAGTGAGCACACTATACGGATAACTCAGTAAACATGCTGACATAACCAGCATCAGACAGTTACTGTCTCTGAGGCCAGTATGAGCCGGGAATAGATTACTACACTAGTAGGGAGTGTAGGGAGGTGAGGAATGTAAAACTGCGTCACTAGGCGATAGTTATAGTGACCGGATGTGCCTAAAACGTACTTTGTGTACAAAATTCTGCACTTTAAATAAAAACTCAGCATTTATTTAACTAATAAAGTGCCAAAATATGAGAAACATATTACTAGACACTTTCCAAAGTGTTGGGATTAAAATGTGTCACTAAAAGAAATAATAACGACACTTTATACACTTATTTAGCACTTTAACGGAGTAATATCCAACCGTACAACCGGACTTAACCCGGGACATAAAAATATTGTCATTTACATTGTTTTTCTTTTTCTGAGCCAGTTAGGGTCCCCGAATACCCTAACACCCGTTATATATTACAACACAATATTACACTAAATTTAAATCACCTAACAAATCTAACTAATCACTAAATATGAAGTGGAAATCCAACCATTTTTGCACCCCCTTGAACGAGTTCGGTTCCCTTAGGGGACACCCCACTAATTTTTGAGTATTTTAATCTTCCATGTTTAAAATTAAGGAGACACAATACCTTGTGGTTAATAAAAATGGATGGGTTATAAGAAGAGCTTAAGGGATAACACTTTCACTCACAAATCACTTAAACAAAAAAAATTGTTCTTCTCCTCCCTCTCATTACTTACGGACGAGAGTTGCCACCCACCCACATCCATTTTTTTTTCCATTTTGTTCTTGCAATTTTATATACATTCAAGTGTGGAGGATCACACGTAAGGAAGCTCGGTGCACTCGGGAACACAAGGACCTCTTCACATTGCTATTAACCGCCTATTTTTCGTCTAGTTTCTTCCCTAGCCTCGAGCTAGTAGTAAGTGACTCTAAACGCCTTCTTGATCTATTCTAAAGTGGTTAATAAGATATTTGTCAGATGAAAATTATAAACACTAAGGATCACAAACTAAAAGTCTAGTAAAAGTGATGAACAAAGTGGTTAAAGAATGAATGTAGGTGTAAAACTTTTGAAACTAGTTTTGTTATGATTATATATTGTTGTTGGATGCTAGTAGCAGTTCGGATCGTCATCTAACCCGGCTAAGTCATGTTCGAGAAGCATGAACTAGTGTATGTTAAAGTATGAAAATGGTTAGATGATGAACACTACTACATATGAACATGAACTTGTGCAAAAGAAAATTTTCTTGTAAAATGGAGTTCTAAACTAGTAGATCTAAAGATCTACAAGTGGTATTTTCGAAGAACCAAGTGTAAAATGAAATCATGTTTTAGAAGCCGGATCTTTCATAAACTAAAGGTGATTTTGGGAACACACAAGTGTGTAGACACTTGTGTAACGAAAGGTTTTAACAAAGAAATGATTTTGCAATTTTGACTAGAAGTTGTAAAAATGTATTTTCCTTAAAAATAAGATTTTCGAGAAACCGATTTTATTTACAAAGATAGAAAGATCTACTAAGAATATTGGAAGATTACTACACGGTTTTACATAACCCACAAGTTCATGTGTTTGCGACTTACGTATATTTTTGACTAGTTTAGTGTTGAAATATTGATTGTTGATGTTGGGAACATTGTTGGTTGAATTCTTAAAAGAAAATGATACGCTTGAAAGCGTGGCCACCTCCAGTTACAGGGGAAACTCTGGCGAAATTTTTCCAAAAATCTAACACTTGGAAATATTTTTATCACAAGTGTTATGAATATAATTTTTAACTTATTTTTCCCAAATAAATTTCTCCATAATTTTATTACAAAACTTCTAAGTGTCGGAGGTGGGATTTTCACAAATAAAACTTGCTAAAATATATATTTAGAATATATATTTTCATAACAACACTTGTGTAAATTTTTATGATTATTTTGTGAACTGCGTAAATATTATTTTTAGGGTAAAAATAATATTACTGAATATTAACGGCTCCAAAATAACGCGAACGCCTTCACAATAAATATTTATGTTACACCGGTATTATTTATACCTCCCGAACCTTACAACGTAACTTACGTATTTTCAGAAAATACACATAAGTGTGTATTTTGACAAAGTATTATTTTGGAAAATGGTATGTAATAAAATATAATATTTTTGGGAAAAATATTTATATTTTGGAAGTAAAGTATTTTAGACAAATGAAATAAAATATATTTTATTAAGTGAGACTTAATAATATATTTCGAAGTTATACGAACGCACATGTGTTAAAAACCCCCATCCTTGGGAAGGAATATATTTACAAAATAATTACGAAGTGTAATTACGAAATAGTTGCCTAACTATTTTCCAAAGACATTAAACCTTAAGCTAAGGCATGGCCGTCCGTCTAATAGAAGT
Source organism: Helianthus tuberosus (assembly GCA_030545235.1). Lineage (NCBI taxonomy): Eukaryota > Viridiplantae > Streptophyta > Magnoliopsida > Asterales > Asteraceae > Helianthus > Helianthus tuberosus. The sequence goes on along the minus strand of CM060360.1, from coordinate 119,683,966 downwards.
TAGTACGTGTAGGTCGTCGCACAGCAGGTTGACCAGGAGATTTCTTGTTAGAGACGCACTTCGGTGAGTTCATGTCCCCCTTTTCTCTTAACTATTTTCAGTTTTCTAAACTGCGGGGGTGAAATACATGTTACTATGATTACGAATACTTTTTACAAGGTATGGTTAGCTTAAGGAGGGTTAGGACGAACAGATCATGTGAGTGACTAGGCGCAACTTGAGGCCATTAATCCTCGTGTAGGACCGAGGGACATTAGTGATAGATCTATTTGGGTGTAGCGAGCCCCACTCCTGAGCCCGCTTAATGGACCAGGTGGTGACTAAGTACCCAACGCACAAATCCGCTAGGGTTGAGTCTTCCTGCATCACTTCACACATATCATTGGCTTTGCAACCCAATGGTGATCTCTTTTTTTTCCTTATTGCTACATACCAGGGACATTTTTACATCGGGACGTACTTAAACCTTTTTACATTGGGACGTACTTTAAAGGTTTTACATACTCACTTTCACATGAACTCGTTCAACTTTATGTTGATTTTTCAACTTACATGTATTTCAGGGAACTAAGGATCTGGCACGGTATGTACGTTTTCACGCTGCGTTAGAGTTATGGGATCATCCAAGTTTAGGGGTTGTGGCTTTTACCTGGACGAGTCACAGTTCTTAAACTACGTCTATCTTAAGTTTGTGGTTGTGTCTTTCGAACAATGTTTTTATGTTATTAGGTTGTAATTTCCGTTGCATGTGTCAACGCCTTAAGACAATGTTGTGGTATTTTACTTTTCAAACTTAAATCAATGGATGATCTGCATGGTTTTATTTTCATATAGCTTTGTTGTGATTAAGCTATGGTATTAAGAAGTCACACCAAATAAACCCACGCTTCCGCAAAGCCAGGGTGTGACAGTTATAATGGCCTGAAACTTTCTCATAGGTTTGATAGCTTTGCATGTTATACATGTAGCTTAGAAAGTGGTAAAATATGTGAAATTTGCATGATTTATGTGGTTTATGTGAGACCTGCACTTGTCACACCCCGACCGCGTAAAACAACAAACCATGGCGGAATCGTCGGGGAGTGTTGTAACAGAATCATTGTTTCATAACACATGGAAATTGAAATTTTGTTTTATTGAATTAAAGGAGGTTACAATGTCTTAGAAAACAAAGAAACATAACATAAATTAACTAGTCTTGCATCTTTTATTGTTACTAAGGCCCAAGTCCGCCTAAATGTATCTCGATCAATCCTATGCATCATCTCCTAAAAATACATGTGAAAATAGGTACGTCAGCATAAAAATGCCTGTGAGATACATAGGTTTTATGAACAGTGATAAGAAATCAGATGATATAAAAGAAAGATGCACAGATAAATAAATGACCAAGTAAAATGAGTTTGTATGAAATATGTTGTTTGTAAAACAATGTTTCATGAAAATGTGATACAAGTGTAAAATGCATTATATCTAACTTGAAATGGTTTAAGTAACGCTACGATATGTAATACCATAAAAGCACTTATATATAGGAAGTACCAGCGGTGTATCCACCATGCTTTTATCATATTACACACGCCTCGTTACTTAAATCACTTACCAAAACAAACCACCAAAAATGTCTTGTTTAAACCAATTGTCCAATGTTTATGTAAAAACCATGTCTATTGTCAAATGTAAATCATGTAATGAGTAAACAAATGCTATGTACGACAAGTAAAAAGTGACTACTTAAACCATATGTAGAATGCACAAAACAATGCAATTGAATAAATCAAAAGTTATGTTTTGTAAAACAAATGCATGCCTTACTGATACAAACATAGATGCGGTATTGTTTTAATGCATACACTCAAGCCTTGCGACTGTGGCGACAAACCCTTAAACAAAGTTAAAGGTTTATCTAAACAATGTATATCGAATTCGGTCATTCCTTCGACCCAAACAAACCTAGGATCTCAGGAACGGGAGTTGTCAATTCCTATGGTACCACTACCTACTAACGAACGGCGTGATCAATGTTAATGAATGTATTTTTGTCCCATTTAAACAAACCAAATGTCATACCAAAATGTAAGCATGTTTTATGAAAATAATGTACTAAGTATGCAACAAATGAACATACATAGCATGAAATGTAATGTAAAATAATGTACTAAGTATGCAACAAATGAACATACATAGTATGAAATGTAATGTAAAATAATGTACTAAGTATGCACTAAATGGACATACATAGCATGAAATGTAATGTAAACCAATGTACTAAGTATGCACTAAATGGACATACATAGCATGAAATGTAATGTAAAACAATGTACTAAGTATGCACTAAATGGACATACATAGCAAAAACGCGGATGAAATCATGTACTATACGTATACTAATGAACATAGCAAGTATGATATAAAAACATGAAAAACACGAAAGTAACAAGTAGGCACATGTGTTTCACCCCAAAATGTTTGAAAAATAGTAAAATAGGGGACTATGTACTCACTTGAGGGTGCTTAGAAGTATTGAATAACAACCAAGCAAAGCTAGAGGGATCACGGAATCAAACGACACCTAATATAGGTAACTATGTAAATAAACGGACCTAAATCGGAAGATCGGATAAAATGAGGTTTTGTAAACCAAATGAGTGTAGGAACTCATGTAATATGTTTTAACAAAGCCTTTATTCTAAAATGAAACCTAACCTAACTGCTTACGACCCATTACGACCCGTTTAGGTAGCTTATGCTACTTTAACGCGTCCTTCGCGTAAAACGCGTTCGGACCGCCTAACTAGTCCTATGACAAGTAATATATGCCTTAACATGTCTAATAATGTTGCCTAATCAGTTTAGATGTAAAAATTTAGGTTACATATGCTTAAAATGAATTTATGCGCAAAAAGGGCATTTTGGTAAATTTCCTAAGGCATATAAACTACCTATCATATAACTAACTAAACGTAGTGACCATAAGGTATAACCTTTCAAGGTTATTCCCTATACAACTATGGTCACAAAGTATGTTTGGTCGGATCCTAATGATCGACCAAATTTGTCGGGTTTGAAAGTCTAAGCGGTTGTTTAGACCGCTTACCTTACGACCCTATATAAGCACTAAACCTAAAGTGACGAGCTAAACATGTTAAAACATGTTTAACGAGGTTAGAAAACAAGTTTGATATCAAAACAAAGGGTCTTGATACCCAAGAGCAGTTTGGTTGCAAAATACGCAAGAATACGTATTTTGACCGAAACTACGACTCGTCACTACGCCTAAATAACGTGGTAATCAGTAGGTATAGTCACAAAGGACTATGACCATCGTGATTACGCTCACATTGCGAAGTTCAAACGAACTTCGTGTTGACCATAAACTGGTCAAAGCTGAAAGTAAAACACTGTTTGACTTTCACGCTTAAAAACACATAAAAGAACGAAAGAATACTTACAAGAGGTCCAAGAATGGAAGTTTGATCTGAAAATTCTCAGGTATAGAGTGTAGGAACTCCAACTTAGAGAATGAAATCAGATCAAGTGTGGGTTACAAATGAAAGGCTTGGGGTTTATATAGATTTCGGGTAACCGTTAGGATCGTTCATCAAGAAACGAGCTTTGATCTTGGCCTTACACTTGCACCCACGGATTTGTAATACCATGGGAGCCCCTAAATGAGCCCATAGAATGTTCAAAAGTCAAAACCATTTGCAAACATGGGGAACAGCTGGAACAAGATGGATATTGACTTTTGTTGATCTGACATGTTTACACGGGCCGCGTAAGAATCAAGGGGGGGTCTTACACGCCCCTCCTGAGCTGGGGATCAGCAAACAAGTTTCAAAAGTTGTAGTTTTGGTCCCTGCACATGTATAAGGCCATTCTTGACACGTTTAAAGCCCGTTAAGCCATTTTCAAGGCTCTACAATGATGCCTAAACATAAGGGACATGAAACATGCTCAAAAATATCTCGGATGTCGGTTTGTTTGGTCGTACGGTTGCGTTGTTCGGTTAATTACGACGAAACACGAACGGACGCGAAAAACGATCCAAATTACGCGACGAATGGAATTTTATCATGCCAATCACTAAAATAAAATATTTTAATGATTACATAAATTTTTTGGATGTTCGGATGTATTCAGAACGTAAGATATGCGCGAAAATGCAAGCTTATGCACTTTTTGACGCTTTTAGTCCCTGAATGACCAAAAAGTTTATTTTAGCACACCGAACCCCTCAAATGTGACAACTCGAATTTCCAAGATTCTATCTTCGCATTTAGTGCACGCTATTTTTTTTTATTTTAGTTGTTTGTTAATACGACTCGTTGTTTCACAACGCTTACCTTTGTAATACGTTAAATGGAACTGCGATTGATATTTTATAATGGGGATCCATAATATTTATTATATGTGAGTGTATGTTAACAAGGTTTTGTATTAGTTAACATGTTAATTAATGATGGAACTTACTGAAATCAAGCACCCATGAAAACACCCAAGTGGTGAAAACACTTTAAGTGTTTTCGTCCATGTGGCTGGCGAAATCAGAGATGGGCTTGGCCCATGGCCCAGTATATTGAGATATTTTATAAACAATCTTCTCTGAGAAGTCTCACATTTACCAAAACATATCTTATCACTTTGTCTCTCTCTACCTCTGAAAACCCACAAGGAGAACTCATCTTGAAGCAAAACCTCTGTTTAAATCCTTGGTTAGTGATCTTCATGTTCAGTTGTTTAAGATGCTTATCGTATGATTATTGGATGTTTAATCATGATGTATGAATATATGTGAATATGTGATTTATCATAGTGTGCTTGCTAGATAATTATCATCCACGAAGTGTCTGTATATTTGATATTTTGATCAACAGTGGGTGTTTGTTAATGAATGATAAACTGATTAAATCGGGATCCTGGTATCATATGATGTTGGCAAATTATATATTACATATCAATGATTGATTTAAATGACTTGTAGATGATTAAACATGTAACTGTAGTGAGATTTAGTTGCTGGGTTAAGTTACAGTGAGTTTGGAGAAGATGATAATGTTCAACGAAAACACCCCCACCATCTTTAAAGTGGACGAAATCACTTTAAGTGATTTCGGCCCAAACAGTTCTGGCCCAAAGGGTTTTCGGCCCACATGTTGTTTTCGGCACTAGTTGGTTTTCGGCAAACATAAGTGTTTTCGGCACACTTGAAGTCCGATGAAAACCCTCTCAAATTTAACATATATGGGCGAAATCACTTAGTGATTTCGGCCCATGTGATCATGGCCCATAAAGGGATTTCGTCCAAGTAAGGGATTTCGGCTAAGGGGTAGTGTTTTCGGCATTAAGGGATTTCGGCCAAGGAGGGATTTCGAAATCCTGTTTTCATCCCATGTATTATGTGTATTACTAAACTGTTAGTTAATAACTCAGTTAATTAACTCTGTTAGTTGTTAAGTAAGTTAACTAGGTTAACTTTATTGAAATATGTAACCCTGTTAAGTGGGTAACTATGTTAAGTAAATAACCTTGTTAGTTTATTTACTCAGTCCATTAATTCAGTTAATATATTAACTTTATTAAGACTATTAGTTCTGTTAAGTATTAACACTGTTGGTTCAGTAAATTCAATTAGTTGAATTATTCTATTAAATATGCAACTTGTTAGCTTATTAACCTTATTAGTTTATTAACTGTGTTATTGGTTAATTATGTTAGAATTAACTGTGAAAGCTTTTATGTGAAACATGAATTGCATAAGTTGGATTTAACTGTTTACATGATACAAGATGCTAATGTCTAGGCACTTTGTGATATTACTGTGACACTAGTTCCATGTGAAACTTTAATAAACACTGTGAACTGATTGAGTATACGTGCACTATAGGACTTGACTGATTAATTGTGAGCACTTAACTTAGCATACCGAGCAAACAAGGTGAGTTCACACTTCTACCAAGGCATGGGATTCCCGGGGTTGGGAATGGGTTGATTAATTGATTATTTATGCTTAAGAGTTATCGGAATTACATACCATTGGCTTCGGGAGAGGAAGGTCAATGGTAGATACTACTAGACTAGTGATACATATACTTCTCTTCGCAAACATGCCGGGATCGGCCGCGATACTAGAACAATCTTCGCAAACATGCCTGGAATGGCCGCGAACCATACTTTAATCTTCGCAAACATGCCTGGAGGGCCGCGATACAAATAAACCTAGTCTAGAAAACATGGGAAACCCCCACTAAACTTCGCAAACATGCCTTGAGGGCCGCGATGCTATTACATACGATACATGATTACTAATCGAACATACGATTTATGAAATGAACATTATAACTAGATAACCAACTGTGAACTCGCTCAACTAGTTGTTGACTTTCTGTTACATGCCTTGCAGGACCATAGGTACTTTTGGAGCTTGCACGGGAGGCACAGTCGTTGTGGACATGGATCGTGAATGTGTTGTTAAACATTATAACATTTTGTACTTAAACTTATGTTGGGTTTTACATTAATGCTTCCGCTACACACTTGTTTATATTTGGTTTTGGAAACACCTATCGTATTGATGAATGGCTTTTACTATATATATTTATGTTCAATATGATTGGTGGCTTGATCCTGGTCATGTCACGCCTCCAAGCGGTGGTACTCCGCATGTGGATTTTGGGGGTGTGACAGATTGGTATCAGAGCCATTGGTTATAGAGAACTCGGTTTTAATAAGGGGAAAACGTTTTTATTAAAACCAGACTATAACCAGAACAGTGCTCAACGATCCACAACGACGCCTCGCTCCACGTGCAAGACTCATCACTCTAGGTAATATGGTACATGTCTTATTGCCTACTTGCTAGAATTGCATAGAACTTTGCTCCGGGTATGCTTAGGTTAACTTAACACTATTGCATGAGAACACTTGTGTGATTATTCTCTTTTGTTATCGCACTACTCACGAACCTCTCTCACTTATGTCATATTTGCTATGAAGATCATGTCTGGACGCATTAACATGACGCAAGCCCAGCTGACGGCTCTCATTAACGAACAAGTTGCTGCGGCAGTTGCAGCCGCACAAGCAGGAGGTCAACCACCTGTTTGTACCTTCAAAACTTTCATGGACTGTCGTCCTACTACTTTTAGTGGCACGGAAGGAGCAGTTGGACTCCTCCATTGGTTTGAAAAGCTCGAGTCCGTATTTGAAATGTGCGAATGCCCTGAGGCTCGCAGGGTGAAGTACGCCACTGGTACTCTAGAAGGCATTGCGCTGACTTGGTGGAAGGCGCAGGTTCAGATGTTAGGGTTGGCTGTTGCTAATGCCACACGTTGGAACGATTTCAAGGAATTGATTAAAGAGGAATACTGTAGCCGTGATGATATTCATAAGTTGGAGGTAGAGTTTTACCACTTGAAAATGACGGGGTCAGAAATTGAAGCGTACACCAGAAGATCGAATGAGTTGGCTATTCTGTGTCCTACTATGGTGGACCCTCCCATTAAGCGTATCGAACTGTATCTCAATGGTCTGGTGCCGGAGATTCAAAGTCACGTAACCTCAGCGAATCTTGGCACTATTCAACAGATCGTCAAGCTAGCTCATCGCCTCACCGATCAGGCGGTGGAACAGAACAGGCTGCCTAAACGTATCAGCGCTACTACCGTTACCACTCCAGTTACTCCTGCTATTCCCAGTGACAACAAGCGGAAATTGGAAGGGGATTCTAGCAGGGGTTCAGCTATTGTACAGTCTCAAGCACAGCAACAGCGCAAGACTAGTGATTACCAGAGCCTGAGTCAACAATCGTCTGGTGGTCAGGGGCAGAGTGGATATCGGGGAATTCATCCACTGTGTAACAGGTGCAACAAACACCACAGTGGTCAGTGTCGTAAAGGCCGCTGTCAAAGATGTCTAAGGGTAGGTCATGACGCTAAAGATTGCAGGAGCTCAAGGCCTGCGAATCAGAACCAGCAACAACAGCCACCCGTTCCACGAAACCAGTCACAGCAACAACAGCAAGGAAATAAGACATGCTTTCAGTGTGGGGCTGAAGGTCATTTTAAGCGAAACTGCACCCAGTTAAACCAGAATCAGAATAACAACAACAATAATCAGGGCAGTGGGAACAACAATGGGGGAAACAACAACAACAATGGTTTAAAGGGTCGTTTATTTGTGATTGGTCAGAGTGACGCAAGGAACGATCCTAATGTGGTTACGGGTAAGTTTCTTCTCGATGACTTTTATGTTACCGTATTATTTGATTCGGGTGCGGATACCAGTTATATGTCTCTGAACGTTAGTCCAATGCTTAAACGCGCACCAACACTTTTGAACACCAAACATGTCGTAGAGTTAGCTAACGGTAAAAGTCTAGAGGCCACACACATAGTTCAGGGTTGTAATCTTATCCTCGCTGGTAAGACTTTCTCTATCGATCTCATTCCTATAACTCTGAGTAGTTTTGATATTGTCATTGGTATGGATTGGTTATCCCAACAGCAAGCAGAGATCCTATGCAAGGAGAAGATCATTCGTATTCCTCGTTCTGGCAAAGAACCTCTCGAAGTTCAAGGCGACAAGAGTGGTGTCGTGAGTGGCATCATCTCCTTCTTGAAGGCTCAGAAGTGTCTGCGAAAGGGCCACATAGCTATTTTAGCACTCGTTACTGATACATCGACGAAAGAGAAGAAGTTAGAGGATATTCCTGTAGTACGCAATTTTCCTCAAGTGTTTCCTGAAGAGTTACCTGGGTTACCGCCCCATCGCCAGGTCGAATTTCAGATCGAGCTAGCTCCAGGAGCAGCACCTATAGCTCGAGCGCCTTATCGCTTAGCTCCAACTGAACTGGAAGAACTGTCTAAGCAATTGCAAGAACTCTTGGAAAAGGGTTTCATACGTCCTAGCTCATCGCCCTGGGGAGCTCCAGTACTATTTGTAAAGAAGAAAGACGGTACCTTTCGTATGTGCATAGATTACCGCGAACTGAACAAGGTGACGGTGAAGAATCGTTATCCACTTCCACGTATCGACGACTTATTCGACCAATTGCAAGGGCCGAGCTATTACTCAAAGATTGACATGAGGTCAGGTTACCATCAACTGAGAGTCCGGGATGAGGACGTCTCTAAAACAGCATTCAGAACTCGCTACGACCATTACGAGTTTTTGGTCATGCCATTCGGGCTAACGAACGCGCCTGCGGTTTTCATGGATCTTATGAACAGGGTGTGCAAACCTTATCTTGACAAGTTTGTTATTGTTTTCATTGACGACATCCTGATTTATTCGAAGAATCGGGAGGAACATGAGCAGAATTTACGACTTATTCTGGAACTCCTTCGAACGGAACAGCTGTACGCTAAGTTTTCAAAATGCGACTTCTGGCTTCGTGAAGTCCATTTTCTAGGCCATGTGGTAACCAAGGATGGGATTCATGTCGATCCATCCAAAGTAGATTCGATCAAGAACTGGCCTGCACCTAGTACACCGACAGAAATACGCCAATTCTTGGGTTTGGCAGGTTATTACAGACGGTTTATCAAAGACTTCTCAAAGATTGCACAGCCGCTTACATTACTGACACAGAAAGGTGTTGCTTACCGTTGGAGTGATACACAGGATACAGCGTTTCAGCACTTAAAGGATAGACTTTGTAGCGCACCTATCCTCTCATTGCCTGAAGGCACGGACGATTTTGTAGTCTACTGCGACGCATCTATCCAAGGTCTTGGATGTGTGTTGATGCAGCGGGATAAAGTTATTGCTTATGCTTCGCGCCAACTTAAGATTCACGAACGGAATTACACTACGCACGATTTAGAGCTTGGAGCTGTTGTTTTTGCGCTCAAGATATGGCGACATTATCTGTATGGCACCAAGTGCACCATCTACACCGATCACAGGAGTCTTGAGCATATCTTCAAGCAGAAAGAATTGAACATGCGACAACGTCGATGGGTCGAGTTACTGAACGATTACGAATGTGCTATAAAGTACCATCCGGGCAAAGCCAATGTGGTGGCCGACGCCCTCAGTCGAAAGGATACTACACCTAGGCGTGTACGAGCGTTGCAACTCACTATTCAGTCTAGTCTTCCTTCACAGATACGAGAGGCTCAGGTAGAAGCATTGAAACCGGGAAACGTCAGGGCTGAAGCTCTACGCGGCTCAAGGCAACGGTTAGAACAAAGGGCAGACGGCGCCTATTATGTAACCGGACGCATCTGGGTCCCACTCTATGGCAACCTACGCAAGCTTGTAATGGATGAAGCTCATAAGTCTCGCTACTCAGTACATCCTGGTTCAGATAAGATGTACTACGACCTCAGAACTACATATTGGTGGCCTAGCATGAAGGCCCACATAGCAACTTACGTTAGCAAGTGTTTGACTTGTGCGAGAGTCAAAGCAGAATATCAGAAACCATCAGGCCCACTCCAACAACCTGAGATACCACAATGGAAATGGGAGCAAATTTCCATGGATTTTGTTACTGGCTTACCTAGATCTCAGCGCGGAAATGATACTATTTGGGTGATCGTGGATCGACTCACAAAGTCTGCTCACTTCTTGGCTATCAAGGAAACGGATAAATTCTCCACTCTAGCAGACGTATACCTTAAAGAAGTTGTCTCGAGGCACGGGGTGCCCACATCTATTATCTCTGATCGTGACGCACGTTTTACTTCAGAACTGTGGCAAGCAATGCACAAATCTTTTGGCTCTCGATTAGACATGAGCACAGCTTACCATCCTCAGACAGACGGGCAGTCTGAGCACACTATTCAAACTATAGAAGACATGCTTCGGGCGTGCGTAATTGACTTTGGCAAAGGCTGGGAAAAACATTTGCCACTTGTGGAATTTTCGTACAACAACAGTTACCACACCAGCATTAAAGCTGCTCCATTTGAGGCATTGTACGGGCGTAAATGCCGATCACCTCTTTGTTGGGCAGAGGTGGGTGACAGTCAGATCACAGGTCCAGAAATGGTAGTTGATACTACTGAAAAGATTGCTCAAATACGACAACGCATGGCGGCAGCTCGTGACCGTCAGAAAGTATACGCCGATAAAGACAGGAAAATACTCGAATTCCAAGTTGGGGATCGAGCACTACTCAAAGTTTCACCTTGGAAGGGTGTTGTTCGTTTTGGCAAACGAGGCAAACTCAATCCACGATACGTTGGACCATTTGAAGTCATAGAAAAGATAGGCAAAGTGGCCTACAGACTGAACTTACCAGCTGAACTCAGTGCAGTTCACAACGTCTTTCATGTGTCGAATCTGAAGAAGTGGCAGTCAGATGAGACCTTCATAGTCCCTTTGAAGGAGCTCACTATCGATGAACGGTTGCATTTCGTCGAAGAACCAGTTGAGATCACGGACCGGGATGTTAAGGTCCTCAAGAACACCAGAATACCTCTTGTTCGAGTTCGTTGGAACTCCCGTCGTGGCCCAGAGTTCACCTGGGAACGTTTAGACCAAATGGAACTCAAATATCCCCAGTTGTTCGAAAACAATGCAACTACTACTGAGGCTGAAGCTACTACAGAATTTCGGGAAGAAATTCCAAATCAACGGGGGAATGATGTGACACCCCAGGAGAACCAGTAAACGATAACTTACCTAGCTTCCTCAGTAATCGCATGCTAAATTTCGGGACGAAATTTCTTTCAAGTTGGGGATAATGTGACAACTCGAATTTCCAAGATTCTATCTTCGCATTTAGTGCACGCTATTTTTTTTTTATTTTAGTTGTTTGTTAATACGACTCGTTGTTTCACAACGCTTACCTTTGTAATACGTTAAATGGAACTGCGATTGATATTTTATAATGGGGATCCATAATATTTATTATATGTGAGTGTATGTTAACAAGGTTTTGTATTAGTTAACATGTTAATTAATGATGGAACTTACTGAAATCAAGCACCCATGAAAACACCCAAGTGGTGAAAACACTTTAAGTGTTTTCGTCCATGTGGCTGGCGAAATCAGAGATGGGCTTGGCCCATGGCCCAGTATATTGAGATATTTTATAAACAATCTTCTCTGAGAAGTCTCACATTTACCAAAACATATCTTATCACTTTGTCTCTCTCTACCTCTGAAAACCCACAAGGAGAACTCATCTTGAAGCAAAACCTCTGTTTAAATCCTTGGTTAGTGATCTTCATGTTCAGTTGTTTAAGATGCTTATCGTATGATTATTGGATGTTTAATCATGATGTATGAATATATGTGAATATGTGATTTATCATAGTGTGCTTGCTAGATAATTATCATCCACGAAGTGTCTGTATATTTGATATTTTGATCAACAGTGGGTGTTTGTTAATGAATGATAAACTGATTAAATCGGGATCCTGGTATCATATGATGTTGGCAAATTATATATTACATATCAATGATTGATTTAAATGACTTGTAGATGATTAAACATGTAACTGTAGTGAGATTTAGTTGCTGGGTTAAGTTACAGTGAGTTTGGAGAAGATGATAATGTTCAACGAAAACACCCCCACCATCTTTAAAGTGGACGAAATCACTTTAAGTGATTTCGGCCCAAACAGTTCTGGCCCAAAGGGTTTTCGGACCACATGTTGTTTTCGGCACTAGTTGGTTTTCGGCAAACATAAGTGTTTTCGGCACACTTGAAGTCCGATGAAAACCCTCTCAAATTTAACATATATGGGCGAAATCACTTAGTGATTTCGGCCCATGTGATCATGGCCCATAAAGGGATTTCGTCCAAGTAAGGGATTTCGGCTAAGGGGTAGTGTTTTCGGCATTAAGGGATTTCGGCCAAGGCGGGATTTCGAAATCCTGTTTTCATCCCATGTATTATGTGTATTACTAAACTGTTAGTTAATAACTCAGTTAATTAACTCTGTTAGTTGTTAAGTAAGTTAACTAGGTTAACTTTATTGAAATATGTAACCCTGTTAAGTGGGTAACTATGTTAAGTAAATAACCTTGTTAGTTTATTTACTCAGTCCATTAATTCAGTTAATATATTAACTTTATTAAGACTATTAGTTCTGTTAAGTATTAACACTGTTGGTTCAGTAAATTCAATTAGTTGAATTATTCTATTAAATATGCAACTTGTTAGCTTATTAACCTTATTAGTTTATTAACTGTGTTATTGGTTAATTATGTTAGAATTAACTGTGAAAGCTTTTATGTGAAACATGAATTGCATAAGTTGGATTTAACTGTTTACATGATACAAGATGCTAATGTCTAGGCACTTTGTGATATTACTGTGACACTAGTTCCATGTGAAACTTTAATAAACACTGTGAACTGATTGAGTATACGTGCACTATAGGACTTGACTGATTAATTGTGAGCACTTAACTTAGCATACCGAGCAAACAAGGTGAGTTCACACTTCTACCAAGGCATGGGATTCCCGGGGTTGGGAATGGGTTGATTAATTGATTATTTATGCTTAAGAGTTATCGGAATTACATACCATTGGCTTCGGGAGAGGAAGGTCAATGGTAGATACTACTAGACTAGTGATACATATACTTCTCTTCGCAAACATGCCGGGATCGGCCGCGATACTAGAACAATCTTCGCAAACATGCCTGGAATGGCCGCGAACCATACTTTAATCTTCGCAAACATGCCTGGAGGGCCGCGATACAAATAAACCTAGTCTAGAAAACATGGGAAACCCCCACTAAACTTCGCAAACATGCCTTGAGGGCCGCGATGCTATTACATACGATACATGATTACTAATCGAACATACGATTTATGAAATGAACATTATAACTAGATAACCAACTGTGAACTCGCTCAACTAGTTGTTGACTTTCTGTTACATGCCTTGCAGGACCATAGGTACTTTTGGAGCTTGCACGGGAGGCACAGTCGTTGTGGACATGGATCGTGAATGTGTTGTTAAACATTATAACATTTTGTACTTAAACTTATGTTGGGTTTTACATTAATGCTTTCGCTACACACTTGTTTATATTTGGTTTTGGAAACACCTATCGTATTGATGAATGGCTTTTACTATATATATTTATGTTCAATATGATTGGTGGCTTGATCCTGGTCATGTCACGCCTCCAAGCGGTGGTACTCCGCATGTGGATTTTGGGGGTGTGACAGATTGGTATCAGAGCCATTGGTTATAGAGAACTCGGTTTTAATAAGGGGAAAACGTTTTTATTAAAACCAGACTATAACCAGAACAGTGCTCAACGATCCACAACGACGCCTCGCTCCACGTGCAAGACTCATCACTCTAGGTAATATGGTACATGTCTTATTGCCTACTTGCTAGAATTGCATAGAACTTTGCTCCGGGTATGCTTAGGTTAACTTAACACTATTGCATGAGAACACTTGTGTGATTATTCTCTTTTGTTATCGCACTACTCACGAACCTCTCTCACTTATGTCATATTTGCTATGAAGATCATGTCTGGACGCATTAACATGACGCAAGCCCAGCTGACGGCTCTCATTAACGAACAAGTTGCTGCGGCAGTTGCAGCCGCACAAGCAGGAGGTCAACCACCTGTTTGTACCTTCAAAACTTTCATGGACTGTCGTCCTACTACTTTTAGTGGCACGGAAGGAGCAGTTGGACTCCTCCATTGGTTTGAAAAGCTCGAGTCCGTATTTGAAATGTGCGAATGCCCTGAGGCTCGCAGGGTGAAGTACGCCACTGGTACTCTAGAAGGCATTGCGCTGACTTGGTGGAAGGCGCAGGTTCAGATGTTAGGGTTGGCTGTTGCTAATGCCACACGTTGGAACGATTTCAAGGAATTGATTAAAGAGGAATACTGTAGCCGTGATGATATTCATAAGTTGGAGGTAGAGTTTTACCACTTGAAAATGACGGGGTCAGAAATTGAAGCGTACACCAGAAGATCGAATGAGTTGGCTATTCTGTGTCCTACTATGGTGGACCCTCCCATTAAGCGTATCGAACTGTATCTCAATGGTCTGGTGCCGGAGATTCAAAGTCACGTAACCTCAGCGAATCTTGGCACTATTCAACAAATCGTCAAGCTAGCTCATCGCCTCACCGATCAGGCGGTGGAACAGAACAGGCTGCCTAAACGTATCAGCGCTACTACCGTTACCACTCCAGTTACTCCTGCTATTCCCAGTGACAACAAGCGGAAATTGGAAGGGGATTCTAGCAGGGGTTCAGCTATTGTACAGTCTCAAGCACAACAACAGCGCAAGACTAGTGATTACCAGAGCCTGAGTCAACAATCGTCTGGTGGTCAGGGGCAGAGTGGATATCGGGGAATTCATCCACTGTGTAACAGGTGCAACAAACACCACAGTGGTCAGTGTCGTAAAGGCCGCTGTCAAAGATGTCTAAGGGTAGGTCATGACGCTAAAGATTGCAGGAGCTCAAGGCCTGCGAATCAGAACCAGTAACAACAGCCACCCGTTCCACGAAACCAGTCACAGCAACAACAGCAAGGAAATAAGACATGCTTTCAGTGTGGGGCTGAAGGTCATTTTAAGCGAAACTGCACCCAGTTAAACCAGAATCAGAATAACAACAACAATAATCAGGGCAGTGGGAACAACAATGGGGGAAACAACAACAACAATGGTTTAAAGGGTCGTTTATTTGTGATTGGTCAGAGTGACGCAAGGAACGATCCTAATGTGGTTACGGGTAAGTTTCTTCTCGATGACTTTTATGTTACCGTATTATTTGATTCGGGTGCGGATACCAGTTATATGTCTCTGAACGTTAGTCCAATGCTTAAACGCGCACCAACACTTTTGAACACCAAACATGTCGTAGAGTTAGCTAACGGTAAAAGTCTAGAGGCCACACACATAGTTCAGGGTTGTAATCTTATCCTCGCTGGTAAGACTTTCTCTATCGATCTCATTCCTATAACTCTGAGTAGTTTTGATATTGTCATTGGTATGGATTGGTTATCCCAACAGCAAGCAGAGATCCTATGCAAGGAGAAGATCATTCGTATTCCTCGTTCTGGCAAAGAACCTCTCGAAGTTCAAGGCGACAAGAGTGGTGTCGTGAGTGGCATCATCTCCTTCTTGAAGGCTCAGAAGTGTCTGCGAAAGGGCCACATAGCTATTTTAGCACTCGTTACTGATACATCGACGAAAGAGAAGAAGTTAGAGGATATTCCTGTAGTACGCAATTTTCCTCAAGTGTTTCCTGAAGAGTTACCTGGGTTACCGCCCCATCGCCAGGTCGAATTTCAGATCGAGCTAGTTCCAGGAGCAGCACCTATAGCTTGAGCGCCTTATCGCTTAGCTCCAACTGAACTGGAAGAACTGTCTAAGCAATTGCAAGAACTCTTGGAAAAGGGTTTCATACGTCCTAGCTCATCGCCCTGGGGAGCTCCAGTACTATTTGTAAAGAAGAAAGACGGTACCTTTCGTATGTGCATAGATTACCGCGAACTGAACAAGGTGACGGTGAAGAATCGTTATCCACTTCCACGTATCGACGACTTATTCGACCAATTGCAAGGGCCGAGCTATTACTCAAAGATTGACATGAGGTCAGGTTACCATCAACTGAGAGTCCGGGATGAGGACGTCTCTAAAACAGCATTCAGAACTCGCTACGACCATTACGAGTTTTTGGTCATGCCATTCGGGCTAACGAACGCGCCTGCGGTTTTCATGGATCTTATGAACAGGGTGTGCAAACCTTATCTTGACAAGTTTGTTATTGTTTTCATTGACGACATCCTGATTTATTCGAAGAATCGGGAGGAACATGAGCAGAATTTACGACTTATTCTGGAACTCCTTCGAACGGAACAGCTGTACGCTAAGTTTTCAAAATGCGACTTCTGGCTTCGTGAAGTCCATTTTCTAGGCCATGTGGTAACCAAGGATGGGATTCATGTCGATCCATCCAAAGTAGATTCGATCAAGAACTGGCCTGCACCTAGTACACCGACAGAAATACGCCAATTCTTGGGTTTGGCAGGTTATTACAGACGGTTTATCAAAGACTTCTCAAAGATTGCACAGCCGCTTACATTACTGACACAGAAAGGTGTTGCTTACCGTTGGAGTGATACACAGGATACAGCGTTTCAGCACTTAAAGGATAGACTTTGTAGCGCACCTATCCTCTCATTGCCTGAAGGCACGGACAATTTTGTAGTCTACTGCGACGCATCTATCCAAGGTCTTGGATGTGTGTTGATGCAGCGGGATAAAGTTATTGCTTATGCTTCACGCCAACTTAAGATTCACGAACGGAATTACACTACGCACGATTTAGAGCTTGGAGCTGTTGTTTTTGCGCTCAAGATATGGCGACATTATCTGTATGGCACCAAGTGCACCATCTACACCGATCACAGGAGTCTTGAGCATATCTTCAAGCAGAAAGAATTGAACATGCGACAACGTCGATGGGTCGAGTTACTGAACGATTACGAATGTGCTATAAAGTACCATCCGGGCAAAGCCAATGTGGTGGCCGACGCCCTCAGTCGAAAGGATACTACACCTAGGCGTGTACGAGCGTTGCAACTCACTATTCAGTCTAGTCTTCCTTCACAGATACGAGAGGCTCAGGTAGAAGCATTGAAACCGGGAAACGTCAGGGCTGAAGCTCTACGCGGCTCAAGGCAACGGTTAGAACAAAGGGCAGACGGCGCCTATTATGTAACCGGACGCATCTGGGTCCCACTCTATGGCAACCTACGCAAGCTTGTAATGGATGAAGCTCATAAGTCTCGCTACTCAGTACATCCTGGTTCAGATAAGATGTACTACGACCTCAGAACTACATATTGGTGGCCTAGCATGAAGGTCCACATAGCAACTTACGTTAGCAAGTGTTTGACTTGTGCGAGAGTCAAAGCAGAATATCAGAAACCATCAGGCCCACTCCAACAACCTGAGATACCACAATGGAAATGGGAGCAAATTTCCATGGATTTTGTTACTGGCTTACCTAGATCTCAGCGCGGAAATGATACTATTTGGGTGATCGTGGATCGACTCACAAAGTCTGCTCACTTCTTGGCTATCAAGGAAACGGATAAGTTCTCCACTCTAGCAGACGTATACCTTAAAGAAGTTGTCTCGAGGCACGGGGTGCCCACATCTATTATCTCTGATCGTGACGCACGTTTTACTTCAGAACTGTGGCAAGCAATGCACAAATCTTTTGGCTCTCGATTAGACATGAGCACAGCTTACCATCCTCAGACAGACGGGCAGTCTGAGCACACTATTCAAACTCTAGAAGACATGCTTCGGGCGTGCGTAATTGACTTTGGCAAAGGCTGGGAAAAACATTTGCCACTTGTGGAATTTTCGTACAACAACAGTTACCACACCAGCATTAAAGCTGCTCCATTTGAGGCATTGTACGGGCGTAAATGCCGATCACCTCTTTGTTGGGCAGAGGTGGGTGACAGTCAGATCACAGGTCCAGAAATGGTAGTTGATACTACTGAAAAGATTGCTCAAATACGACAACGCATGGCGGCAGCTCGTGACCGTCAGAAAGTATACGCCGATAAAGACAGGAAAATACTCGAATTCCAAGTTGGGGATCGAGCACTACTCAAAGTTTCACCTTGGAAGGGTGTTGTTCGTTTTGGCAAACGAGGCAAACTCAATCCACGATACGTTGGACCATTTGAAGTCATAGAAAAGATAGGCAAAGTGGCCTACAGACTGAACTTACCAGCTGAACTCAGTGCAGTTCACAACGTCTTTCATGTGTCGAATCTGAAGAAGTGGCAGTCAGATGAGACCTTCATAGTCCCTTTGAAGGAGCTCACTATCGACGAACGGTTGCATTTCGTCGAAGAACCAGTTGAGATCACGGACCGGGATGTTAAGGTCCTCAAGAACACCAGAATACCTCTTGTTCGAGTTCGTTGGAACTCCCGTCGTGGCCCAGAGTTCACCTGGGAACGTTTAGACCAAATGGAACTCAAATATCCCCAGTTGTTCGAAAACAATGCAACTACTACTGAGGCTGAAGCTACTACAGAATTTCGGGAAGAAATTCCAAATCAACGGGGGAATGATGTGACACCCCAGGAGAACCAGTAAACGATAACTTACCTAGCTTCCTCAGTAATCGCATGCTAAATTTTGGGACGAAATTTCTTTCAAGTTGGGGATAACGTGACAACTCGAATTTCCAAGATTCTATCTTCGCATTTAGTGCACGCTATTTTTTTTTTATTTTAGTTGTTTGTTAATACGACTCGTTGTTTCACAACGCTTACCTTTGTAATACGTTAAATGGAACTGCGATTGATATTTTATAATGGGGATCCATAATATTTATTATATGTGAGTGTATGTTAACAAGGTTTTGTATTAGTTAACATGTTAATTAATGATGGAACTTACTGAAATCAAGCACCCATGAAAACACCCAAGTGGTGAAAACACTTTAAGTGTTTTCGTCCATGTGGCTGGCGAAATCAGAGATGGGCTTGGCCCATGGCCCAGTATATTGAGATATTTTATAAACAATCTTCTCTGAGAAGTCTCACATTTACCAAAACATATCTTATCACTTTGTCTCTCTCTACCTCTGAAAACCCACAAGGAGAACTCATCTTGAAGCAAAACCTCTGTTTAAATCCTTGGTTAGTGATCTTCATGTTCAGTTGTTTAAGATGCTTATCGTATGATTATTGGATGTTTAATCATGATGTATGAATATATGTGAATATGTGATTTATCATAGTGTGCTTGCTAGATAATTATCATCCACGAAGTGTCTGTATATTTGATATTTTGATCAACAGTGGGTGTTTGTTAATGAATGATAAACTGATTAAATCGGGATCCTGGTATCATATGATGTTGGCAAATTATATATTACATATCAATGATTGATTTAAATGACTTGTAGATGATTAAACATGTAACTGTAGTGAGATTTAGTTGCTGGGTTAAGTTACAGTGAGTTTGGAGAAGATGATAATGTTCAACGAAAACACCCCCACCATCTTTAAAGTGGACGAAATCACTTTAAGTGATTTCGGCCCAAACAGTTCTGGCCCAAAGGGTTTTCGGCCCACATGTTGTTTTCGGCACTAGTTGGTTTTCGGCAAACATAAGTGTTTTCGGCACACTTGAAGTCCGATGAAAACCCTCTCAAATTTAACATATATGGGCGAAATCACTTAGTGATTTCGGCCCATGTGATCATGGCCCATAAAGGGATTTCGTCCAAGTAAGGGATTTCGGCTAAGGGGTAGTGTTTTCGGCATTAAGGGATTTCGGCCAAGGCGGGATTTCGAAATCCTGTTTTCATCCCATGTATTATGTGTATTACTAAACTGTTAGTTAATAACTCAGTTAATTAACTCTGTTAGTTGTTAAGTAAGTTAACTAGGTTAACTTTATTGAAATATGTAACCCTGTTAAGTGGGTAACTATGTTAAGTAAATAACCTTGTTAGTTTATTTACTCAGTCCATTAATTCAGTTAATATATTAACTTTATTAAGACTATTAGTTCTGTTAAGTATTAACACTGTTGGTTCAGTAAATTCAATTAGTTGAATTATTCTATTAAATATGCAACTTGTTAGCTTATTAACCTTATTAGTTTATTAACTGTGTTATTGGTTAATTATGTTAGAATTAACTGTGAAAGCTTTTATGTGAAACATGAATTGCATAAGTTGGATTTAACTGTTTACATGATACAAGATGCTAATGTCTAGGCACTTTGTGATATTACTGTGACACTAGTTCCATGTGAAACTTTAATAAACACTGTGAACTGATTGAGTATACATGCACTATAGGACTTGACTGATTAATTGTGAGCACTTAACTTAGCATACCGAGCAAACAAGGTGAGTTCACACTTCTACCAAGGCATGGGATTCCCGGGGTTGGGAATGGGTTGATTAATTGATTATTTATGCTTAAGACTTATCGGAATTACATACCATTGGCTTCGGGAGAGGAAGGTCAATGGTAGATACTACTAGACTAGTGATACATATACTTCTCTTCGCAAACATGCCGGGATCGGCCGCGATACTAGAACAATCTTCGCAAACATGCCTGGAATGGCCGCGAACCATACTTTAATCTTCGCAAACATGCCTGGAGGGCCGCGATACAAATAAACCTAGTCTAGAAAACATGGGAAACCCCCACTAAACTTCGCAAACATGCCTTGAGGGCCGCGATGCTATTACATACGATACATGATTACTAATCGAACATACGATTTATGAAATGAACATTATAACTAGATAACCAACTGTGAACTCGCTCAACTAGTTGTTGACTTTCTGTTACATGCCTTGCAGGACCATAGGTACTTTTGGAGCTTGCACGGGAGGCACAGTCGTTGTGGACATGGATCGTGAATGTGTTGTTAAACATTATAACATTTTGTACTTAAACTTATGTTGGGTTTTACATTAATGCTTCCGCTACACACTTGTTTATATTTGGTTTTGGAAACACCTATCGTATTGATGAATGGCTTTTACTATATATATTTATGTTCAATATGATTGGTGGCTTGATCCTGGTCATGTCACGCCTCCAAGCGGTGGTACTCCGCATGTGGATTTTGGGGGTGTGACAGATTGGTATCAGAGCCATTGGTTATAGAGAACTCGGTTTTAATAAGGGGAAAACGTTTTTATTAAAACCAGACTATAACCAGAACAGTGCTCAACGATCCACAACGACGCCTCGCTCCACGTGCAAGACTCATCACTCTAGGTAATATGGTACATGTCTTATTGCCTACTTGCTAGAATTGCATAGAACTTTGCTCCGGGTATGCTTAGGTTAACTTAACACTATTGCATGAGAACACTTGTGTGATTATTCTATTTTCGTGTTAATTGTACGTTAATTGTTTAAATCGTTTATTCACACGATTTGGTTGTTTTAAAACTATACATGGTTATAATATGTTAAACTGTGCTTGATGGATATGCTATACATATGTTGTGCATTATTATTAGACATATATTATTGTGGAATGTGTATATTAATATTGGACATATATGGTTGTGAGGTTTGTATAACTAAACAAGAACCCCATGGCCGAATACACTCCTATACTGAAAACCCCACCTGAAATCACTTTGGTGGCGAAAACACCTTAGTGTTTTCGTCCACTATTGATCAACGAAATCAACTTATGGGCTTTGGCCCATTAGCGAGGTAGTATAGGATTACTTTATCCTGTGCACGTATTTGATAACTAACAGAAACCCTAATCACACTTTATCTCTCTCTCGCTACCTTTGAAACCCGACGGCTGCCCCTCTTGCTCGAAGTCGAATCCCCTTCGTGACCATCCTTTGTTTCGGTTAGTGTTTTTCTTATGGATGTTTCTGGACGTGTTGTTCTGTGATGCATGATAAGATTAGGCTATATGTGTATGATGCATACTTGATGATTTAAATAAATCACTAATAACTGTTCGACCATTGAAGGATGAGAATGATTGTTATATACATATTGTCTACAAACTGTTATGTTTATTGGATGAAGTACACATGTGAGTAAGTCGTTTACTAGGTGATGTGGCTTGTGGATTGAATGTGATTGCATGATTACACAGTTACACATAATCTAATCGGCTGAATATAAACATGGCGGCTCATATACAACTAAACAAAATCATGTGGACACTTGATGATGATTGTCAGTGGGGGTATTATATACATGAGTAATGATTATGATGATTATGGTCCAATTGTATTAGGAATAAGAGTTTGGTTGTCGGTTACCTATTGCTTGTGTATGTGATCATGTCAGTGGCCATGTGATGTTCATATGAATATATAAATTGCTAAGTCATACAAGTATAACTAGATTTAATACAATCAGTAGTGCTCTCGATTAAATAAATGATATGCTGATTAGATTATGGTTTTGGATTTCACAATGGTTTGGTAGTTAACTTTATTGACTATGTTAGATTCATGTAACACTCTGTTAAGTGGATAACTTTTATTAACCTTATTAGTTCTGATTGACACTGTTATATATGTTAAGTATGTTAAGTGTGTAAACTCCATTAAGCATATTAGCGCTGATAAGCATGACGAATTGTAAGGGACTTACATGTGACTTGGAACCTTGTATGAATTGATCAACTGGTTGTGTGTACACAATCATAACTGCAAATCCCGCTTTGTGACATAAATCGTGTATGAATCTTTACAAATCAGAACTGATTGATTATACGTGCATAATATAGGACGTGATTGATTACTTGCGAGCACCTAGTTAAGCATACCGAGCAAACCAAGGTGAGTTCACACCCTTACAAAGGCATGGGATTCCCATGGCTGGGAATGGGTTTTGAATATTGGGATTGAGTACTGTTTCAGACTTTTACTGTTACTAGACTACCTACCATTGTCCGTGGATGCGCAGGATACATACGTAAAACCTACGTATACTTGTAATTACCACTGTCCTCTGGTGACGAAGGACACTTACGTAAAACCTACGTAAACACATACACACTACTGTCTTCGGGTTAAGAAAGACACTTACATAAAACCTACGTAAACCCCGCGTACTACTGTCCTCGGTTTGTGAAGGGCACTTACGTAAAGCCTATGTAAACCACATACGCAGTCCTGTTCTCGGGTTGGGAAGAACACTTATGGTATAACTTGTCTAGTAAACATCAATACGGGAAACCCCCACTGGTAGTACATACAACATGGGAAGCCCCCACCTATTGAACATACAAGCGATCTAGTTAATAACGCATAGATATGCAACGAACTTACTTTCTGTGAACTCGCTCAACTAGTTGTTGACTCTTTGTTACATGCCTTGCAGGACCTTAGGTACATTTGGAGCTTGCACGGGAGGCACGGTCGTTGTGGACAAGGATCATGATTGCTTTGATTAAACATTTGACACTTCACACTTATACTATGATTGGGTTTATTATTTTGCTTCCGCTAAACATTGAATCATACTTATGTTTTGAACACCTCTCATATTGGTTTGGGTTGAATTACATTTACTATTTACATTGTTCAATATGATTGGTGGCTTGATCCTGGTCAGTCACGCCTCCAAGCGGTAGTACTCCGCGTGTGGATTTTGGGGGTGTGACAGATTGGTATCAGAGCCATTGGTTATAGAGAACTCGGTTTTAATAAGGGGAAAACGTTTTTATTAAAACCAGACTATAACCAGTACAGTGCTCAACGATCCAAAACGACGCCTCGCTCCACGTGCAAGACTCAACATCTTAGGTAATAAGGTTTATGTTTATTGCCTACATGCTAGAATTAAGTAGAACTTTGCTCGTGGTATGCTTAGATTACATTGTTTACTATTCGTTACTGCTTGAAAACGCTTATGTGCTCACTCTCTTCTGTCATCGCACGAATCGCGAACCTCTCTTACTTATGTTATCTTTGTTATGAAGATCATGTCTGGACGCATTAACCTAACACAAGCCCAGTTGACGGCTCTCATTACTGAACAAGTTACTGCGGCAGTTGCAGCCGCACAAGCAGGAGGTATACCCTGCAGTTGTAACTCACACTAGGATCTTTAAATCCTACATTCCTAAACCAACACTTGTGTTTAACTTTGTCCTGTTCTTACACATTAGGTCAACCCGCTCAGCAACCTGTTTGCACTTTCAAGACTTTCATGGACTGTCGTCCTACTACTTTCAGTGGCACGGAGGGAGCAGTTGGACTCCTCCATTGGTTTGAAAAGCTTGAGTCAGTATTTGAAATGTGTGAATGCCCTGAGGCATGCAGGGTGAAGTATGCTACCGGTACTCTCGAGGGTTTAGCCCTCACATGGTGGAAAGCCCAGGTCCAAATGCTGGGGTTGGTTGCTGCTAACGCCACCCCATGGAACAATTTTAAAGAGATGATCAAGGAGGAATATTGCAGTCGTGACGATATTCATAAGCTGGAAGTCGAGTTCTTCAACCTCAAGATGACGGGGTCAGAAATTGAGGCGTTTACAAAGAGATCAAATGAGCTTGCATTACTGTGTCCTACTATGGTGGACCCTCCAATTAAGCGTATCGAACTATATCTTAAGGGTCTAAATCCAGAGATCCAAAGTCATGTGACTTCAGCAAACCTTGCCACCTACCAGCAGGTTGTTCAGTTGGCTCACCGTCTCACTGATCAGGCGGTGGAGCAGAATAGGTTGCCTAAACGTCTCAGCACTACTACTACCGCTACCACTTCAGCTACTCCTGCTACCCCCAGTGATAACAAGAGAAAATGGGAGGGGGATTCCAGCAAAGGTTCAGTTTCAGTTCAGTCTCAGGTGCAACATCGAAGGACTGACAACTATCAGAGTCCTAGTCAGCAATCTTCGGGCAGTCACTGGCAGGGTGGTTATCGGGGGAACCTCCCAAGGTGCAACAACTGTAACAGGCATCACAGTGGCCAGTGCAACAAGGGTCACTGCCAGAGGTGCCTCAAGATGGGCCATGAGGCCAAGGATTGTAGGAGCCTGCGGCCTGCGAATCAGAATCAGCAGCAGCAGCAAACACCGCAGAATCAGCAACAGGGCAACAAAGGATGTTTTCATTGTGGCGCTGAAGGTCACTTCAAAAGACACTGCCCTCAGTTAAACCGAAACCAGAACAACAACAACAACCAGGGCAATGGGAACAACAACAACGGGGGAAACAACAATGATGGGAACAACAATGGTGCTAGGGGTCGTGCTTTTGTGATTGGTCAGGGGGACGCGAGGAATGATCCTAATGTGGTTATGGGTAAGTTTCTTCTCGACGACTTTTATGTTACTGTATTGTTTGATTCGGGTGCGGATACAAGTTATGTGTCTTTGAAAGTTAGCCAAATGTTAAAACGTGCACCAACTCCTTTAAACACCAAGCATGTGGTAGAATTAGCTAATGGTAAGAGTCTAGAGGCCACACACATAGTTCAGGGTTGTAATCTTATCCTCGCTGGTCAGACTTTCTCTATCGATCTCATCCCTATAACTCTGGGTAGTTTCGACATCGTCATTGGTATGGATTGGTTATCCCAACAGCAAGCAGAGATCTTATGCAAGGAGAAGATCATTCGTATTCCTCGTTCTGGCAAGGAACCTCTCGAAGTTCAAGGCGACAAGACTGGTGTCGTGAGTGGCATCATTTCCTTCTTGAAGGCTCAGAAGTGTTTGCGAAAGGGCCACACTGCAATATTAGCACTTGTTACTGATACATCGAAGAAAGAGAACAAGATTGAGGATATTCCTGTTGTACGTGATTTTCCGCAAGTGTTTCCTGAAGAGTTACCTGGGTTACCGCCTCATCGCCAGGTCGAATTTCAGATCGAGTTAGCTCCAGGAGCAGCACCTATAGCTCGAGCACCTTATCGCTTAGCTCCAACTGAACTGGAAGAACTGTCTAAGCAATTGCAAGAACTCTTGGAAAAGGGTTTCATTCGTCCTAGCTCTTCGCCTTGGGGAGCTCCAGTGCTATTCGTGAAGAAGAAAGACGGTACTTTCAGAATGTGCATTGATTACCGTGAACTAAACAAGGTGACAGTGAAGAACCGCTATCCTCTGCCATGTATTGATGATTTATTCGACCAGTTGCAAGGGTCGAGCTACTACTCCAAAATAGACTTGAGGTCAGGTTACCATCAGCTGAGAGTCCGGGATGAGGATGTCTCCAAGACAGCATTCAGAACACGATACGGCCATTATGAGTTTTTGGTCATGCCATTCGGGCTAACGAACGCGCCTGCGGTTTTCATGGATCTTATGAACAGGGTGTGCAAACCTTATCTTGACAAGTTCGTTATTGTTTTAATCGACGACATCCTGATCTATTCGAAGAGTCAGGAGGAACACGAGCATCACTTACGACTTATTTTGGAACTCCTTCGAACGGAACATCTCTACGCCAAGTTTTCAAAATGCGACTTTTGGCTTCGTGAAGTCCACTTCCTAGGCCACGTGGTAAACAAGGTTGGGATTCATGTTGATCCATCCAAGGTAGATTCGATCAAGAACTGGCCTGCACCTCGTACACCAACAGAAATACGCCAATTCTTGGGTTTGGCGGGTTATTACAGACGATTCATCAAAGACTTCTCAAAGATTGCACAGCCGCTTACACTACTGACACAGAAAGGTGTTGTTTATCGTTGGGGTAATGCACAGGAAACAACGTTTCAACACTTAAAGGATAGACTTTGTAGCGCACCTATCCTCTCATTGCCTGAAGGCACCGATGATTTTGTGGTTTACTGCGACGCATCAATTCAGGGTCTTGGTTGCGTATTGATGCAGCGGGATAAAGTCATAGCCTACGCTTCACGCCAACTCAAAGTTCATGAAAAGAACTACACTACGCACGATCTAGAGCTGGGAGCAGTTGTTTTTGCACTCAAGATATGGAGACACTACCTGTATGGTACCAAATGTGCTATCTACACTGATCACAGAAGCCTCGAACATATTTTCAAACAGAAGGAACTGAATATGCGACAACGACGATGGGTCGAACTGCTGAATGACTACGAATGCTCGATCAGGTACCACCCAGGCAAAGCCAATGTTGTGGCTGACGCCCTCAGTCGAAAGGACACCGTGCCTAAGCGCGTGCGAGCTTTACAACTCACTATACAGTCTAATCTTCCTTCTCAGATACGAGATGCTCTGGTAGAAGCATTGAAACCAGAAAACGTCAGGGCTGAAGCCCTACGCGGCTCAAGGCAACGCTTAGAACAGAAGGAAGATGGTGCTTACTATGTCACAGGACGCATTTGGGTCCCACTTTATGGCAGCCTACGAGAGCTTGTGATGGATGAGGCACACAAGTCTCGCTACTCGGTACATCCTGGTTCGGATAAAATGTACCACGATATCAAAACTACATACTGGTGGCCTAGCATGAAGGCCCACATAGCAACCTACGTCAGCAAGTGCTTGACTTGTGCGAGAGTCAAAGCCGAATACCAGAAACCTTCAGGCCCCCTCCAACAACCAGAGATACCGCAATGGAAATGGGAACAAATTTCCATGGATTTTATTACTGGCCTACCTAGATCTCAGCGCGGAAATGATACTATATGGGTGATCATGGATCGACTCACAAAGTCTGCCCACTTCTTGGCTATCAAGGAAACGGATAAGTTCTCCACACTAGCAGACATATATCTTAAGGAAGTTGTCTCGAGGCACGGAGTGCCCACCTCTATTATTTCCGATCGTGATGCACGTTTCACTTCAGAACTTTGGCAAGCGATGCACAAATCCTTCGGCTCACGATTAGACATGAGCACAGCTTATCATCCTCAGACGGATGGACAGTCTGAGCGCACTATTCAAACTTTAGAAGACATGCTTCGTGCGTGTGTAATCGATTTCGGAAACGGCTGGGAAAACATCTCCCGTTAGTGGAGTTCTCGTATAACAATAGTTATCACACCAGCATCAAAGCCGCTCCATTCGAGGCATTGTACGGACGTAAATGCCGGTCACCTCTTTGTTGGGCGGAGGTGGGTGATAGTCAAATCACAGGTCCAGAAATGGTAGTTGATACTACAGAAAAGATTGCTCAGATACGACAACGCATGGCGGAAGCTCGTGACCGTCAGAAAGCATACGCAGATAAAGGCAGAAAATTACTCGAGTTCCAGGTTGGGGACCGAGCGCTACTAAAAGTTTCACCCTGGAAGGGTGTTGTTCGTTTTAGCAAACGCGGCAAACTTAATCCACGATACATTGGACCATTCGAAGTTATAGAGAAAATAGGCAAAGTGGCCTACAGACTGAACTTACCAGATGAACTCAGTGCAGTTCACAAAGTCTTTCACGTGTCGAATCTGAAGAAGTGTCTGTCAGATGAGACCCACATAGTTCCTTTGAAGGAGCTCACTATCGATGAACAGTTGCGATTCGTTGAGGAACCAGTTGAAATCACGGACCGGGATGTTAAGGTCCTCAAGAACATGAGAATCCCTCTTGTTCGAGTTCGTTGGAACTCCCGTCGTGGCCCAGAGTTCACCTGGGAACGAGAAGATCAAATGAAACTCAAGTATCCCCAGTTATTCGGAAACAGTGCAACCACTACTGAGGCTGAAGCTACTACAGAATTTCGGGACGAAATTCCAAATCAACGGGGGGATGATGTGACACCCCAGGAAAAATCAGTAAACAACACATCACAACTAGCTTCCTCAGTAACCGCGTGCTAAATTTCGGGACGAAATTTCTTTCAAGTTGGGGATAATGTGACAACTCGAGTTTTCAAGATTCTATTTTCGTGTTAATTGTACGTTAATTGTTTAAATCGTTTATTCACACGATTTGGTTGTTTTAAAACTATACATGGTTATAATATGTTAAACTGTGCTTGATGGATATGCTATACATATGTTGTGCATTATTATTAGACATATATTATTGTGGAATGTGTATATTAATATTGGACATATATGGTTGTGAGGTTTGTATAACTAAACAAGAACCCCATGGCCGAAAACACTCCCATACTGAAAACCCCATCTGAAATCACTTTGGTGGCGAAAACACCTTAGTGTTTTCGTCCACTATTGATCAACGAAATCAACTTATGGGCTTTGGCCCATTAGCAAGGTAGTATAGGATTACTTTATCTTGTGCACGTATTTGATAACTACCAGAAACCCTAATCACACTTTATCTCTCTCTCGCTACCTTTGAAACCCGACGGCTGCCCCTCTTGCTCGAAGTCGAATCCCCTTCGTGACCATCCTTTGTTTCGGTTAGTGTTTTTCTTATGGATGTTTCTGGACGTGTTGTTCTGTGATGCATGATAAGATTAGGCTATATGTGTATGATGCATACTTGATGATTTAAATAAATCACTAATAACTGTTCGACCATTGAATGATGAGAATGATTGTTATATACATATTGTCTACAAACTGTTATGTTTATTGGATGAAGTACACATGTGAGTAAGTCGTTTACTAGGTGATGTGGCTTGTGGATTGAATGTGATTGCATGATTACACAGTTACACATAATCTAATCGGCTGAATATAAACATGGCGGCTCATATACAACTAAACAAAATCATGTGGACACTTGATGATGATTGTCAGTGGGGGTATTATATACATGAGTAATGATTATGATGATTATGGTCCAATTGTATTAGGAATAAGAGTTTGGTTGTCGGTTACCTATTGCTTGTGCATGTGATCATGTCAGTGGCCATGTGATGTTCATATGAATATGTAAATTGCTAAGTCATACAAGTATAACTAGATTTAATACAATCAGTAGTGCTCTCGATTAAATAAATGATATGCTGATTAGATTATGGTTTTTGATTTCACAATGGTTTGGTAGTTAACTTTATTGACTATGTTAGATTCATGTAACACTCTGTTAAGTGGATAACTTTTATTAACCTTATTAGTTCTGATTGACACTGTTATATATGTTAAGTATGTTAAGTGTGTAAACTCCATTAAGCATATTAGCGCTGATAAGCATGACGAATTGTAAGGGACTTACATGTGACTTGGAACCTTGTATGAATTGATCAACTGGTTGTGTGTACACAATGTTAACTGCAAATCCCGCTTTGTGACATAAATCGTGTATGAATCTTTACAAATCAGAACTGATTGATTATACGTGCATAATATAGGACGTGATTGATTACTTGCGAGCACCTAGTTAAGCATACCGAGCAAACCAAGGTGAGTTCACACCCTTACAAAGGCATGGGATTCCCAGGGCTGGGAATGGGTTTTGAATATTGGGATTGAGTACTGTTTCGGACTTTTACTGTTACTAGACTACCTACCATTGTCCGCGGATGCGTAGGACACATACGTAAAACCTACGTATACTTGTAATTACCACTATCCTCTGGTGACGAAGGACACTTACGTAAAACCTACGTAAACACATACACACTACTGTCTTCGGGTTAAGAAAGACACTTACGTAAAACCTACGTAAACCCCGCGTACTACTGTCCTCGGTTTGTGAAGGGCACTTACGTAAAGCCTACGTAAACCACATACGCAGTCCTGTTCTCGGGTTGGGAAGAACACTTATGGTATAACTTGTCTAGTAAACATCAATATGGGAAACCCCCACTAGTAGTACATACAACATGGGAAGCCCCCACCTATTGAACATACAAGCGATCTAGTTAATAACGCATAGATATGCAACGAAATTACTTTCTGTGAACTCGCTCAACTAGTTGTTGACTCTCTGTTACATGCCTTGCAGGACCTTAGGTACATTTGGAGCTTGCACGGGAGGCACGGTCGTTGTGGACAAGGATCATGATTGCTTTGATTAAACATTTGACACTTCACACTTATACTATGATTGGGTTTATTATTTTGCTTCCGCTAACCATTGAACCATACTTATGTTTTGAACACCTCTCATATTGGTTTGGGTTGAATTACATTTACTATTTACATTGTTCAATATGATTGGTGGCTTGATCCTGGTCAGTCACGCCTCCAAGCGGTAGTACTCCGCGTGTGGATTTTGGGGGTGTGACACTAAACATGCTTGGTCGGATCCTAATGATCGATCAAACGGGTCGAGTTCGAAAGTCTAAGCGGGTGTTTTGTCCGCTTGAGTTACGACTCTACACAAGCACTAAACTAAAAGTGACGAGCTAAACATGCTAAAACATGTTTAGTTAAGTTAGAAAACATGTTTGGTATCAAAATAAACGGTTTTGATACCCAAAAGTAGTTTGGTTACAAAATATGCGAGAATGTGCATTTTGGCCGAAACTACGACTCGTCACTGAGCCTAGATAACATGGTAATCAGTAGGTATAGTCACTAGGGACTATAACCATCGTGATTACGCTCACGTTATGAAGTTCAAACGAACTTCGCATTGACCATAAACTGGTCAATGCAGAAAGTCAAACGCAGTTTGACTTTTAAGCTAAAAACGCATAAAAAGAACGAAAGAATACTTACAAAAGGTCCCCGCAAGCAAAATCTTGACCCAAGTAGCTCAGGTATGAAGCAAAGGCTTCAACTTAGAGCATTTTAGATCAGATTTTGAGTGAGGATGAAGTGAAGCGAGTGTTGCTATTTATAGAGAATCAAGAACCATTAGGATCGTTCATCGTAAAACATGCTTCAATCTGGACCGTACACATATGGCCCATGGTTTTGGGATACTAGGGGTGCCCCAAAACCAGCTAACGGTATTGAAAATGTTACAAAATAGACCCCCAAGTTCGACCTCATTGCTGAAAAATGCCAAAATTCAAGTTTCTGTCTAGATCAGGTGCTGGCGTCGCGACACGGACATGGCAGGAGGTGGTGGCGCAGTGCCACCAGGTGACAGTTTCTGCAAAGTTTCAAAAATGACAGTTTTGGTCCCTTCACGTGTTTAAGGCCTTTTTCAACGCGTTTAAACCCTGTTAACCTCATTTCAAGGCTCTAAAATGAAGTTAAAGTATAGGGAACTCAAAACATGCTCAAAAACATCTCGGATGTCGGTTCGTTTGGTCGTACGGTTGCGTTATTCGGTTAATTACGACGGAAGTCGTAACGAACGCAAAAACGATCTAAATTAAGCGACGAATGGAATATTCTTATGCCAAACACTAAAATAAAATATTTTAATGCTTACATAAATTTTTGGATATCCGGATGTATTCAGAACGAAAGATATGCGCGAAAATGCAAACTTGTGCACTTTTTGATGCTTTTAGTCCCTATTGATCAATAAAGTTTATTTTAGCATACCGAACCCCTCAAAGCCTATTTCTAAGCTATGTAAAGGATATTTAGGGTATGTTCAACATATGATAAAGTTTCGGAATGTTCGTTACTATACAAATCGATATAGTTTCGCAGTTTGACACAAATAGTCCCTGCGATCGAACAAACTTGATTTCAACACACCAAACCATCCAAAACTTATTTCTAAGTTATGTGGAGGTTATTTAAGGTACGCTAATCCTATTTCACTATTCCAGAGTGTTTGTTGCATTAAAATGGTTATATTTACGCATCTGTTTGCGTATAACCTTCCAGAAAGCGATTTAAAGCTTGAAATCGGAATCGAATCAAATCGTAAAATCATCAAACACAAATACACACATAATAACACCAAAACACATATAATAACACCAAAGCACAATGTTTTATTGAAAATTGACATTGTTTTACATCATACATCGATTATAGAACACAGTTGTCACAGTCTCCCCTACTTCAGGAAATTTCGTCCCGAAATTTTAACTAGAGGAAGCTTGGGAAAAAAAATGCGGATACTTCGTCTTCATCTGGTCCTCACATTCCCAAGTAAACTCTGGGCCACGTTTGGAATCCCAGCGAACTTTGACCAATCGAATCCGTTTGTTCTTCAACTGTTTGAATGCACGGTCCGTTATCTCCACAGGTTTCTCGACAAAGTGCATCAATTCATCGATTTGGATTTCGTCGAGTGGAATGTGAAGATCAGCGTCAGCTAAACACTTTCGCAAATTGGACACGTGAAAATTCAGATGAATATTTCCAAGCTCTAGAGGTAGCTCTAGTCGATAGGCAACCTTTCCAATTCTTTCAACAATCTTAAATGGTCCAACATATCGGGGTGCAAGTTTTCCTTTCTTTCCAAATCTAACCACTCCCTTCCAAGGTGACACCTTGAGTAGGAAGCGGTCTCCGATTTGAAATTCTAAGGGTTTGCGTCGCATATCTGCATAACTCTTTTGACGGCTTCGAGCTGTCACAAGATTATCTTGGATTTTCTTGATTTTGTCTGTTGTTTCTAGAATGAGCTCAGGTCCAGTAAGCTGAGCTTCACCGATCTCATTCCAACAGACAGGTGAATGACATTTTCGACCATAGAGAGCTTCGAATGGTGCCATATTAATACTAGCATGATAACTATTGTTGTAAGATACCTCGATCAATGGCAGATGAGAATCCCAATTACCACGAAAGTCTATCTCGCATGCTCTAAGCATATCCTCCAAAGTTTGAATCGTCCTCTTAGATTGACCATCTGTTTGGGGATGATAAGCAGTGCTTAGATTTAGTTGGGTTCCCAAAGCAGATTGTATGGTCTTCCAGAAATGAGATGAAAATCGAGCATCACGATCGGAAATAATATCCAAAAGAACTCCATGTCGTGATACCATCTCATCCACATAAATCTTTCCAAGTTTATCAGCAGATAGATCCTCGCGAATCGGAATAAAATGAGCTGATTTCGTTAATCGATCGATAACAACCCAAATAACATCATGACCTTTAGATGTACGCGGTAATTTAGTGAAGAGATCCATTGCAATGTTCTCCCACTTCCAAACCGGTATCTCTGGTTGTACAAACAAACCAGAAGGTAGTTGATGTTCAACCTTGACTTTGAGACAAGTTAGGCATTTCGAAACATACAAGGCAACGTCCTTCTTCATACCAGGCCACCAATACTGGGTACGAATATCCTTGTACATTTTATCAGCACTAGGATCGATAGAATATCGAGACTTGTGAGATTCATCCATAACCAAGGTGCGAAGATCATCTTGTTTTGGAATCCACAAACGATCCTTGAAGTATAGCAATCCATCGTCCTTTGTTTCGAGTTTAAGCTCGAGTTGACGTGGTAATTCCTTACCCATCAAATTTTGTGAAACACAAAATTGTTGAGCTTGAAGGACACAAGTTTGAAGATCAGATAGAGTTCGAACAGAATGAAGCTTGACTCGTTCCTTTCGACTAAGCGCATCGGCTATGACATTCGCCTTCCCAGGATGGTAGCGAATTTCGCAATCGTAATCGTTTAAGAGTTCAACCCAACGCCATTGCCTCATGTTCAACTCCTTCTGATTAAGAATATGCTAGAGACTTTTGTGGTCTGTGAAAACCACACACTTCGTTCCATAGAAGTAGTGTCTCCAGATTTTAAGCACAAAGACCACAGCACCTAACTCAAGATCATGAGTCGTATAGTTCTTCTCGTGAACTTTCAATTGTCTAGACGCATAAGCTATGACTTTACCTCGTTGCATAAGAACGCAACCAAGTCCCAGATTCGACGCGTCACAGTAGACAACAGAATCATCGTTTCCCTTAGGTAGAGATATAACAGGAGCATCACAGAGCTTCCGTTTCAGCGTTTGGAACACTTCTTCTTGCTTAGGTCCCCACTCAAAAGGCTTATTCTTCTGAGTTAAAGTAGTGAGTGGAACCGCGATCTTAGAGAAATTAGAAATGAATCGACGATAATAACCAGCAAGACCAAGAAAAGATCGAATTTCTGTAGGTGTCGTCGGTGTATTCCTGTCCTTAATAGCAGCAATCTTGGATGGATCTACATGAATACCCTGCTCGTTGACTATATGACCCAAGAACTGAACTTCTTTAAGCCAAAATTCACACTTGGAGAATTTAGCAAAAAGTTGTTCCTTCTTAAGGAGTTCCAATGTTAAGCGAAGGTGTTGCTCTTGCTCGACTTGAGACTTTGAATAAATGAGAATATCGTCGATGAACACAATGATGAACTTGTCTAAATAAGGTTTACAGACCCTATTCATTAAGTCCATAACGATAGCTGGGGCATTCGTCAAACCAAAAGGCATGACAGTGAACTCGTAATGCCCATATTTTGTACGGAAAGCAGTTTTGGGAATATCTTCTTCGAGAACACGAAGCTGATGATACCCAGAATGCAGATCGATCTTGGAAAAGCATGAAGCACCTTGCAGCTGGTTGAAGAGATCATCAATTCGAGGTAGGGGATATCGATTCTTGATGGTAAGCTTATTAAGCTCACGATAATCGATACACATTCGAAAAGATCCATCTTTCTTTTTCACAAAGAGGACAGGAGCTCCCCAAGGCGAAAAGCTCGGACGGATGAATCCTTTATCAGATAACTCTTGAAGCTGTTTCGATAACTTTTGCATCTCCGACGGTGCAAGACGATAAGGTGCTTTCGCAATCGGGTTGGAATTGGGTACAAGGTCAATATGAAACTCGACTTGACGAACTGGAGGCGAACCGGTCAGTTCATCGGGAAACACCTCTGGATAATCCCAAACAATCGGAATATCCTGAATACTCTTGCTCTTGCCTTTCTCCTCGGTGACATGTGACAGAAAAGCAACATATCCTTTTCGAAAATAACTTTGGGCTTTTGTACACGACATAAGCTTCAATCCACCAGATGGTTTCTCGTCACGAACTTCCAGAACATCGCCAGACGGAAGAGGAATATGAACAATCTTATTGAAACAAACCACCTCAGCATGATGTTTGGTTAACCAATCCATCCCCACGATAATATCGAAGCTCCCAAGTTGCATCGGTGTGAGGTCAATGGGAAAAAAAGATGGTTATCAAGGTTTAACTGACAATCACGAATAACAGAATCAAGAACAAGAGGTTTACCAGTAGCAACTTCGACAGATAAGGGTTTCCTCAGTTTAGTTCTAGGTATCGCAAGTAAAGGTTCAAAAGATAACGAAACAAAACTTCTATCGGCACCAGAATAAAAAAGAATAGATGCAGGTTGATTGTTAACGAGAAATGTACCATTGACCACCTCGTTGTCAGCCCTCGCTTCGTTGGCATTCAAGTTGTACGCTCATCCATGGGTGGAATTTACATTCGCGTTGACATTTGCGTTTGGATTCACATTTGCATTCACCAATCTCGGACAGTTGTTGCGGAAGTGACCAAACTCTCCACAATTGAAGCATGAACCTGGTGGGAATCTAGCAGCATTCCCCTGAACTGGAGCTTGAACCTGAGCAGTTTGATTCTGACCCAAACGACAGACGTTGGCCAGATGCCCAAGTTTACCACACGTTGTGCATTGCTTACAAGCTTGCTGTGCAACATGATGACCGTTGCAGTGAGCACAATGAGGTGCGGTACCAGCATATACTTTCTTCGCAGGCGGTTGAGCCGGTGGGTTTTGAGGGTTCTGAACTGTAACTGCAAAATTCTGAGCACCCTTTCGCTATCTCGATTTCTTCGACGACTCGCCTTTCTTACCCTTACCCTTTTCCTTGTCAGAATCGGTCGACTTCTTTTTATCACCCTTGCGGGTGAGTTTACCCTTCCTGACTTTAGACTCAGTCAGGGTATCAGACAACTCGATCGCGTGACGTACAGTGGTAGGATTAATACCGGTCACAATATCCTGTATGGAATCGGGTAAACCATCAATATATCTCTCGATTGCTTTCTCCAGTGGGGTAACCATAGTGGGACACAACAGACTGAGTCCTTCAAAACGATCCATATACGCACGGTGTTCACCCCCATCTTGCTTTAAATCGTCAAACTCTCGTTCCAAAGCTCGAATTTCGTGATGGGGACAAAACTCTTTCATCATGAGAGCTCGAAGCTCTTCCCATGTTTGTGCCAATGCCACTTCGGCACCCCTATCACGCATAATTCTGTTCCACCACGTAAGAGCACGCTTCTCAAACACACTTGATGCAAATTAAACCTTACGCCCATTCGGACATTGCACATGTCTGAATGTGCTCTCGATACTTTCGAACCATTAAAGGAGCGCAGTTGCTCCTTGCGACCCAGAAAACTTTAGCGGCTTAGTAGAATTGAAATTCTGGAAATTACACTGTGCATTATTGTTGTTATTATTGTTGTTGTATAACTCGTGGATTTGGGTCACAACGCCTGGAAGCACAACAGCCATTTGCTGAGAGACAAGGGTTGCGACTTCTTCAGCAGTAAAAGATTGAGCATCACGTCGAGGAGGCATTGTCTAACAAGGAAATATGAGAAACGTGTGAGGTTGATAATTAGGAAAAACAAAAGAGGTATCGACAAAACCCAAGGAAGGCGATCATTTGTTCGTTACTTCGAACAAACAAACGACACGCAGTGACTAATCAAAGTAAATGAATCAAAATAATGTATCGCGAAGACATGCTCGCCTATAAGTGAACACTCACCCCAAGAGTTCCCAGGTAAGAGTGACTGGTCCGATTATGTGGATTTGTATGAACACTCTAGCCTTAGACAGAAAACTCAGGGTAAAGGCATTCACTCTTCCAGTTTGCACGTGTTCACATTATTTAGACCCAAACTTTGACGAGATTTTGAAAACTCAAAAGGCACCAAGCCAAATATGAGTCAAACTGGAAGGGTTCAAAACCTAGTAATCAATCATCCTAGAACGGATCATTAATTTTCGAAGTAGATTCTAATTTGTGTTCTCGTTGTGGTTATCACCTAAGGGTAGGTGACGGTTTTGTTTTAAAAATCTAAACGCAAATCCACTTGCGTTTGGGTCCTAAAAGTTATAGTCTAGGTCAAAGCATTACTAATAACCTAATTCCCTATAACCATTGACTCTGATACCAACTCTTCTGTCACACCCCGACCACGTAAAACAACAAATCGTGGCGGAAACGTCAGGGAGTGTTGTAACAGAATTATCGTTTCATAACCATGGCTACAAAAAGAGTTTCGTTTTATTTATTCATTAAGTAATTTACATTGTTTTAACACGAAACAAACAAGTTACATATCGATTATCATTATTATTATGTCACTAAGGCCTCGTCCAGATCCTATGTGACTCATGCATCCTAGCAATCAACATCAAGCAACATCACCTGAAACATATGTAAAAAACAAAGTCAGCAAAGAAATGCTGGCGAGTACATAGGTTTTATGAGAATGTCGGATTCATGGCTAGTTTACATGTTGCAATACCTTATTAAAAACTTTGTTTTGAAAAGAGTATAATATTGCAACGAAATTAACCAACTCAAATCAAGCGGGTTATAATTTATAAAACCTCGTAGCCATGATTCTTAACCCAAAAATATTTTTTTTAGTAAACCAAATTGTAAAACATCTCGTATTAACTCGTTAATAAATCTCGTATGGTTTATATCATTTCGAAAACATCGTTACATGACATCGTTTCAAAATCGTTTACCCAAGTGAACTAAATAACGCCACGGTATGTAATATGTTGAAAACACTTATATATAAGAAGTACCAACGGCGTATCTACCATGTTTTCACCATATTACACCCGTCCCGTTATCTAAACACTTAACCAAAAACCAATCGTTTATCCAATTCGTTTAACTCGTTTAAATCATTTCCAAATCGTTAACTCATTTAAATCGTTTAAATCATCCTCGTTTTAATTGTGAAAACTATTTATGGTCGTTTCGCTAATAACATTCAAACATTCGTGACTCGACTATCTCGCTTCTCGCCTTAACAAACCACCAAAGGGTAAGTTAATAATCAGATTCAGTCGTTACCCACCTAACCCACACATAACCATGGGTGCAATACGATAACGGGATTTGTCAGATCCTATGGTACCATAACCTAATACTGGTTGGCTTGATCAATGCTAATGAATGTCATTCGTTATGTAACTACAACCAACAAGTTCGTTCACATTATCGAAATTTTTATTAGTTTAGTATAAACCATCTTAATCGTTTTTGAAATCATCGTTATAATATCAAAAATCGTTTTGATACATATGAATCACCCCAAAACAATTGAAAACAGAAAAATAGGGGAACTATGTACTCACATGAAGTGCAAAGTATCCTCAATCAATAGAACTTCAACAAACTCAAGTAAACCAGAGAAATCAAGCAGCACCTAGTAATCGAATCACTAGTCAAACAAAAGACACCTAAATCGGAAGATCGGATAGAATGAGGTCTTGTAAACCAAATGAGTGTTGGAACTCATGTGATATGATTTAACAAAGCCTACGTCCTAAATCGGAACCTAACCTAAGTGCTTTCGACCCATTACGACCCATTAAGGTAGCTTATGCTACTTTAACGCGTCGTTCACGCAAATGCCCGTTCGAGTCGTCTAACTAGTCCTATGACAAGTATTATATGCCTAAACATGTTTAAATATGTTGCATAATCTGTTATGTGACAAAAGTTTATGTTACATATGCTTAATTACCAATTATGCATGAAAAGGACATTTTGGTCATTTACCTAAGGCATATAAACTACCTATCATATAACTAATTAAACCTAAGTGACCATAAGGTATAACCTCGGAAGGTTATTCCCTATACAACTATGGTCACTAAACATGCTTGGTCGGATCCTAATGATCGACCAAACGGGTCGAGTTTGAAAGTCTAAGCGGGTGTCTAGTCCGCTTGACTTACGACTCTACACAAGCACTAAACTAAAAGTGACGAGCTAAACATGCTAAAACATGTTTAGTTAAGTTAGAAAATAGGTTTGGTATCAAAACAAACGGTTTTGATACCCAAAAGTAGTTTGGTTACAAAATACGCGAGAATGTGCATTTTGGCCGAAACTACGACTCGTCACTGAGCCTAGATAACGTGGTAATCAGTAGGTATAGTCACTAGGGACTATAACCATCATGACTACGCTCACGTTATGAAGTTCAAATGAACTTCGCATTGACCATAAACTGGTCATGCAGAAAGTCAAACGCAGTTTGACTTTTAAGCTAAAAACGCATAAAAAGAACGAAAGAATACTTACAAAAGGTCCCTGTTATGGGTCATTTTCTGAATATATATATCCTGACTAATATCCTGCTTTTAATTGTTTGTTTGTGACCAGGATTCTGGACGGGGATATTGCTAACATCTTGGGCGATATCCTAAGTTTGAGTGAATTAAACACGTGCAGGTTAATGGCTGCAAGTTACTAACGGTCATCAGGACTTCTTCTCCTCAAGACTCGGGCGTATTTGTTATGAGGAAGCCGTTGAACCCGAAAGACTTGGTCCTCAACGTCAAGTGGGAATATTCGCTGGATCCCGGAAGTTTAGGATAGTTTGTTACATTATATTTACTATAAATAGATGGGGGCGGATCAGTTTAAGGCACACAATTTTTCACCGACACTCTCGAACACTTTCACTCTCTAGCTCATTGCAAACACCCACTTGTATTCAAATTTCATTGTAACATATAGTCGATCCGCACCACATCCTGCACTGTATCTTGACGTTTGAAGTAATAAGAAGAACAAGGCAGCTGCGATTGTCAGCTCCCGAGGTTTTATGCCGGCGATCTAGATTGATCAGGGATTTCCTCGTACATCTCGTGTCGTTTACTTTCCTTTTGCTCATAGTTTGATCATAGATACAGCTCTATCCTGAGCCGTATCCTGAATACTGATTTTCTAAATAACTTAACAAGCATATTTTCAATACACTTTCTAGCCCACTACCTCACTTAACTAATTTGATCACTAAATTGCTTAGGTAATTTTTGACCAAAAAAATTTGGCGCCCACCGTGGGGCAAGTGGTGCTTCTTTACTAAAAATTTTTGTGAAATCGCTAATCGGCTTTCTATTTTCAAAACTTTTTGCCACATTGTCCATAATGGCCTCAAGATCAAACATGAGTTCCTCTACTGTGTCTGCTATGACTTCTGCTACTACTGGTTCGGTGCTTCCACCACCTCCTCCAAGGATGCCAGCCTCTTCACGACCTCAGGATATTATCCCTACTCGCAGTGTTCAGGATCTGCTCCCGTTCTAGCTTCTAATGATGAAATTCTTACTTTATTTGGAAGTGTGCAGGAATATGAGGGCAGCAACAGGAAACAAACCAAATGCTTTTAAGGGAAATACAACTTCTGAAGTCTGGCTCGAGCAGATCTGCTGAGGATAATGTCACTCCATTACATCCCAGAACGTTGAACTTTAGTTCAGCTGTGTATACTGAGGATAACAGGGGGAATATTATGCCCAACCTTCCTCAGAATCATACTCCTGAAATACCCTCCTCGGTCAGGATGTCAACCATGAGGAGCTCAGGATATGCTTCAGGATATGGGCAAAATCCTCCAACGGGTAACATGTCAAATAATAATAATAATACTCATGCTACTAACAATAGTGGATCTTTGCAGGATACAGGTGTAACATCAGCACTTACTAGGGAACTTCAGAAGTTGAAGGACATGATATCTAGTGTACCTGGGGTGGTCCAGCCGATCCCGGAAGTGTCCCAAGACAGCCACAAGATATCTCGTTTTGCATATCCTATCTGTGATGCTGAGATCCCAAAGAGATTCCAAACCCCCAACATGAAACTTTATGATGGGACTACGGATCCTGAGGAGCATATTGCTCAGTATAAGGAAAGAATGGAGATTAACCCTATCCCTCCGGAGATCAAGGAAGCGTGCTTGTGCAAGGGATTTGGTTCTACTCTAACAGGATCAGCCTTAAAATGGCTGTTAAACGTTCCTCCGCACTCAATTACTTCGTTTGCTCATTTGGTTAATTTATTTAACAGTCAATTTTCTTGTAGTCGGAGTTTTGAGAAACTAACCAGTGATCTTTACAGGATAACTCAAGGGCCTCAGGAATCCTTGAGGGATTATGTGAACAAATTCAGTCGAGAATCCTTGGATATCCCACATCTTGATGTTGCAACAGCTGTGTAAGCTTTTAAGATGGGATTATAAAAGGATTCTCAGTTTTATCAGGATCTTGTAATGAATCCCTGCAGGAATCTCGACGAAGCTCGTAATAGGGCTTTGAGATATATCCGTCTGGAAGATAACAAGAAGATGCAAGAAAGGATGAACTCATCTAACACTTATGATTCAACTAACAGGAAGTCAGAATCCTCATTCAAGTCATATCGGCCTAAGCCATATGGTAGAAATGAAAACAAGAGAGTGAATGCTGTCGAAGATGAGGATCCTGAAGAGTATCCTGAGTTGTCTGAATATTGTTTTTCTGTTAACATTCCTGAATGGATGTATGCCATCCAGGGTCTAGGAGACAAGGCTAGTTGGCCTCGAAAGAATCAACAAAAGGCTGACTGGAAAGATAAGTCAAAATGGTGTGCTTTCCATGAAGATTTCAGACATGTAACTGAGGATTGCATTGCTCTAAGGAAAGAAATAAGCTATCTTCTAAGCAAGGGATATCTGAAAGATCTCTTAGGAAGAAAGAAGAATAAGGGTCAGGATACTGAGAAGGATCCTGAACGAGCAGCATCACCTCCCGCGGATGCCAAGATAATCAACTTCATTTCGGGAGGATCCGACATTTGTGGAACTTCGTATTCGGCAGCAAAGAGACATGCAAAGGAAGCTAAGGCCGAAAGGGGAGACAAACCTGTCAGGATGACTACCCTCACAACTGACAAAGTGATCACTTTTGATGCTGATGACAGGGATACTATCCAGGATCCTCACCATGATGCTCTGGTAATAACGTTATATGTGGCTAACCATTTTGTACGCAGGATATTGGTTGATAATGGCAGCTCCGTCAACATAATCCAACTAGAAACTCTGAAGAGAATGAATGTATCTCCAATGGATATCACTTCAAAGTCTACCGTGCTTGTTGGGTTCAGTGGAGAGGCTAGAAACACAGTGGGAGAGATAAAGTTGCCAGTATACGTTGAAGGAGTCAAC
Organism: Helianthus tuberosus; assembly: GCA_030545235.1. Classification (NCBI taxonomy): domain Eukaryota; kingdom Viridiplantae; phylum Streptophyta; class Magnoliopsida; order Asterales; family Asteraceae; genus Helianthus; species Helianthus tuberosus. Next base: position 119,640,555 of record CM060360.1, on the reverse strand, counting down.
TCGATACAACGTTTCTGTGTGATGGATTCTCTATCCTGCTATAACATCATACTGGGAAGACCGTGGATTCATGATATGAAGGCTGTACCATCAACATATCACCAATGCATCAAGATACCTACCCCTTGGGGAGTTGTCAAAGTTGATAGTGATCAGCAGGAGGCGAAAGAATGCTACTCATCCTCGATGAAATCCTCAACCAAACCTAGTGCAGCATAGCAATTAAAGATGCGGGCCCAGGATATCGTGGAGGATCCGGAGCAGGATGTGAAGAAAATTATCCTAGACCAGGATAATCCCGATATTTCGGTGCTCGTAGGGACCAATATCCCTCAGGATATTGAAGAACAATTAATTAACTTTTTAAAATGCAGGATGTCAACGTTTGCGTGGAAGCCTAAGGATATGACAGGCATATCCAAAGATATTATCACTCACAAGCTTGGAATTGATAAATCATTCAAGCCTGTGCAGCAAAAAAGAAGAAAAGAAGGAAGTTTGCTTCTGAGCGGAACACGATTATCCAGGAGGAAGTTGAGAGATTATTAAAGTCCAGGATGATCAGAGAGGTTAAGTTCCCAAGGTGGCTAGCAAACGTGGTTGTAGTACAGAAGAAAAATGGGAAATGGAGAGTTTGTGTGGACTACACAGACTTGAACAAAGCTTGTCCTAAAGACCCATTTCCTCTTCCCCACATTGATGCAATGGTAGATGCCACTGCCGGGCATGAAATGCTGACCTTCATGGATGCATCCTCAGGATTTCAACAGATCCAAATGGAGCCTTCTGACCAGGAGGATACTGCCTTCATGACACCAACAGGTATTTATTGTTATACAGCTATGCCCTTTGGTTTGAAAAATGCAGGTGCAACATACCAAAGATTGGTAAACATGATGTTCAAAGACAAACTGGGGGACACCATGGAGGTATATATCGATGATATGGTGGTGAAATCTAAAAAGGCTGAGGATCACCTCCAGGATATCAAGGGAGCATTTGATATCCTGGATCGATACAACATGAAGCTGAATCCTGCTAAATGCCATTTCGGAGTGGGGGAAGGAAAGTTTCTTGGATATATGGTGACGAAAAGGGGGATAGAAGCAAGCCCAGAGCAGATCAAAGCTATCCTGGATATAAAATCACCCTCAAATATGAAGGACATACAAAGATTGACAGGCCGAGTAGCAGCTTTAAACAGGTTTATCTCGAGATCCTCAGAGAAGTGCAAAGATTTTTATGATATCATGAAGAAAAACAAAAGATTTGAATGGGGGGAGAAGCATGAAGCAGCCTTGCAGGATTTGAAACGATATCTCTCAACCGCACCTTTATTGATGAAGCCTGAAAATGGTGAACCACTATTCCTATACCTTGCTGTATCAGGGAATGCTGTAAGTGCCGTTCTTATAAAAGACCATGAAGGTCAGCAATATCCTGTTTATTATGTTAGTAAAAGTTTGTTAGATGCTGAAACTAGGTATTCTCATTTAGAAAAATTAATATTAGCTCTAGTCATGGCATTGACAAAGCTTAGACATTATTTCGAGACACATAGGATACATGTTAAAACAAATTATCCTGTCAAAAATGTGCTTAGGAAACCAGAGATGTCAGGAAGGATGGCCAAGTGGTCAGTAAAGTTAAGTGCTTATGATTTAGTATATGAACCTAGAAATGCCATAAAGTCTCAAGCTTTAGCTGACTTTGTGGCTGATTTCAGTAGTGATATTCAGGATGAGGTAGACCTAGAAGTTAAACAGTTAGGAGAATCCTCAGGATCCTGGACATTATATACTGATGGTGCATCTAATGTAAGAGGAGTAGGATTAAGAATACTACAAAAATCGCCACAAGGGGACATATTACCCCAGGCTATTAGGTGTGAATTTCCTGCTACTAATAATGAGGCAGAATGTGAAGCTTTAATTGCAGGATTAGAATTGGCTAAGAATATGAGTATCAAAAATTTGCAAGTATATGTTGACTCTTTGTTAATTACTAACCATTTTAATGGATCCTATGCAGTTAAGGGTGAGAAATTAATCGAATATCTTGATATTCTCAAAAAATTAGCAGGATATTTCGATGTTTTTATACTTGAACAGGTACCAAGGGAGGATAATGCTGAAGCGGATGCCTTAGCAAATTTGGGATCATCGATCAGGATACCTGAAGGGACCCAAATACCAATACTACATGTCTTATATCCTGCAACGAAGCCTCAGGGTAAAGAAGTAGCGGGTATTCAGGATCCTGGAGCAGAGCATCCTGAAGAGGATCCTAAATCCTGGACGGCTCCAATCATGAGATATCTCAAAGAAGGACACATCCCTGGAAATGAAAATCCTAAGGCATTTAGGATGAAGGTATCACGATTCACTATTATAAATAATATTTTATACAAGAAATCTCTTGCAGGACCGTATTTGAGGTGCTTGGAGGATCCTGAAGCCAAAGAAGTACTTCAGGATATACATGAAGGGGATTGTGGTAACCATGCTGGGGGCAGGTCGTTATTCTCAAAAGTATTAAGGACAGGATATTATTGGCCAACAATGAGAAAAGATGCCGCAGAATATGCTCGAAGATGTGACGCATGTCAAAGACATAGTAACATACTGCATCAACCTGCTGAACCATTGTATCCTATTGTTTCCCCTTGGCTATTTATGAAGTGGGGTATGGATATAGTTGGAAAGCTACCAAAAGCTCCGGGAGGAAAAGTCTTTATGCTAGCAATGACGGATTATTTCTCTAAGTGGGTTGAAGCTGAAGCATTTGTTCAAGTTAGAGACCAAGAAGTAGTATCCTTCATAAAGAGGAATATCCTGACCAGATTCGGAGTACCAGCCGAGATAATCTGTGACAATGGTTCTCAGTTTATAAGCAAGAGAACTACTGACTTTTGCAAGAGTTGGGGAATCAAAATGATAACATCTACTCCAGTACATCCTCAAGCGAATGGACAAGCAGAATCCTCAAACAAGATAATTGTCAATAACTTAAAGAAAAGGCTTGGAGCCAAAAAAGGAAGATGGGCAGAAGAATTACCCTTTGTTTTGTGGGCTGATAGGACAACGGTAAAGAATGCAACAGGCCAAACCCCATTTTCCTTGGTATTTGGAGCAGAAGCAATGATTCCAACGGAAATGACAATACCTACTGCAAGATCTACCCTAAGTGATCCTGAGCAGAATCCAGGAGCCTTGAGTCAGGATTTAGACACTATAGATGAGAAGAGAGATGCGGCAAGGCTAAGGATGGCAACATATCAATAGAGGATATCCAGGGCATATAACAAGAATATTAGGACCAGAAGATTTAAGGTTGGAGATTGGGTGTTAAGAAAGGCTTTTCAGAATACTATTAATCCTGCCGATGGCAAGTTAGCTCCAAAATGGGAAGGACCATACGAAGTTGAATCAGAAGCAGGGAAAGGAGCATACAGACTCAAGAATATGGAGGGGGATATGCTACCTAGATCTTGGAATGCTATACACCTTAAGCTCTATTTCAAGTGAGTTTAGAATTTAATTTCTAACTCAGGATGGTATGAATTCTACCTTTTTTAAATATGTTTGGTTTAATTTGTTCTTTGTAATCCAATACTGACTTAAGCATCAGAGGGGTGTTAGCCAAGCTAACACCCACCTTAGTTTACAATTGTTTTGCAGGATATGTACTCAGGATAACTCGAAAGATTAGAGGATTGGCCCCCTCTCTCACGTTTAAGGGATACTGATCCCTTCATAGGTTTAAAGGTATTCACCTTTCTTCCGAATTGGGTTTAAACACCCCGCCTGGAGCGCAAGTTATTTAGGGATAGTTTAAGGTGGCGGGACCAGTCCATGTAAAAGTGGCTGACAATTTCGTTACTGTTGGCTATATCCTGAATCCTAAAGGTATATGAGGATTGATCACCCTCTCTCACGAAAGGGTATTTTCATACTCTCTAAGGTTTAAAGGTTTTCACCTTTCTAAGTCTTGGAGTTTATACACTCCCGCCTGTAGCGCATGAAAATTTGGGATTTTCCCCAGGATACAAGGGATTTATCTCCAGTACATCCTTGGGTTTTGCCCTTGGGACGTAAAAAATTGCCTATACAATGGAAACTGACATTCAGTAGATTTCTAAAGTATCTGAAGACATTGTACACAGGGGACATCCCTACCAAGGTGGTGATGTTAAAAGGATAAGGCTCGGAACTAATGTACTAAGTACCTCGCACAGGGGACATCTTCATTGAAGAAGTTGCAAAAAGATTGAGGCTTGGTAATAGGGTTATATACTACTACAGGTATGATCTTTCCTTTGTAAACATCGTCTAAGTTTTTAGTAACACTATGTTTTATAAAAAGTTAAGTATCCTGATATATTCTCAAAGTCCTTTTCAGGATATTTGATTAAGTTGTTTGAAACTAGTATTAGTTTGGAACTTTGATCATTTAAGTATTATCGAAAACTGGTTTTGGAAAAATAGATTGTTTTTTCAAAAGCTTTCTACAAAGTTGAACGAACTATTGGGAGTCCTATCTAATAAAAAAGTTTTTGTAACATATTGCTGAGCATATTGATCAGGATATAACAATATAATTTTTTTTTTTTGCAAAGCTAAGATTTATACTTAGGGAAAACGGAAGATGATGGTAAGAAAAATAAAAAGATGAAATTATTCTTGAAGCAATCAATACTGGTTGATAACCGAAGGTTTCATCCTGAAACCCAGGACCCATCCACCTTCGGCTATCAAATTGTTTCGATACAAAAATAAAAATTGTTCATAAAAACCTAAAATTGTTCAAACGATTTAAGGTAAATAAGCTTTAGGGGGTAGTGCCTTCTTCGTCCATAGTAATTTCAGCAGCATCCGTCTTGGGATCCGCCTCAGTATCCTTCTCAGCATCAGTTGTTTTTTCAACTGCTTTGGAAGATTCTTCGACAGCTGATTTGAAAGAAACGCCGCCGAGGTTCTTTAGCTTGGTCTCCCAGGCACCAACATCCCAAGAAGGGCATTCGAAGCCTAATGATTTGGCTTCGTGGGCCATCTTCAACCTGGCTTAAAGGAGAGAAATGACGACGGAACTCTTGAGGCTTTCCCGATAGCTGACCATATCTCGTTCGTATTGCACGTGGGCAGCTTCAAGATCGGTCTGGGCTTGAAGAGCAGCTTTGTTGAGAGAAGTTTGGTGTTCTTGAGTCAAGGCTTTAAATTTCTGCTCGTAGTGACGAGATTTGGCGGCTGCAATCATGCTTTGATCGGAGATTGTGGTTTCAGCTTCCTTTAGCTTGGTTTCAAGCGTCTTGTTGAGCTTGCAGGATTCTTGATATAGGTTAACCAAATGCTCAAGACCCTACAAAGGTAAAAGGACAGGTATTAATATTGATAAATCTTTGAGAATAATGTAAGCCGCAGGATATGATATGAGAAAACTAACCTGGTTGAGAAAGGAAGTCATAAACCCGCTGGCTTCAATGAACCCGTGTTTCTCATAAGGAAATGTGTCAGAGATGACAGGGGAGTCAGGCTCTTTCCTTTTGCGGGAACTTGAACTCCGGGGCTTGGTAGCCGGTGAAGGTTTGGGGATAATGATGGCTTTGGAGCTGCTGGGTTTGGATGTGGCTGTGGTCTTGGGGCTAGGTTCTTTCTTGACCTGGATCTGATCAGAATAACTGTCCAATTCGTCGAGGTCAAAGACTTCAGGGATCTTGGCCGGTGCTGCATAAAGGGAAAAGTTTTACAATTCATTTTATTATTATACTGTCTTGACTAATTGTTTTGAAAGTAATCCTTACCAGACATTTCAGATGAAGAGTATTGACTGGAACTCGGGACGTGTGTGGTGAAAGTCCTGTCTATTGCAGGTAACTGGTAAACAATATTGATTCTTTCTTCTGACTCGGCGGTAGGGGGAGCGACTTCCTTGAAGTTCACTGCATAAAGATCGAAAAGAAGGATATTAATAGAAGATAAGAATTAAATGGTCTATGAGAATATTTATAACCCTACCGGTGGTTAACCACTCCACCGGAAGGTTGGCACCCTCAGCAATGGAGTCTCGTTTGACAAAGAAAAATTTGCGTTGCCATCCGTCTTCGTTTTTGGTGGCTTTGAGAATCAGGGGTTTGCTGGAGGTCGAGAAGAGCAAGAACCGGCTAGAGCCATGGGATCAGAGGAGATAACCAATAGGTAAATCCTCTATGCGGAGGTCGGAACAATGGAGGTTTTTGATTTGGTTAAGTACAATTAGTACTCTCCAAACCATGGGCATGGTTTGAGCAAAAGAGATGCCGGTGGTTCGAAAGAATTGCATCATGAATTTAGGAAAAGGGTATCGAAGACCTAGCGAAAAAGGATATGCTGGAAAACAAACCCATTCAGTGGAAGAAACATCCGATCAGATTGACCGATCGAATGGTCTAAAGACCGTGTTCTCAGGGAAAGCGCCGGAGGCTCTTAAAGCTGCAATGTCTGCGTTGTCAAAAGCACAGATCTCCTTTTCGGGATTTTTAAGGAGATTCTGCTGGGTGAAGGTCTCGGCATCCATTGCTAGTGAGGCGATGTAAATTGATAGAAAGTAAATCAGAAATGGAGAATTACCTGAAGGTTCTATTGAAGATATCTGATTTTCAAACAAGAAAAGAGAAGATATAGGGGCATTGTGGATCTTCATTGAGCAAAAAGCGCGTTGGAAGTTACGATGTGATCTTGACCGTTGCTTCGTTTTAAATGCCTTGAGTTATGGGATAAGATTTTTGAAATATATCCGTTGGATTGGTATACCAACCGATATATTTGGGGACAATTGTTATGGGTCATTTTCTGAATATACATATCCTGACTAATATCCTGCTTTTAATTGTTTGTTTGTGACCAGGATACTGGACGGGGATATTGCTAACATCGTGGGCGATATCCTAAGTTTGAGTGAATTAAACACGTGCAGGTTAATGGCTGCAAGTTACTAACGGTCATCGGGACTTCTTCTCCTCAAGACTCGGGCGTATTTGTTATGAGGAAGCCGTTGAACCCGAAAGACTTGGTCCTCAACGTTCAAGTGGGAATATTCGCTGGATCCTGGAAGTTTAGGATAGTTTGTTACATTATCTTTACTATAAATAGATGGGGGCGGATCAGTTTAAGGCACACAATTTTTCACCGACACTCTCGAACACTTTCACTCTCTAGCTCATTGCAAACACCACACTTGTATTCAAATTTCATTGTAACACATAGTCGATCCGCACCACATCCTGCACTGTATCTTGACGTTTGAAGTAATAAGAAGAACAAGGCAGCTGCGATTGTCAGCTCCCGAGGTTTTATGCCGGCGATCTAGATTGATCAAGGGCTTTCCTCGTACATCTCGTGTCGTTTACTTTCCTTTTGCTCATAGTTTGATCATAGATACAGCTCTATATCCTGAGCCATATCCTGAATACTAATTTTCTAAATAACTTAACAAGCATATTTTCAATACACTTTCTAGCACACTACCTTACTTAACTAATTTGATCTCTAAATTGCTTAGGTAATTTTTGACCAAAACAGTCCCCGCAAGCAAAATCTTGACCCAAGTAGCTCAGGTATGAAGCAAAGGCTTCAACTTAGAGCATTTTAGATCAGATTTTGAGTGAGGATGAAGTGAAGTGGGTGTTGCTATTTATAGAGAATCAAGAACCGTTAGGATCGTTCATTGTAAAACGTGCTTCAATCTGGACCGTACACATATGGCCCATGGTTTTGGGATACTAGGGGTGCCCCAAAACCAGCTAACGGTATTGAAAATGTTACAAAATAGACCCTGAAGTTCGACCTCATTGCTGAAAAATGCCAAAATTTAAGTTTCTGTCCAGATCAGGTGCTGGCGTCGCGCCACGGACATGGCAGGAGGTGCTGGCGCGGCGCCACCAGGTGTCAGTTTCAGCAAAGTTTCAAAAATGATAGTTTTGGTCCCTGCACATGTTTAAGACCTTTTTCGATGCGTTTAAACCCCGTTAACCTTATTTCAAGGCTCTAAAATGAAGTTAAAGTATAGGGAACTCAAAACATGCTCAAAAACATCTCGGATGTCGGTTCCTTTGGTCGTACGATTGTGATATTCGGTTAATGTCACACCCCGATCACGTAAAACAACAAACCGTGGCGGAAACGTCGGGGAATGTTGTAACAGAATTATTGTTTCAAACCATGGATACAAAGAGTTTCGTTTTATTGAATATTGAACATTGTCTTAATGTTAAACAAGCAAGTCAAACATGGACTATCATCGTTATTAAATCACTAAGGCCTCGTCCTGTCCTAAGTGAGCATGCATCCTATTCGCAATCAACATTAAGCAACATCACCTGAAACATATGTAAAAAAAAACAAAGTCAACAAAGAAATCCTGGCGAGCACATAGTTTTTGTGTGAGTGTCAGATTCATGGCTCGTTGAAATATCTCGTACAACTTTGTTAATTGTTATTTGAAACCTTGTTTTGTAAAATGTTTGTATTGTAAAATGTATAACCAAGTCCAAACAGATTGGTCATAATTTATAAATCTTGAGGCCATGTATCTTAACCCAAAACATTTGTTTTCGTAAACCAAATCGCAAATCGTCCTCGTAATAAAACTCGTATGGTTTATATCGTTTAGTAAACCTCGTTGTGTAACATTGTTTAACTCATTCTAGTTATAGATCATCGTTCACTTGTTTAAATCATTCGTAATCATTCAATCGTTCAAAATCATTCTCGTACAAATCGTTCTCGTTTTAATTGTGAAAACTACTTTTGGTCGTCTCGCTAATAACATTCAAACCTTTGTGACTCGTCCATCGTTCAACTCGTTCTTGCATTAACAAACCTCCAAAGGGTAAGTTAACAATCATCAAATTCAGTCGTTATCCACCTAACCCACACATAACCATGGGTCCGGTCTGATAACGGGATTTGTCGGATCCTATGGTACCATAACCTAATACTGGTCGGCTTGATCAATGCTAATGAATGCCATTTGTTATGTAACTACCACCAACAAGTTCGTTCACATTATCGAAATCGTTATTAGTTTTTTATAAACCATCTCAATCGTTTTGAAACCATCGTTAGAATATTGAAATCGTTTTGATACATATGAATCACCCCAAAACAATCAAAAACAGTAAAAAGAGGGGATCTATGTACTCACCTTTGGGTGCGTTTTTATATGTTAACACGATCCCTCAAATTGTTTATTCGTCCTAAATTAAATAAGGATAATTTAATAATAAAAAACCCACAAAATACCGAAGTTTCTCCGATACTTAGAATTTTCACATAACTTTGAGATTTCTCAAAAAGTTATTATTTTTGATTATCTTGGTGTATTTGTATATATGTACTCAAGCATTATACACATAATCTTGTCAACACTAACACATGATCATACACATATTGTAAAACACATAGCACATTGTAACACATAAAATAACCCATGAACAACCCATTCTAGTTATGCCGAAAAACACTTATTTTAGCGATTCGGTAACATTTTTGGGCGTCGGAAGTCACGTATGACTAACCAAACACCAAGTAAAATTAATATAAGTTAAAATACTTACTTTTATAGCAAAAATATCAGTTTGGTTACTGATCTAAAATAGTTTTGTAAAAATCCTCCGAAAAGGCGATTTTTGACCGTTTTACAGCATAGTTTTGCATCAAACGTTACCCGAACCATCCCAAATCGAAACGACTTGAAATCTTAACACAACCCATGTTATTTACTGAATAAAATTATGGTTATACTCATGATAGTGCGGGTCTTAAATAAAGCACATAAATCATGCAAATTTCACATAATTTACCACTTTTTATGCTATATGTACAACATGTAAAGCTATCAAACCTATGTCAAAGTTTCATGCCATTACAATGTACCAAATAATAATATTTTTAGTGTTTGTAACCTGATCTAAAACAGTTTTTGTCATATAACCATTTTTCATCACTTCTTGAGCTTTAAACCAACATATATTCACATGTACAAGTGCCTAAAGCATACTATCATAACATCATCATTTTGTGTTAGTCTAAATGTATCAAATATGTGATATATTCAGATTTATTTGCTGATGTAATTTACATTTAACATATCATACACAAATCATCAAACACTTGCATTTTTACCACCATTCAAGAACATGTAACACTTAAACAAGTACTTTATCAAAATAAAGCTCAAAACTCAAACACATATGTATATGTGTACGGTTATACATACATATATATATCACCACCATTTTTATTTTGCATCAAGACCCATTTCATTTTAGATTTCAAGTTTAGTGAAAATTCCAAGATTCAAGAGAAACTTCAAATCATCAAGAACAACCAAGAATCTAAAGTATGATTTAAACATAAGTGTTATACCTTCAAGATTCAAGTAGGTTGTGGGATGAGATTTTGATGATAGGAAGCTTGTAATCACTTGACAACACCTTGGGAACACCTTTGTATCTTCACATCATTTGAAACATGCTTGAAAGGGACTTGAATATGAAGAACAAAGCTTGAAGGAGATGAAGATGGAAAAGAGAGAGAGGGGTTACGGTTTTGGAGAGAGGAGAGAAGGAGAAGATGTAGTGATGTTGAGTGTGAATGATCTTGCTTAGATTGAGTTGTGATATAGAAAGATTTATAGAAGAACATGCATCAACACATGGCAACAACAAATCAAAGGAAATATTTGCAAGATATTTGAAATATTTGGTGGGGCCATCAAGATATTAAACCATAAATAAGATGGGGGAGGGGGTCCATGTGCAACTTTTTATATAAATATGCTATATGTAGGCTAAAACGGGTGTTTAACTGGATACCGGGTATTTTATCCAGCGTTTAAATCCCGGTTTATGGCGTTCTAAATTATTTTTATTATTCTATAAAAATAATCTCACCAAAATATTACTGAAATAAATTTCAGTTGCCAAGACTGGCTGCGTTGTCTGCGTTTTGCAGTAGAAGCAATGTGTTGCGCAGAAACACGCGGTACGCGCTTAAACTTGAAAAATAATGTTTTTAAGTGTTTTAATTTATTTTTCAACACGGACCTGATTAAAAATAAAATTTTAATCATAACAGAATATTTTTAGGATTTAAATATTATCCGGGCGGTCACCAACGTTCGTTTAGCAGTTTTGTCGTAATTAGTTCTTTAGTCCAAATAAACATGTTTTTGCCATACCGAATCCTTCGAAACTTATTTTCTAAGTTATGTAAAGGACATTTAGGGTATGTTTGGCTTACGTCACAGTTCCGGAGTGTATGTCGCGTTAAACTGATTGCGTTTACACACCAGTTTGCGTATAACCTTCCAGAAAGTGATTTAAAGCTCGAAATCGGAATCGAATCAAATTTTAAAATCATAACACACAATAACATGTATAATAACACCAAAGCACATTGTTTTACATTATACGATGATTACAGAACACAATTGTCACAGTCTCCCATATTTTAGGAAATTTCGTCCCGAAATTTTATTTAGAGGAAACTTGTGAAAACAAATGCTGGTATTTCGTCTTCATCTGGTCCTCACGTTCCAAAGTAAACTCGGGGCCACGTTTGGATTCCCAGCGAACTTTGACCAGTCGAATCCATTTGTGCTTCAACTATTTGAATGTACGTTCCACTATCTCCACATGTTTCTCGACAAAGTGCATTGTTTCATTGATTTGAATCTCGTCGAGAGGAATGTGAAGATCAGCATCAACTAAACACTTTCGCAAATTGGACACGTGAAAAGTCGGATGAATATTTCCAAGTTCTGGAGGTAGCTCTAGTCGATAGGCAACCTTTCCAATTCTTTCAACAATCTTAAATGGTCCAACATATCGTGGTGCAAGTTTTCCTTTCTTTCCAAATCTCACCACTCCCTTCCAAGGTGACACCTTGAGTAGGACACGGTCTCCGATTTGAAATTCTAAGGGCTTGCGCCGCAAATCCGCATAACTCTTTTGACGGCTTCTAGCTGTCCCAAGATTATCGCGAATTTTCTTGATTTTGTCTGTTGTTTCCAGAATGAGCTCAGGTCCAGTAAGCTGAGCTTCACCGATCTCATTCCAACATACAGGTGAATGACATTTTCGACCGTAGAGATCTTCGAATGGTGCCATATTAATACTAGCATGATAACTGTTGTTGTAAGAGAACTCGATCAGTGGAAGATGAGAATTCCAATTACCACCAAAGTCTATCACGCATGCTCTAAGAATATCCTCCAAAGTTTGAATGGTTCTCTCAGATTGTCCATCCGTTTGGGGATGATAAGCAGTGCTTAGATTTAGTTGGGTTCCCAAAGCAGATTGCATGGTCTTCCAAAAATGAGATGAAAACCGAGCATCACGATCGGAAATGATGTCCAAAGGAACACCATGTCGTGATACAGTCTCATCAACATAAATCTTTGCAAGTTTATCAGCAGATAGATCCTCGCGAATCAGTATAAAATGAGCTGATTTCGTTAATCGATCGATAACCACCCAAATAGCATCGTGACCTTTAGATGTACAACTTAGTGATGAGATCCATTGCAAGGTTCTCCCACTTCCAAACCGGTATCTCTGGTTGTACAAACAAACCAGAAGGTCGTTGATGTTGTCACACCCTGGCTTTTGCGGAAGCGTGGGTTTAATTGGTGTGACTTCCTAATACCATAGCAACAATCACAACAATGCTATATGATAAAATACGGGATGTTCATCCATTAAAATAGTTTGGAAAAAGTTCAACATATTGTTTTAAAATAACAATCCCAAAACATATTACAAAACATGACTTGTTTAAAATGAGTTCTTAAGACTCAACGAAGAACTACCAACAAAACGAGGATTTAAGACATGCAACCCGTCCAGGAATGAGTCGCACTTCCAAAACCCAATGACCCTGGATGACATCCTTATCTAGTACGCAGCTAACATGCATCACTTGCTAGATCCTATTCATTTCCTGAAATACATGTAATTTGAAAAGTCAACAAAAAGTTGAGCGAGTTCATGTGTAAGTGAGTATATAAAAGTCCCTGGTACGTAGCAATTAAGGAAAAACCTGATCACCATTGGGTTGCAAAACCAATAGTATGTGTGAAATGATGCAGGAAGACTCAAACCTAGCAAATTTGTCTCCGGTATGAAGACATAGTCACCACTATGGGCCGCCCCGGCCTCATGGGTGTGGGCTCGCTACACCCAAATAGATCTATCACTCATGTCCCTTGGTCCCTCAATGAGGATTAATGGCCTTAAGTGTTGTGCCCACCACTCACATGATCGCGTAATAAAAACCCTCCTTAAGCTAACCATACCATAATAAACGTCTGTAAATGTCTGTAACAAGTATTTCACCCCCGAAAAGTAAAACTGAAAATAGTTAAGAGTAAAGGGGGACATGAACTCACAGTAGTGCGTCTTGTACCGAATCTCAAACTCTGCCTGCTACCCGACAACCTACACGTACTAATGTCTATTAGACGAACGGGCCGTGCCGTGCCTTGGCTTAGGGTTTAATGTTTAGAGTTGCATTACTTATATTGATTCGCGTGATAAATATTTGTTCGTTCAATGTTCTAGTAAATTCTAGTCTTAGAAGGCAAATATTTACTAAGTGTTATAATTTTCGGAAAATTTCGCCATAGCCTTCTCTGTAAATAGAGGTGTCCATGCTTAAGAGCATATCATTTTCTTTTACAAATATCTCGTAGAGTGTTCCCACATAACCAACCCGACAATCATACATGCAATGCCCTATTTACGTCTTTTCAGCTTTATTCATCAAAACTGGACTGTTTTCGAGTATTTAAATAAAATAGTTACGATTTTCCAAAAATTCTCAAATTTTTACAGAATGTCATATATAATCCAAAATTTATTGTATAAAAATTTCGGTGACCATTTCATTACCCATTTTATATAAAAATTCTTTTACCCGACTGCAATCAGATTTGTTACTTTCTGATTGTAGTTTTACGGAAAATTTCACTAAAAATCAATCGTAAGTCCGATCGATGAAATTCCAGTCGGAGGGTCATGGAAACAACAATGACCACCTACAGTAAAAGTCCCATGAGCTGATTCTGCTCAGGTTTCAAGTTTTGACTCCGAATACGACACACTTTTTCAGCAGGAAAATTTCAGCTTGAGCTGCTGTCTTAAAATAATTCTTTAAAAATAGTAAACGACCTCGAAAAATTACGATTCCAGTGCCATTTGTTTGGTTATTCAAAAATACATAATTTAGACTGTAGAAATTCAGTTTTTCGATTTAAAATGACCCAGTTACAGCCTGTTGAAGTTGGCTGGAAATTTCAATCAGCATGTTTATTTCAGGTTTAGGGTTTCTAAAAGCATGTTAGCAAGGGCCCTAACCATGATTTATCAATAACTTAATGATCCAACACCATGCATGCATTCACTAAACTCAAACCAACCCGATAACATCATCATGCAAACCTTTTTATGTATGATTTTATGTACGGTTTCATGTTCATATTTTTAGTGTTTTAGCTTTTGTGATTTATCACTAACATCCTACTACGAATCATAACAAATAATAAGATGAAACAAGGGTGTGAAGGGACTTACTACTAGCACAAGGCTAAGATAGAAATCTGGAATAAAGATGGAGAGATGATGAAGATGAAGCAAGCAAACAAGTCTCTTGAAGCTTCACAAACTTGCAACTCCTTTGAATCTCCCTTGAAGCTTTGAGTGAACCTTAGGAATAGATGACAATGGAGATTTGAGAGTGGTGATGGGGGTGGCGGTTATTGAGCCGAGAAAGAGAGAGGGAGAAGTGAGGTGAGAGAGTGAAGGGTCTTGATTGGGTTATGTAGAGGCTTGGGGGCTAGGGTAATGAGTGCACCATATTTTGTGCAAGGCAACAAGCAATATATCATCTTGGAACAATCACAAATCCCATGTCATAATTAGGATCTTGGGTGGGGTCCATTGAGGGCTGAAAATCGGTTGGGGGGGGGGGGTAATATGTAAAATTTTGGTAATTAGTAGGTAAGTATATAAGAGGTTAAGGGTATTTCTAGAATAGTGGGTGTAGGACATGTTTCTATAGTGTGTGGGGATTTATTGTGACCATGATTATTTAAGAATAATAAAATAATGTTTCTGACAAAATTTTGGTGTCCCGGGTAATGTCCGGTTGTTCGGTTACGTATCGTTCCGTTAAAGTGTTAAATTGTACCGTATAGCGTCTTTTATGCATCTTTTTGTAACGAAAACATTCCTGGCATTTAGGAAAGTATACAGGACCACTCTGCCATAATTGTGTATAATAAAATGCTTAATTTTATAAAAGAATGCGGAATTCTGTATTTAACGCATGTTTTAGGCACTTCCCGGCACTATATCTATCACCTAATGACGCAGTCTTATGGTCCTCACTTCCCTACTCTCCAAACCAGTGTAGTGCTCTATCCCTGGCTCATACTGGCCATAAAAACATTGTCTGTCTATGTGCTGGTATTGTCAGCATTATTTCTGAATCAACCGTTTAGTGTGTCAACTGTGCTGAGTGCATCAAGTATGTCACTAATGTAGGTGTGTAATGAATGGAGTGACTGTATAAAATATGATGCATGTATATATGATATAGAATCATAGAGCAGTTTAAATTATCAGTTGTAATCAAGCACAGTCATTAAGCACGTAATTAAGATTAATTAATTTGTACAGTACCTGATATTTTGAGGGTTGTCACATTCTCCCCCCGTTAAGAAAATTTCTTCCGAAATTTTAGGTCCTACGCCTAGTTGCAGGGGTCTTAGGAAATAAATGTGGGTACTTGGCCTTCATATGATCCTCACGTTCCCACGTGAATTCTGGCCCATGTCTAGCATTCCATCGAACCTTGACGAGCTTGACACTGCTCCTGCGTGTTTTGTTAATCTTCCAATCAGTGACCTCAATAGGTTCTTCAAACTTCGTCAGCAGGAATGACAACGGTGTATTGAGTTGGACTCTTTTTCAGGTTCGATACATGGAATGTATCATGAACACCATTGAGTTCAGCAGGCAGGTCCAACTTGTATGCTACAAGCCCAATCCTTTGTAGGATTTTGAAAGGGCCAATGTAACGCGGATTCAATTTCCCATGCTTCCCAAAGCGTGCCACACCCTTCCAGGGTGAAACCTTTAACAAAACCATATCCCCAACTTGATATTCCACGGACTTCCTGTTTGGATTTGCATAGGCTTTTTGTCTGTCGCGAGCCGCCTCGATGCGTTTTCGAATTTGCGCAATCTTGTCTGTCGTCTCTTGGACGATTTCGGGACCAACGAGCTGCCTATCACCTGCATCGGCCCAGCATAGTGGTGATCGACACTTGCGTCCGTAAAGAGCTTCAAATGGCGCGGCTCCAATACTTGTGTGGTAGCTGTTGTTGTACGAAAATTCGACCAATGGTAAATGATTATCCCAGCTACCACCAAGATCCATTACACATGATCTCAGCATGTCCTCCAATGTCTGAATAGTTCTTTCACTTTGGCCATCAGTTTGCGAATGAAATGCAGTGCTCAGATTCAACTGCGATCCAAAAGCTTCTTGGAAGGATTGCCAAACCCTCGATATAAATCTCCCATCTCTATCTGAGATAATTGAGAGAGGCACTCCATGACGTGCCACGATCTCTCGCATGTAAATCTCCGCAAGTTTACTCGTGTTGTCTTTTTCTTTGATCGGCAAGAAGTGTGCGGACTTTGTTAGACGGTCTACTATTACCCAGATCGTGTCATGGCCCTTGGGTGTCTTCGGCAGTTTCGTTATGAAGTCCATAGAAATTTGTTCCCATTTCCATTTTGGTATTTCAGGTTGCTGCAGGAGACCTGAAGGTTTTTGGTATTCGACCTTTACCTTGGCGCACGTTAAGCATTTGCTAACATATACCGCAACGTCGCCTTTCATCCTTGGCCACCAATAGAAATCCTTAAGATCTTGGTACATTTTATCCGCTCCTGGATGAATCGAGTACCGTGACTTGTGAGCTTCATCGAAAATAACCTTCCTCAATCCACCCAACAGAGGAAACCAAATTCGTTTCATGAAGCACAAGGTTCCTTCCTCGTTTGGTACCAACTGCTTCTCCATCCCACGGAGGTATTCATCTTCGATATTCCTTTCTTTGAGAGCTTCCCTCTGCGCGGCACGAATGCGCAAGGAGAGGTCCGTCTGGACGATCATTTCCAAAGCCCTAACCCTTATGGGCTTGATCCTTTCCTTCCGACTTAGGGCATCGGCGACCACATTCGCCTTCCCTGGATGATACTTGATTTCACAATCGTAGTCGTTCAACAGTTCAACCCAGCGTCTTTGCCTCATGTTGAGCTCCTTCTGATTGAATATGTGCTGCAGGCTCTTATGATCAGTGAAGATCGTACATCGTGTGCCGTATAAATAATGTCGCCAAATCTTCAATGCGAATACCACTGCGCCTAACTCTAAGTCATGCATGGTATAGTTTTTCTCGTGTATCTTCAGTTGGTGTGAAGCATAGGCTATAACTTTCTGGCGTTGCATCAACACGCAACCCAAACCTTGACGCGAGGCGTCACAATATACCATGAAGTCTTCCGTGCCTTCGGGTAGAGATAGAATCGGTGCGTCATAAAGCTTGTTCTTCAACAACTGAAACGCTTCTTCTTGCTTGTCACCCCAGTCAAACTTCTTGTCTTTCTGTATGAGTGCGGTCAGGGGTTGAGCTATCTTTGAGAAATCCTCAATAAACCTTCGATAATAGCCAGCCAAACCTAAGAACTGTCGAATCTCAGTTGGCGTCTTTGGAGTCTCCCAATCCTTGATTGCCTCGATCTTTGTGGGATCAACATGAATTCCATTTCCATTTACCACGTGACCAAGAAACTGGACTTCGCGTAGCCAAAACTCACACTTTGAGAACTTAGCGTATAACTTCTCCTTCTTAAGTAGCTCTAGAATAGCTCTTAAGTGCTGTTCGTGCTCGTTCTTCATCTTCGAGTAGATTAGAATGTCATCGATAAACACGATCACAAACTTATCCAAGTACGGCTTGCAGACTCGGTTCATCAGGTCCATGAAAACTACCGGTGCGTTTGTCAATCCAAACGGCATAACCAAGAACTCATAATGTCCATAACGAGTCCTAAAGGCCGTCTTTGGGATACTATCCTCTTGTATCCTGAGTTGATGGTATCATGAGCGAAGAGCGATCTTTGAATAGAAGCTCGAACCTTATAGCTGATCAAACAGGTCATCAATTCTCGGCAAAGGATAACGATTCTTGATAGTCAACTTGTTAAGCTCGCGGTAGTCTATACACATACGAAAGCTACCATCCTTCTTTTTAACGAACAGAACCGGAGCTCCCCAAGGTGAGAAGCTTGGTCTGATGAATCCTTTATCCAATAGCTCCTGGAGTTGTGTTAACAACTCCTGCATCTCCGACGGTGCAAGTCTATAGGGTGCTTTGGCTACAGGCGGCGCCTGGAACCAAGTCAATGTGGAACTCGACTTGTCGTTGTGGCGGCAACCCTGGCAAGTCTTCTGGAAAGACTTCAGGATATTCTCTTACGATCGGAATGTCTTCAATCCTGGGCTCAGCAGCTTCTTTATCCACGATGTGTGCCAAAAAGGCAACACACCCCTTCCGTAAACACTTTCTAGCTTTCATGCAGCTAATAATTCTCAGTGGCGTATCACGCTTCTCTCCGTGTACTACGATCGTCTCTTCATCCGTCAATGGGATGCGGATGGTCTTCTCGTGACAAACGATCTCGGCCTTGTTGCTTGATAACCAATCCATTCCCACTACCACGTCGAAGCTTCCCAACTCGACTGGTAGTAGATCTAGCGTAAATTCGTGTCCTCCCAGTTCTATCATACATCCTCTGATGACTTCTCCCATTTCAATTAGTTTCCCATTCGCTAATTCGATCGAGTATGGAACGTCTAATTTACTAGTTGCCAACCCAAGTATATTCTTAAACTCTAACGATATGAAACTATAATCGGCACCAGTATCAAAAAGAACAGATGCAAAGCGTTGGTTTATAGGGAACGTACCGGTGACAACGTTTGGATCTTAGCGCGCCTCCCTCGCACCAATGTTAAAGATTCGGCCTTGCGCCTGATTTAGCTTTGGGCATTCTCTTTTGAAGTGCCCAACGTCACCACAGTTGAAGCATCCTGGCCCTCGGCCATTTCCATTACCATTCCCACCTCGATTTCCGTTGGTTCCTCGATTTCCAGCTTGATTCGCGACATTCCCACGATTTCCACTTCCCCCAATATTCCCTTGTGGCCGGTTTCCATTACCACGGTTGTTGTTATTGAAACTCCTTTGGCCACCTTGGCCTGATCCAACCCAACATGTCTCCTTTGAATGACCCGTCCTCCCGCAGGATTCACATTTTCTGAGTCTGCATGGGCCGGGATGATGGAACTGGCAAATACCACACTTGGGCAGAGTGCCCATGTAAACTTTTCCTTTGTTTTCATCACTGGTTTTGGCTCTGGCCGGTGTGCTCGACTCACCCCTCTTGCTCACATTGCTTGTACTCTGCTTGAAGTTGGAAAACTTCCGTTTGTTATCACCAGCTGACTCCGCATGAGTCTCCTTCTTCTTTGTTTCGGAAATTGAGAACTTGCCCAACCTGACGGCCTCCTCAGTAAGTGCCACACTAACGTCGATCGCTTCCGTAATTGTTGTCGGCTTGGATATGGTAACCATACTCAGGATTTGGGGTGCCAATCCCCAGATAAAGCGCTCGATTCGTTTAAATTCCGGCGTAACCATATAAGGTACCACATGTGACAAGTCGTGGAATCTCTGAACATATTCCGCGATCTTGGGACCATCCATCTTCAAATGCCAAAACTTAGTCTCTAACCTCTGTATCTCAGCCCGAGAACAATACTTCTTTCGCATCAACTCTTTCAACTCAGCCCATGTCAGCGCTTAAGCAGCGGCTTCACCAAGGGTTTGCACTTGTAAGTTCCACTAGGACAGGGCTCCATCCAAAAATAGCCCAGAAATGTAGGTCACTTGCTGGTCTGGAGCGCACTTGCTCATTCGGAGTATAGACTCCGTCTTCTCGACCCATCTTACAAAAGCAACAGCACCTCCGGTGCCGTCAAAGCTCACAGGCTTGCAGTCCAGGAACTGCTTGTAAGTGCACCCTGCACATACGTTAGAATATACAACTGGTATCAGCGGACGTGCTATAAATATCCAATGTATTGTAATACGTCCAAAACGGCTTAATATTACCATGTGGTGGGTTGTTGCCCTGGTTGTTGTTGATACTTCCGCTCAATCCTGGTTGGGATGCTGCATATTGCGCAATGGCTGCAGCGATGATTGCTTGGAGCTCCGCCTCGTTGGCAGGCATGTTCGTATGGCGTCTTGGAGGCATCCTCTAAAAGGTGATTTCATGTTGGTCAGGTCATAATAGGTAAAAATATGTATGTATTCAGCAATATCCACACATAACATCTCATGTTATAAATAAATCAATCACATAACATCTCATGTTATAAAACATAAACAAACAACTTCAACTAAGCATGTAATGAGAATACTGCAATTGGGCTTTTATAAAATCAAGACCACCATACACTGTTTACAAGTTTTCCAAATGTACATACATCCAAAAAGACTACGGGTCAAAATGCCCTTGTCTGAACTGTTTAGACAAATACAACAAGCAAAAATCACATAACCAAAGTCATCCTGTCAAAATGTGGTCTTCAAAATACCGCATAGTCTGGCCCAATTGATGTCTTCTCTTCAAAAGTACTCACTACCGGCAAAAGACTAAGGGTAGCTAAGCTGATGGCGGTGGAGGAGGTGGAGGAAAATGAGAGAAGAGTAAACGGCGCATATGCTGTCAATCCTCCTCCATAGCGCGATGAGCTCTCTCTAGCTCCAGCATGCGCCGGGTCAGCGCCTCCTGCTGCAGCATAAATGAAACAAGAACATCCTCGGTAGAAGGCCCGACATGATAGGGGTGGTATGGATCTGTGGCTGGCATAATAGGCGGCGTGGTCCAGAGAAAAGGCTCGCCAGATGGAGCAAAAGATGGCACGGAAACTGGTGCGACAGTGGATGTAACAGAAGAAAACTGGGGTAAGACTGGAACAAATGTCGGTACATGACCAACGGGATGTGCTAAAGAACCCTCCCCCGGACGTGAGGGCGGAACAAACTGTAGGAACGAAACAGGAGGGCCTGTGTGATGAGCGTCTGTGGCGTGTGGGGGAAAAGTGGGGTACCAGATGTATGTGGGTGGGTAGATGGGATATCGAGTGGTGCAGTAACAGGTTCGGTAGGGGGAGTAACTGGGGTCACATATGGAGGGTAGTCGTCCTCCTCGATCCACCCATTCTGGGTGTCAGCGTATCTCGGGATGATATGGGTAGCAAACGGTGCCAGGTCATCAAAAATGGGGTCAGGCATGGGCGCTACATCTAGGATCTCAGCAGCTGGTGGTGCAATGACAGGTGCATCAGTGACAGGTGGTGCAACGACTGGTGCATCCTCAGGAATGGGGTCAAGAGCAAGAACGGGCTCTGGAATGACGGGAGCAGGCTGACGATTAGCAGGATCATCCGGGAGAACAGGAGCCTCAGCCAGCTGCTCCTCGGGAACCAACTCATCCTCCATATACGTCTCCTCATCGTAGTTAATACGAGGGAAGTTACCGAATCCCAAGGGTGGGTAAGAGGAAGCTACTGACTCAACGGAATCTGAGGCTGACGAATCGGAATGAACCTCCATGTCAGGAAGCGCAACCATAGGAACAACGGGGTCAACAACTGGGATATCAGCATGCGGAGCATCGTCCTCCATCGGGGCCCCACCATCCTGGTCTCCCTCCGGGGGACCCTCGATGGGTAGAACGATATCATCAGCGGGTAACGCGTCGAGAGGTTGTTCCTCAAAGGGAACTGCAGCAAATGGGAGAGGAGCAGTGATCGGAACAAGGGGTAGATTCCCTCCTGGCGGGCCATCAGCTAGGGGTATGTCATCTCCGAAGTCCGGTAGGGCAAAAGGCTGAAAATCGTCTTCATCGGTGCTCGTGTAGTCTGAAGTGTAAACTTCCGGGTCTGTGGCGAACTCGTCGTCTGAGGTAATGGCCATCGGGTCGCTCGTGTTGGACACTCCACTACCAGAAGATGCCATGGTGTCTGTAACACAGCCACAACATATACACATAAATCAGGTAAGCATGTAAACAAAAGCAATGTAATCATGTATGCATCCTAGTCTTCCCAGACTATCCCTCCCCATTTCTAAGACTGAACTCCCTAGTCTCTCAGACTACCCTGGTCTCTAAGACCAACCTCCCAGTATCTAAGACTAATTCTTTCCCAATCTCTAAGATTGAACTCCCTCAGTCTCTAAGACCGAACTCCCTCAGTCTCTAAGAGCGAAATATAATTTTTGAAAAAGTGTATTTGTGCCTCTTTGTTTGTAAAAATGTTTGTGCCCTGGATCTGGACGTTTAGTGCATGCAATGTAAAAGGTTTGAAAACATTTTCGTGAGAGCCCTAGTGATCATAGTCTAGACTCGAGAGTGAATCCTAGTTCGCTATGATCGAGGCTCTGATACCAAGCTGTCACACCCTGGCTTTTGCGGAAGCGTGGGTTTAATTGGTGTGACTTCTTAATACCATAGCAACAATCACAACAATGCTATATGATAAAATACGGGATGTTCATCCCTTAAAATAGTTTGGAAAAAGGGCAACATATTGTTTTAAAATAACAATCCCAAAACATATTACAAAACATGACTTGTTTAAAATGAGTTCTTAAGACTCAACGAAGAACTACCAACAAAACGAGGATTTAAGACATGCAACCCGTCCAGGAATGAGTCGCACTTCCAAAACCCTATGACCCTGGATGACATCCTTATCTAGTACGCAGCTAACATGCATCACTTGCCAGATCCTATTCATTTCCTGAAATACATGTAATTTGAAAAGTCAACAAAAAGTTGAGCGAGTTCATGTGTAAGTGAGTATATAAAAGCCTTTAAAATGTCTGTATCAGTAAAAGTCCCTGGTACGTAGCAATTAAGGAAAAACCTGATCACCATTTGGTTGCAAAACCAATAGTATGTGTGAAATGATTCAGGAAGACTCAACCCTAGCAAATTTGTCTCCGGTATGAAGACATAGTCACCACTATGGGCCGCCCCGGCCTCATGGGTGTGGGCTCGCTACACCCAAATAGATCTATCACTCATGTCCCTTAGTCCCTCAATGAGGATTAATGGCCTTAAGTGTTGTGCCCACCACTCACATGATCGCGTAATAAAAACCCTCCTTAAGCTAACCATACCATAATAAATGTCTGTAACAAGTATTTCACCCCCGAAAAGTAAAACTGAAAATAGTTAAGAGAAAAGGGGGACATGAACTCACAGTAGTGCGTCTTGTACCGAATCTCAAAC
This sequence comes from Helianthus tuberosus, assembly GCA_030545235.1. Lineage (NCBI taxonomy): Eukaryota > Viridiplantae > Streptophyta > Magnoliopsida > Asterales > Asteraceae > Helianthus > Helianthus tuberosus. The sequence continues at coordinate 119,617,073 of CM060360.1, read as the reverse complement.
TCTGCTTGCTACACGACAACCTACACGTACTAATGTCTATTAGACGAACGGGCCGTGCCTTGGCTTAGGGTTTAATGTTTAGAGTTGCGTTACTTATATTGATTCGCGTGATAAATATTTGTTCGTTCAATGTTCTAGTAAATTCTAGTCCTAGAAGGCAAATATTTACTAAGTGTTATAATTTTCGGAAAATTTCGCCATAGCCTCCTCTGTAAATAGAGGTGTCCATGCTTAAGAGCATATCATTTTCTTTTACAAATATCTCGTAGAGTGTTCCCACATAACCAACCCGACAATCATACATGCATTGCCCTATTTACGTCTTTTCAGCTTTATTCATCAAAACTGGACTGTTTTCAAGTATTTAAATAAAATAGTTAACCTTTTCCAAAAATTCTCAATTTTTTACAGAATGTCATATATAATCCAAAATATATTGTGTTAAAATTTAGGGGACCAGTTCATTACCCATTTTATATAAAAATTCTTTTACCCGACTGCAATCAGATTTGTTACTTTCTGATTGCAGTTTTACGGAAAATTTCACTAAAAATCAATCGTAAGTCCGATCGACGAAATTCCAGTTGGAGGGTCACGGAAACAACAGTGAACACCTACAGTAAAAATCCCATGAGCTGATTCTACTCAGGTTTCAAGTTTTGACTCCGAATATGACACACTTTTTGAGCAGGAAAATTTCAGCTTGAGCTGCTGTCTTAAAATAATTCTTTAAAAATAGTAAACGACCTCGAAAAATTACGCTTCCAGTGCCATTTGTTCGGGTATTCAAAAATACATAATTTAGACTCCAGAAATTCAGTTTTTTGATTTAAAATGACCCAGTTACAGCCTATTGAAGTTGGCTGGAAATTTCAATCAGCATGTTTATTTCAGGTTTAGTGTTTCTAAAAGCATGTTAGCAAGGGCCCTAACCATGATTTATCAATAACCTAATGATCCAACACCATGCATGCATTCACTAAACCCAAACCAACCCGATAACATCATCATGCAAACCTTTTTATGTATGATTTTATGTACGGTTTCATGTTCATATTTTTAGTGTTTTAGCTTTTGTGATTTATCACTAACATCCTACTACGAATCATAACAAATAACAAGATGAAACAAGGGTGTGAAGGGACTTACTACTAGCACAAGGCTAGGATAGAAATCTGGAATAAAGATGAAGAGATGATGAAGATGAAGCAAGCAAACAAGTCTCTTGAAGCTTCACAAACTTGCACCTCCTTTGAATCTCCCTTGAAGCTTTGAGTGAACCTTAGGAATAGATGACAATGGAGATTTGAGAGTGGTGATGGGGGTGGCGGTTATTGAGCCGAGAAAGAGAGAGGGAGAAGTGAGGTGAGAGAGTGAAGGGTCTTGATTGGGTTATGTAGAGGCTTGGGGGCTAGGGTAATGAGTGCACCATATTTTGTGCAAGGCAACAAGCAATATATCATCTTGGAACAATCATAAATCCCATGTCATGATTAGGATCTTGGGTGGGGTCCATTGAGGGCTGAAAATCGGTTGGGGGGGGGGGTAATATGTAAAATTTTGGTAATTAGTAGGTAAGTATATAAGAGGTTAAGGGTATTTCTAGAATAGTGGGTGTAGGACATGTTTCTATAGTGTGTGGGGATTTATTGTGACCATGATTATTTAAGAATAATAAAATAATGTTTCTGACAAAATTTTGGAGTCCCGGGTAATGTCCGGTTGTTCGGTTACGTATCGTTCCGTTAAAGTGTTAAATTGTACCTTATAGCGTCTTTTATGCATCTTTTTGTAACGAAAACATTCCTGGCACTTAGGAAAGTATACAGGACCACTCTGCCATAATTGTGTATAATAAAATGCTGAATTTTATAAAAGAATGCGAAATTATGTATTTAACGCATGTTTTAGGCACTTCCCGGCACTTATATCTATCACCTAATGACGCAGTCTTATGGTCCTCACTTCCCTACACTCCAAACCAGTGTAGTGCTCTATCCCTGGCTCATACTGGCCATAAAAACATTGTCTGTCTATGTGCTGGTATTGTCAGCATTATTTCTGAATCAACCGTTCAGTGTGTCAACTGTGCTGAGTGCATCAAGTATGTCACTAATGTTTGTGTGTAATGAATGGAGTGACTGTATAAAATTTGATGCATGTATATATGATATAGAATCATAGAGCAGTTTAAATTATCAGTTGTAATCAAGCACAGTCATTAAGCACGTAATTAAGATTAATTAATTTGTACAGTACCTGATATTTTGAGGGTTGTCACAGATGTTCAGCCTTGACTTTGAGACAAGTTAGGCATTTCGATACATACAAGGCAACATCCTTCTTCATACCAGGCCACCAGAACTGAGTACGAAGATCCTTGTATATTTTATCAGCACCAGGATGGATAGAATATCTAAACTTGTGAGATTCGTCCATTACCAGGGTGCGAAGATCGTCTTGTTTCGGAATCCACAAACGATCCATGAAATTGAGTAAACCATCGTCTTTCCTTTCGAGTTTAAGTTCGAGTTGAAGCGGTAGCTCATATTTCAATAAGTCTTTGATCACACAAGATCGTTGGGCTTGAAGGACACGAGATTGAATATCAGATAGTGTTCGAATAGAATGAAGCTTGACTCGTTCCTTTCGACTAACCGCAACGGCTACGACATTCGCCTTACCAGGATGGTAGCGGATCTTGCAATCATAATCGTTTAAGAGTTCAACCCAACGTCGTTGCCTCAAGTTCAACTCCTTCTGATTGAGAATATGCTGGAGACTTTTGTGGTCTGTGAAAACCACACACTTCGTTCCGTAGAGGTAGTGTCTCCAGATTTTAAGTGCGAAAACCACAGCTCCTAATTCAAGATCATGAGTCGTATAGTTCTTCTCGTGAATTTTCAGCTGTCTAGACGCATAAGCTATGACTTTACCTCGTTGCATAAGAACGCAACCAAGTCCTAGATTAGACGCGTCACAATAGACAACAAAATCATCGTTTCCCTCAGGTAGAGTTAAAACAGGAGCATCACAGAGCTTTCGTTTCAGCGTTTGGAACGCTTCTTCTTGCTTAGGTCCCCACTTAAAAGGCTTATTTTTCTGAGTCAAAGCAGTGAGTGGAACCGCGATCTTTGAGAAATTTGAAATAAACCGTCGATAATAACCAGCAAGACCAAGAAAAGAACGAACTTCTGTAGGTGTCGTCGCTGTATTCCAGTCCTTAATAGCAACAAACTTGGATGGATCCACATGAATACCCTGCTTGTTGACTATATGACCCAAAAACTGAACTTCTCTAAGCCAAAATTCACACTTGGAGAATTTAGCAAAAAGTTGTTCCTTCTTCAGAAGTTCTAATGTAAAACGAAGGTGTTGCTCGTGCTCGGCTTGGGACTTCGAATAAATGAGAATATCGTCGATAAACACAATGATGAACTTATCTAAATAAGGTTTACAAACCCTGTTCATTAAGTCCATGAAGATATCTGGGGAATTTGTCAAACAAAAAGGCATGACAGTGAACTCGTAGTGCCCATATCTCGTACGGAATGCAGTTTTGGGAATATCTTCTTCGAGTACACGAAGTTGATGATACCCAGATCGCAGATCGATCTTGGAAAAACATGAAGCACCTTGCAGCTGGTCGAAGAGATCATGTTAGGCCCTAAAGTGTGAGACTGACGCATCAAATTAGTACAATGGGCTATGGTTACGAACTGGGCCTTACCGGGTTAGTTTATATTAGGTTTTAGACCTTTATAGGTCACTTAGGCCAAGCTTTAGGCCATGTGGGCCAAGCAGGCCCAAGGGGAGCCCATATAGGGAATTGGGCTTGAGTTAGTATATAAACAAGTTTTTAACTTGTTTTAGGGTAGGAACCTCAGAGTTACAGAAATTCTAGAGAAACGGAGAGTGGGAGGCGACTTGGTTGTGAGCACTTGTACTAGACGATTTTGCTTTGATAGTAATAGAATCGTGTGCAAGTGTTGAAAGTGATTCGGTGTGTTCTTCATATTCGGTTCATATTTTCATATTTCTTCGGTTTATTCTTGAATCACATCAAGTTTGGATTCCGCACAAACTTGGTGTTGTTTGATATCATTGAAAGATCCGGTTATTCAGGACTTACAAGTGGTATCAGAGCCATTGAAGCCATTCAAGGGCTCGGTTTTGATATCACTCGAAGAACAAGAAGAAGGATTTGCACAGTGACGGGGGATGTATGTTCGTCAAAAGGGAGATCTCCGGTTCACAAGGTAATAGTTTATCTTATTGTTGAGAATCGTGATTGGTGGTAAAAACCGTTTTTAGTTTTGAAGAACACGAAGAACAGTTTGAAGATTGGAAAAATAGTTAAAAATTCGTGTTTTGATCTGATTTGGGGAACATTTAATTGTGTTTCCTTAAATTTTGGGAGTATTGGTGGAAAGAATCTCTTAAAAAATATTAAAGTTCGAATCACGTCCTTGATTTTCAAGATTTAGTTGGTGATTAGTTACCAAAAGATATTGAGCGACCAGAAGATAAAGTGTGCATATTTTATTCATAGTGGGCGACATTGTGGGAATAATATATTGTGCGACTAGGTTCTTGTTGTGCGACCAACACATTTGTGATCATCATCTTTGCATGTGAAACAATTGTGCGATTATTTATAATTTGTGCGACTTAAAAGCCATCATCATCATCATCATCGCACAACTGTGCAACAAAGTCAAAAAAAAAAAAGTTTTTGGCCAATCATCATCTTCAAGTTTATATTGTGCGATTGAAACTTCTTGTGCGACTCAATCATCTTGTGGCCATCATCAATAAACTGTATTCATCATCTTCATCAACGAACCATCGCTGCCATCATCATCAGTCATCTTCTTCATCAATCTTTGAACTATACGACGACCACCGTGCTAACCCCGGACACCGGTGTTGGACCGTGTCGTGACCCTAAACGATCAGTCAAGGCAGTTCATCATCACGTATAAAGGCGGAATCAGAATATGTAACGTAACAACAGCTTTCCTATTCAATTCCTTCACATTTATTGCTTTCTGAGATCGATTTGACAGAGTTTGGTTACAATTGCATTGACCTGATTTCGCTCCAATGTCCTTCATGAAGTCACACATGTAAGGCATTTATAGTAAGGCTGATTTCGCTTATATGGCACGACCATATGAGCGGAATCACATGTGACTTATAAGCGAAATCACACCAAGTGACATATGAGCGAAATCATATCTACCCTAAAAGCGAAATCACCTATAAACTAATGTTCACATAAGCGAAATTAACATTATAAACCCTAAACTTGACTTATAAGCTCTAATCTTGATATATCTTGACTTAAGACTTGATGTAGATGAAGTCAACAGACATTCTCATGCACCAACAGACTCCCCCTTGGATGTTGACGTAGTCTACAGCTCCTGAGTCTTCAGTCTTAGTCTTTTCTCTAACTCTCTGTCTTCTCATCATAAGCACTCTATCTTCACAAACTTCAGAATCACAACCTGACTCTAACTTCCATCTTCCTTTTGACTGTTGATCCAGACTCCCCCTTTCACAAACTCCCCATCTCGATATGCTAGAATCTGAGGTATCTGGTTCAAGCTTTGACATTTAGCTTCCATGGGAATAATGAAGTCCAAACCTGTTACTCAACCAATAAACATTACAATTCTATCTTTTCAACATAACTCACAAACTTAATCAGTTTTAGAAATCCACTCAAGTATTCAGGTCCAAGTTATTGATCCTGATCACTTGATTAATCTACCAAGTCCAAATTAATGACCTTGGTTGATCATTTGACGAATCAATACTGATTTTAAAACAACTATTTCAAACAATTTCTGAAAAATAACAAGTATCAAATTAATGAACTTGTTTTTGACTTTCCAATAACACAAACTTCAACAAAATAAGCTCTCCTCATTCTTCAATCCAGAATCTCCTGCATCTGCTTCAATCATCTGAGAATCCAACAATCAACTCTCCACTTTGGTTTGTCGGAAAATAAAGCAGAAATAAAATATTTTTGGATTTTATAAAGTGATCTAAACTAAGAAATGAAATACAGAAAATTTAAATTGCAGAAAGTAAACAAAGTAAACTATTTACAAACATATTTTTGGTGAGCGTGTCAGGGAATCATATCAGCTTTTCAGACAAATTACAAGTACCGTTAAGCTTCATTTCATACTCAGACTTAAACAATTCACATCGATTGTCGATATACTGATCCATCTTAAATTTCCACATAAATTTCAATTTACTCAGGATACGAATTAGATGAATTATGAACTTAGCTCATTCATGTGTCCCACCTCTTGAATATACTCCCGTATCCAGAATCCCAATAATCAGTCTTACAGGTGAGAATACTACAATGATATCTGTATATAAATTAGGTATGCGAGGGCCGAGGGATCTCAGGTCGATACTTCCGTATACGCAGAGAGATATCAGCTTCGACTTTTCGGTGTGTCCCCTTTAGAGGATCTTTTTGCTTACAACAACATCGACTATCAATTTTATTGTTTCATCGGCATGCTGAGTGTGTAATGCTATGTTTCAAGCATTTGCAGAAAGTATTAGCCAAGGACTAGGTCAGAACTACCGTTCAACAGAAGTCCCGGAATAATACCCCAGACATCATTGAGTATAAAGACCTAGTATATCAGATTAAGAGACCTTTCAAACGAGATTTCAGGGGTTACCTATATATCCAGGTAGTGTTCCCCACGAAATTCACAAGTTTGAATTTAGGTTTATATCCCGAATAAATCTACTAAATGTGCGAAAACCTATCGACACATCATCAGTGAGACTGTTTAACTCATTTATACTTTACAAATCTTTAGCATACTGTAATCGTCTAGCCAATGTACTATCATCTTCCCTATATACACAAGCTCTTTTTCAGATTTTATCATGTTTTTGTATTTTTGCATTTTTTACTGTTTTTGTATTTTCTGAAAATAAACTATATACAAATATCTACTCCCCCTAAATACCAAAACAAGTAAAAATTCGACAAACCATTGCAGATTGTTTCTCGTCTTCATCCGCAACAGTACTCTCATCAACGCCAATTATGCCATCCGACACCGACAGAAGCTTCATACCGTTCAGTTTTAACAAATATTTAAACCGATTTTTATCAAAAGCTTTGGTATGTAAATCAGCTTTCTGTTCGTCAGTGTGGATTTTCTCAATTCGTATAAACTTTTTCTCAAAGCAATCACGAATAAAGTGATGACGAATTTCTATGTGTTTAGTTTTAGCGTGATGTACTGGATTCTTTGTTATATTTATAGCGGCCTCATTATCAACAAAAAGAGGTGTGTTAAGAAACTGCAAACCGTAGTCGCGCATCTGTTGCTGTATCCACAAGATCTGAGAGCAGCAACTGCTAGCAGAAACATACTCCGCTTCACAAGTAGATAACGCCACAGACGTTTGTTTCTTACAATGCCAGGTAACCAATCTAGGACCAAAGAGCTGGCATCCTGCAGTTGTTGATTTTGAATTGAATTTGCAGCATCCGAAATCCGAATCGGAATACCCTTCGAGCGTAAAGTCGCCTTTTCTAGGATACCACAACCCCAATGAAGGAGTTCCTTTCAGGTAGCGCAATATCCTCTTCACAATGATCATATGCGATGCTCTCGGGTTAGATTGAAATCTTGCTGCGAGGCACGTTGGGTACATTATATCAGGACGTGAAGCAGTTAGGTACATTAAAGAACCTATCATGGAACGGTAAAACGTTTCATCAGCCTTGTCTCCGGTGAGATCTGGGTGAATCCCATGATTTGTTGCAAGTGGGGTAGCAGCTGGAGTAGAACTTGACATCCCAAATTTCTCTAGAATATCATGAACATACTTTGACTGATGAATGAAAATTCCTTTAGGAAGTTGTTCAACTTGTAAACCCAGAAAGAATTTCATCTCCCCCATTGATGACATTTCAAACTTTTGCTTCATCACTGATTCAAAATCTTTGCATAGATTTTCATTTGTCGACCCAAAGATTATATCGTCCACATAAATCTGAACTATCAGAAGATGACCATCGACCTTTTTAGTGAAGAGAGTGGCATCCACTTTTCCACGAATGAACTTGTTGGCTAGTAGGTGTTGAGACAAAGTCTCGTACCAGGCTCTCGGGGCCTGGTGTAAACCATACAGCGCCTTGTCCAATAAGTAGACCTTGTTTTTGTGGATTGGTGTCACACCCCGACCACGTAGAACATACAAAACGTGGCGGAAACATCGGGGAGTGTTGTAACAGAATTAATGTTTCACAACCATGGAAGTTAAAGTTTTGTTTTATTGATTAAAAGTGTTACAATGTCTTAATCCAACAAGGAAAATACAACATAATTAACTAATCTTGCATCTTTTATTGTCACTAAAGCCCAAGTCTGCCTATGTGTATCTTGATCATCTTATGCAACAACTCCTGAAAAACACATGTGAAAATAGGTACGTCAGCATAAAAATGCCTGTGAGATACATAGGTTTTGTGAAAATAAGATTCATGACTTATGTTTGAGAAAATGTTTAGTCATGAACCTTGTTATTTGCTTTGTCTTTTAAATCATTTGAAAAACGATAAGATCAGATGATAAGTATAAATAAATGTAAGGTTAAATGAATAACCAAGTAAAATATGTTTGCATAAGATAAGCTGTTTATAAATCAATGTCTTGTGAAAAGTATGTTATTTGTATGAAATGTTCTATGTCTCAAACTGAAAATGATTCAAATAACGTTACGACATATAATACCATACAAACACTTATATATAGGAAGTACCAGCGGCGTATCCACCATGCTTGTATCATATTACACACGCATCGTTACTTAATCACTTAATCAAACCAAACCAACCAATGTAAGAAGTCTATGTTTAATTCAATTGTCAACTGTATTAAATAATATGTCAAAGTATTCATGTCAAGATGTAAATCATGTAGTATGTAAAACCAATGTCAAAAGTGTTTGTGTCAAATGTAAATCATGTCAAAATGTCTATGTCAAATCTCCATGTCAAATGTCTATGTCAATTATCCATGTCAAATGTCTATGTCAAATATCCATGTCAAATGTCTATGTCAAATATCCATGTCAAATGTCTATGTCAAAATGTCATGTATGGCAAGTGAAATGTCTCAGCTAAACCATATGCACAAAAACAAAGTATTGAAGTAAAACTTGGTTTAAATCAACGTTATGTTTTGTGTAAATGCATGCAACTATTTAATATGAACATTTATGCGGTATTGTGAAAATGCATACATCCAAGCCTTGCGACTGTGGTGATAAACCCTTTAAACAAATTAAAGGTCTATCTGTCTTATATCATCGAATTCGGTCATTCCTTTCTGTCCCCTTTCCCTGGGATGTTCGGAACGGGAGTTGTCAATTCCTATGGTACCACTACCTACTAACGAACGGCGTAGCTAATGTTAATGAATGTATTGTCCCATGTAAACAAACCAAATGTCATACCAAAATGTAAACATGTGAAAACAATGCACTAAGTATGTAATCAAATGAACATACATAGCGTGAAATGTCATGTAAAATGATGTACTAAGTAATGCACAAAATGGGCACACCTAGCATGAAATGTCATGTAAAACAATGCACTAAGTAATGCACAAAATTGGGCACACCTAGCATGAAATGTCATAAAATCATGTACTATAATGTACTAACGAACATAGCAGTATATGATGTGAAAACAGGAAAGCATGAAAGTAACAAGTAGGCACATGTGTTTCACCCCAAAACAGTTTGGAAAACAGTAAAAGAGGGGTCTATGTACTCACTTGAGATTGCTCAGAAGTCCTAAGATAACCACCAAGCAATGCTAGAGATCTCGGAATATCAAACGGCACCTAATATAGATAACTACATTAATAAACCGGACCTAAATCGGAAGATTGGATAGAATGAGGTTTCGTAAACCAAACGAGTGTAGAGACTCGTGTCATTTGGTTTAACAAAGCCTACATACTAAATGAAACCTAACCTAAGTGCTTGTGACCCATTACGACACGTTTAGGTAGCTTATGCTACTTTAACGCGTCGTTCGCGTGAAACGCGTTCGGACCGCCTAACTAGTCCTATGACAAGTAATATATGCCTTAACATGTCTAATATGGTTGTTAAATCAGTTTAGATGTCAAAAGTTGTGTTACATATATTTAAAATGAATTTTGGCATCATAGGGGTATTTTGGTAATTTACCTAAGGCATATAAACTACCTATCATACAACTACTTAAACGAAGCGACCATAAGGTATAACCTCATAAGGTTATTCCCTATATACTATGGTCACCTAATGTGCTTGGTCGGATCCTAATGATCAACCAAACGGGTCGGGTTCGAAAGTATAAGCGATTGTTTAGATCGCTTACCTTACGACCCTATCTAAGCACTAAACTAAAAGTGACGAGCTAAGCATGTTAAAACATGCTTAACTAAGTTTAGAAAAACAGGTTTGGTATCAAAACAAAGGGTTTTGATACCCATAAGTAGTTTGGTTACAAAATACGCAAGAATACGTATTCTGACCGAAACTACGGCTCGTCACTGAGCCTAGATAACGTGGTAATCAGTAGGTATAGTCTCTAGGGACTATAACCATCGTGATCACGCTCACGTTATGAAGTTCAAACGAACTTCGCATCGACCATAAACTGGTCAATGCAGAAAGTCAAACAAAGTTTGACTTTCGGACTCGAAAAGCAATAAAAGAACGAAAGAAGACTTACGAAGGGTCCCCGAATGCTAATCTAGATCAAAGAGCTCAGGTATGAAGCAATGGCATCAACTTAGAGCACAAATGATCAGATTCTTGTGAGAAATGAAGTGAAATGTGATGGGTATTTATAGATTTCGGTCCACCGTTAGGATCGTTTCTTGGAGAAGAGGGAATGATCACATCCCTACACTTGTTGTAATGTTGTGGTTACTGATTTTGGACACCATAAGGGTTCAACATGTGGCACTTGACCTTTGGGGGATGTTAGGGGATGTAACTCTTGTGTTTAAATGGCTTTTCCCGATCAGAAGGGGCCTAGCGTGACGCTAGGGGGGCTAGGCGTCGCGCTAGGGGTCCCCTGATCAGCAAACAAATTTCAAATGTCCACTTTTCAGTCCCCGTTGCGTATTAAGGCCATTTCCGACGTGTTTAAGGTTCGTTAAATCATTTTCAAGGCTCCACAAGGATGCCTAAACATTGTGAGCATGATACATATTCAAAAATATGCCGGATGTCAGTTCGTTTGGTCGTACGAACGCGATGTTCGCTTAATTACGACGGAATGCGCATAAGCGCGAAAAACGATCTAAATGATGCAACAAACGGATTTTTATCATGCCAAACACTAAAATAAAATATTATAGTGTTTACATAAATTTTTGGATGTCCGGATGTATTCAGAACGTGAGTTATGCGCAAAAGTGCAAACTTGTGCACTTTTTGACACTTTTAGTCCCTGAATGACCCAAAAGTTTATTTTAGCGCACCGAACCCATTAAAGCCTATTTCTAAGCTATGTAAAGGATATTTAAGGTGTGTTTAACTTATGCTCATGTTCCGGAATGTTCATTACAGTTCAGATTGGCATACTTTCGTAGTTTGTCAATTTTAGTCCCTGTAAGCGATTAAACTTTGATTTCACCACACCAAACCTTCCAAAACTTATATCTAAGTTATGTAAAGGTTATTTAAGGTATGTTAAGCCTATGTCACTATTCCGGAGTGTTTGTTGCATTAAACTGGTTATATTTACGCATCAGTGCGCGTATAACCTTCCAGAAAGCGATTTAGAGTTTGAAATTGAACAAGAATTGATATGTGCAAATGATACACATATTTTTACAAATCCCAAGTATGAAATAAAATATTTCATTGGTTTGGTATTTGTTTGATGTCCGTGGAGGCCCAGGTGTTACAGTCTCCCCTACTTTAGGAAATTTCGTCCCGAAATTTATTTAGAGGAAACTTGTGAGAGCTTAAAAGCATGAAGTTGAAAAGATCGAACAACATTGGTTTGGGTTCTGAACTTCTAGTAACTTTAATAACATCATGATTGCAATGTAAGAGGGATACTTATATACAAGTATATGAAGCGTCATTGGTGCGTCCACCGTACCTCCATTACATCGTTCTCATTTTGTTATTGTTGTCACTATCGGTTCTTACACATAACAAATCTTACTGGGTTTCTGTGCACTAAATTTCATAATTATGTACGCGTCCATAATCAGACAATTCCTTGCACAGTTCACACAGTCTATTTTATAATGTGTAGGGTAAAACCAATGAATGAACCTGTGATGAGTGTGACTAGACCGCCATAGAGTCCTTTGAATTAAATCAATAAATGATCTAAATAGACTACCAAGGAGTCTGCTCAGCTACATCACTAGATGTCGTTCTTTAACCAAATTGTGAATCAATCTTTTTGACTAGACCACTAAGAGGGTCTCTCATGAAACATGGAATGGTACTATATAACCCAAGGGTCTTAACTATTACATAGAAGCCCATTAAGGATTGAAGGTAGTACCTTTTGAATATCCTGCTACGAATCCCTCATATGAAGATATGAAAGATTCTGCGAGGATTTGGATAACGAATATCCAGAGTATTAAAAACACAAAAATGCATAAAAGAAAACATAAGATGAATAAACACATAGTCACATAACCACAAAGATTGTTTATTTGTTAATTTGTTTTGTTGACAGAGCACATGCATTTAAAGTACAATAGGAATCCATCTCGTGGATTTCATTTGGTACTTTAAACATTATCAAGAATCTAACTATAAAGATAGAAAGATTCAAAAAGAAAATGCGATTTCGATTACTAGAACCCGAAATGTTCGAATTTAGGTATATAAGGAATCCAATTAAGGACTCTGATTTGAATGATGATCATCCTCAAGGGTCTAATTGTGGAGATAAAAAGATCCCATATGGATTTTAGAAGTTGAAGATGTTTTGAAATCTTGCACGGGATGTGCTTAAGTCAAAACATGAAGTTGAAATGCTTATGAAGTTGAGATGCTAGATATGTCAAGGCGACATATGAAGCAGAATTTGAAGGTTAAGTCACTGTATGAGGAAAATATATTTGGAAAACTATGCATGGGGTTCTTTTAAGAAAAATGTGTTTACCGTTTTTGAAACCTTATATATAATACATTTGAAATTATAGTAGGTGTACTAGGTAGGTATATTTATAAAAATGTTTTAAAATCATGCGAGATGAATTTTGAAATTATGTATAAGGTTTTTGAAAATATGAATGATGCTTTTCGAAATCATGCACTTGATGATAAAATGTACTGTGTTAATATTGTTTTCAGACTATATGAAATATTTTGAAATTAGAAAGGTTGGTTTTGATAACATGGCCAATGTTTTTGAAATATCATTGACAATGCATCAAGAAAAATTGTTTTCAAACTATATGAAATGTTTTGAGATCATGAAAATTGTGTTGAAATACTTGTACTGGGTATGTTGAAAAATAAAAACGTAATGGGTATGAGATTTGAAAATATCCTTAGTTATCCAACCAAGGATTCAAAGGTACTGATGTGCAAAAAGCACGATTACTCATAATTTCACTTTATTTCCTGTACTTCGTTTCTTAGAATGAAACGAGTACTTAGAACTTTCGAGGAAATTATGAGCGATCACTTGAAAGAGAGAATCACAAGAGTAGTTTGTAAGGAACATAGTTCCTTAATGCAGGTATCATAGGAAAATCATACACACATGTAATTATACTTGTATATCAGATTTTGTGAACAACGATTTATTTATAGACAAAACAGATTGTTTCACATTACAAGGAAACAAAAGAACAAAAGCATAAGACAGCAACATCTTCTAGTCAGCCAACTGCTCATCCGTGGGTTGGATTTGCATTAGCAAGCTTTGGGCATTTGTTCCTGAAATGGCTCGTATCACCACAGTTGAAACATGAACCCAGTGGGAATCTCGCAGCATTCCCTTGAACCGGAGCTTGAACCTGAGCAGCCTGATTTTGTCCCAAACGACAAATATTGGCCAAATGCCCAAGTTTACCACACGTCGTGCATTGCCAGCAAGCTTGTTGTACCGCGTGATGGCCGTTGCAGCGTGCACAATGAGGTGCGGTACCGGCATATGCTTTCTTTACAGGTGGCTGAGCTGGTGGGTTCCGCGGGTTCTGAGCAGTCTGTGATGTTCCCTTGTATTGCTTCTTAGCAGGTTGTGTTGTCACCCGGATGGGTCCTGCTTGATTTGGTATTGCTGCTACGCAAACCTTTGACGTATGACCTTTAAGTCCACAAATTTGGCATTTGCGGCACTTCACATTAGGGTGATGATGAAGGGTACATTGGTTGCATAAGGGTTCAATTCCGTTGTATGGCTTCCTAGCTGGTGGCCTTGCCACTTGGCTAGGTCCCGATTGATTAGGTGTAACCACTGCGGGTTTCCTTGAAGCCTTACGCTTCCTTGATTTTGGTGTTGGCTTAACTTCTGCTTCCTTCAGTGGCTCTTGAGTGGCTTCATTGTCGAGACGAGAGGCTTCATTGTTAAGACGAGCCATGGCAATGCCTAAATCCACAGTCTTCTGAATCACTTCGCCAATTTGCTGGACAAATTTGGCTGTTCGCTCGGACGTTTGACCAGTGCTGAGAGGAATAGACATTCTAGAAGAAAATGAAAGACAGAGGAAGAAGCAAGTGAAAGGTTATTGGATAATCAATACAGAATGGTAACGAATGAAAATCGTGATCATTTGTTTGTTACCTAAGGCAAACAAATGAGATGGTGACAAATCAAAGTAAATGGGTCAAAAATAATGTATCGCGAAGACATGCTCGCCTATAGGTGAACACTCATTCCAAGAATTCCCAGGTAAGCACAACTGGTCTCGCGTCTGATGAGATGTATACGAAGTGCTTGCCTAGACAGAAAACCCAGAATACAGGCATTCACCCTTCCAGTTTGCACGTGTTCACATTATTTAAAACCCAAAACCTTGACGAGATTTTGAAAAACTCAAAGGGGTTCAAAACCATATAATAGAGAGTTCAAAACCTTACAATAGAGGGTTCAAAACCTAGTAATCAATCATCCTAGAACAGATGATTGCTTTTCAAAGCGGTTTTGAAATTTATGTTCTTGTTGTGATCGTCGCCTAAGGATAGGTGACGGTATTGTTTTATGACTAAACGCAAGTAAACTCGCGTTAGGGTCCTAGAAAGGTTATAGACTAGGTCAAAGTATTACTAATAACCTAATTCCCTATAACCATGGGCTCTGATACCATCTTTTCTGTCACACCCCGTCCACGTAGAACATACAAAACGTGGCGGAAACATCGGGGAGTGTTGTAACAGAATTAATGTTTCACAACCATGGAAGTTAAAGTTTCATTTTATTGATTAAAAGTGTTACAATGTCTTAATCAAACAAGGAAAATACAACATAATTAACTAATCTTGCATCTTTTATTGTCACTAAAGCCCAAGTCTGCCTATGTGTATCTTGATCATCTTATGCAACAGCTCCTGAAAAACACATGTGAAAATAGGTACGTCAGCATAAAAATGCCTGTGAGATACATAGGTTTTGTGAAAATAAGATTCATGACTTATGTTTGAGAAAATGTTTAGTCATGAACCTTGTTATTTGATTTGTCTTTTAAATCATTTGAAAAACGATAAGATCAGATGATAAGTATAAATAAATGTAAGGTTAAATGAATAACCAAGTAAAATATGTTTGCATAAGATAAGTTGTTTATAAATCAATGTCTTGTGAAAAGTATGTTATTTGTATGAAATGTTCTATGTCTCAAACTGAAAATGATTCAAATAACGTTACGACATATAATACCATACAAACACTTATATATAGGAAGTACCAGCGGCGTATCCACCATGCTTGTATCATATTACACACGCATCGTTACTTAATCACTTAATCAAACCAAACCAACCAATGTAAGAAGTCTATGTTTAATTCAATTGTCAACTGTATTAAATAATATGTCAAAGTATTCATGTCAAGATGTAAATCATGTAGTATGTAAAACCAATGTCAAAAGTGTTTGTGTCAAATGTAAATCATGTCAAAATGTCTATGTCAAATCTCCATGTCAAATGTCTATGTCAATTATCCATGTCAAATGTCTATGTCAAATATCCATGTCAAATGTCTATGTCAAATATCCATGTCAAATGTCTATGTCAAAATGTCATGTATGGCAAGTGAAATGTCTCAGCTAAACCATATGCACAAAAACAAAGTATTGAAGTAAAACTTGGTTTAAATCAACGTTATGTTTTGTGTAAATGCATGCAACTATTTAATATGAACATTTATGCGGTATTGTGAAAATGCATACATCCAAGCCTTGCGACTGTGGTGATAAACCCTTTAAACAAATTAAAGGTATATCTGTCTTATATCATCGAATTCGGTCATTCCTTTCTGTCCCCTTTCCCTGGGATGTCCGGAACGGGAGTTGTCAATTCCTATGGTACCACTACCTACTAACGAACGGCGTAGCTAATGTTAATGAATGTATTGTCCCATGTAAACAAACCAAATGTCATACCAAAATGTAAACATGTGAAAACAATGCACTAAGTATGTAATCAAATGAACATACATAGCGTGAAATGTCATGTAAAATGATGTACTAAGTAATGCACAAAATGGGCACACCTAGCATGAAATGTCATGTAAAACAATGTACTAAGTAATGCACAAAATTGGGCACACCTAGCATGAAATGTCATAAAATCATGTACTATAATGTACTAACGAACATAGCAGTATATGATGTGAAAACAGGAAAGCATGAAAGTAACAAGTAGGCACATGTGTTTCACCCCAAAACAGTTTGGAAAACAGTAAAAGAGGGGTCTATGTACTCACTTGAGATTGCTCAGAAGTCCTAAGATAACCACCAAGCAATGCTAGAGATCTCGGAATATCAAACGGCACCTAATATAGATAACTACATTAATAAACCGGACCTAAATCGGAAGATTGGATAGAATGAGGTTTCGTAAACCAAACGAGTGTAGAGACTTGTGTCATTTGGTTTAACAAAGCCTACATACTAAATGAAACCTAACCTAAGTGCTTGTGACCCATTACGACACGTTTAGGTAGCTTATGCTACTTTAACGCGTCGTTCGCGTGAAACGCGTTCGGACCGCCTAACTAGTCCTATGACAAGTAATATATGCCTTAACATGTCTAATATGGTTGTTAAATCAGTTTAGATGTCAAAAGTTGTGTTACATATATTTAAAATGAATTTTGGCATCATAGGGGTATTTTGGTAATTTACCTAAGGCATATAAACTACCTATCATACAACTACTTAAACGAAGCGACCATAAGGTATAACCTCATAAGGTTATTCCCTATATACTATGGTCACCTAATGTGCTTGGTCGGATCCTAATGATCAACCAAACGGGTCGGGTTCGAAAGTATAAGCGATTGTTTAGATCGCTTACCTTACGACCCTATCTAAGCACTAAACTAAAAGTGACGAGCTAAGCATGTTAAAACATGCTTAACTAAGTTTAGAAAAACAGGTTTGGTATCAAAACAAAGGGTTTTGATACCCATAAGTAGTTTGGTTACAAAATACGCAAGAATACGTATTCTGACCGAAACTACGGCTCGTCACTGAGCCTAGATAACGTGGTAATCAGTAGGTATAGTCTCTAGGGACTATAACCATCGTGATCACGCTCACGTTATGAAGTTCAAACGAACTTCGCATCGACCATAAACTGGTCAATGCAAAAAGTCAAACAAAGTTTGACTTTCGGACTCGAAAAGCAATAAAAGAACGAAAGAAGACTTACGAAGGGTCCCCGAATGCTAATCTAGATCAAAGAGCTCAGGTATGAAGCAATGGCATCAACTTAGAGCACAAATGATCAGATTCTTGTGAGAAATGAAGTGAAATGTGATGGGTATTTATAGATTTCGGTCCACCGTTAGGATCGTTTCTTGGAGAAGAGGGAATGATCACATCCCTACACTTGTTGTAATGTTGTGGTTACTGATTTTGGACACCATAAGGGTTCAACATGTGGCACTTGACCTTTGGGGGATGTTAGGGGATGTAACTCTTGTGTTTAAATGGCTTTTCCCGATCAGAAGGGGCCTAGCGTGACGCTAGGGGGGCTAGGCGTCGCGCTAGGGGTCCCCTGATCAGCAAACAAATTTCAAATGTCCACTTTTCAGTCCCCGTTGCGTATTAAGGCCATTTCCGACGTGTTTAAGGTTCGTTAAATCATTTTCAAGGCTCCACAAGGATGCCTAAACATTGTGAGCATGATACATATTCAAAAATATGCCGGATGTTAGTTCGTTTGGTCGTACGAACGCGATGTTCGCTTAATTACGACGGAATGCGCATAAGCGCGAAAAACGATCTAAATGATGCAACAAACGGATTTTTATCATGCCAAACACTAAAATAAAATATTATAGTGTTTACATAAATTTTTGGATGTCCGGATGTATTCAGAACGTGAGTTATGCGCAAAAGTGCAAACTTGTGCACTTTTTGACACTTTTAGTCCCTGAATGACCCAAAAGTTTATTTTAGCGCACCGAACCCCTTAAAGCCTATTTCTAAGCTATGTAAAGGATATTTAAGGTGTGTTTAACTTATGGTCATGTTCCGGAATGTTCGTTACAGTTCAGATTGGCATACTTTCGTAGTTTGTCAATTTTAGTCCCTGTAAGCGATTAAACTTTGATTTCACCACACCAAACCTTCCAAAACTTATATCTAAGTTATGTAAAGGTTATTTAAGGTATGTTAAGCCTATGTCACTATTCCGGAGTGTTTGTTGCATTAAACTGGTTATATTTACGCATCAGTGCGCGTATAACCTTCCAGAAAGCGATTTAGAGTTTGAAATTGAACAAGAATTGATATGTGCAAATGATACACATATTTTTACAAATCCCAAGTATGAAATAAAATATTTCATTGGTTTGGTATTTGTTTGATGGTCGTGGAGGCCCAGGTGTTACAATTGGATCTGTAAAGCCCGGTGGCTGACCGACATAAACCTCCTCTTTAACCTTCCCATAAAGAAACGCCGATTTAACATCCAACTGATAAACTTTGAAGTTCTTCCAAGACGCAAATTCTAGGAAAATTCTGATTGCCTCTAGTCGTGCTACAGGAGCATAGACTTCGGTAAAATCAATCCCCTCCTATTGACTAAATCCCTGAACAACGAGTCGAGCCTTGTTTCGTACAACAACTCCTCTGTCGTCTCTCTTACACTTAAATACCCATTTTGTATTTATTTTCCTATGACCATCCGACAAATCAACTAACTTCCACACTCCCAATTTCTCGAATTGACTAAGTTCCTCCTGCATTGCATTGACCCAAGAGTCTTCAGTAAGCGCCTCTTTGTAAGTTCTTGGCTCAACCTGCGAGATAAAACAACTTAATGAGAATTCAGTTTGCAAAGGAGCAACTTTTGTATAAAAACATGTAAGCCCTTTATCAATCTGTCTTCGAGTGCGAACGCCTGTCTGCAATTCTCCTATGATCAACTCCTCTGGATGATATGAAAAAGTTCGCGGCATCACTTCACTTTGAACATCTACATTTCCCTCCAGATTAGTAACATTCGGTTCTGCATCTTGTTCACCAACTTGGTTTGTTTGACTTGAAATCTGAATTTGCTCCCCCTCAGAATCAGAATCTGAATCTGAATCACCATGATCAAATACTGGCATGTTTTCAGCTTCTAGATTATCATTCTGAGCCGACTGATTATCTTGAGCAACTTCATTCTGTTGGATATCATCATGTTCACCAGCATTACTCGGACCTGCTTCATCGTCATTTGAAGTTTCCCGTGGTCTCCTCGAATACTCAGCTGGGAATCTTAGCTGCGACTCATATTCACGCAAAATATCCAACTCATCAAAGAAATCTTCATCATCCTCTGATTCTTCTCTCATGTCAAACGAATCCCAAAGTTTGTCATAATGATAACGCCATGAATCACCAGGATTCTGTGGCGGCATAGTATAACCTTGACATTCAACATTTGCAGCTTCAATAATCCGCTTCTCACTTGGAACAAAGACATGTCGCATCGGATTTGCATAACCAACAAATATTCCCTCAATGCACTTCGGACCAAACTTTCCAAAAGGTTCTATAACAGTACAGGGTGACCCGAATGGTTCTAGATACTTCAAATTCGGTTTGCGGTTATTGATTAGCTCAAAACATGTTTTGTTGAACTTCCTAACAGTGAGAACCCTGTTGAGCGTATAGCATGCAGCAGAAACAGCTTCAGCCCAAAAATTAATCGGTAACTTTGAATCTGCGAGCATAGTTCTAGCTGTCTCGATTAGTGTCCGGTTTTTGCGTTCTGCGACTCCATTCTGCTGCGGAGTGTACGGAGCACTAAACTCATGCAAAATACCTCTTTCATCACAAAATTCTTCCATCTTACTGTTCTTGAATTCAGTACCATTATCACTTCGAATTCTCTTGATACGCCTTTGGTACAAATTCTCAATCTTCCTGAACAGCCCCATCAAACTGTCAAATGTTTCATCTTTCGTCTTCAAGAAAGAAACCCACGAAAATCTGGAATAATCATCAGCAACGACCAAACAATAGTAATCTCCTGTAATACTTTTGACATTCACCGGACCAAACAAATCCATGTGAAGTCTTTCCAGAGGTCTCGAAACTGAATTGACTTGCTTTGTAGGGTGTGACTTTTTCTTCTGCTTGCCTTTGATGCAGCTAATGCACTCCCCTTCCAGATGAAAACCTTTGATATTAACACCCAATACCAAATCATTGTGCACCAAGTGATTCATCTTCCTAAGATGTATATGCCCCATCTTTCGGTGCCACAATCTTGATTCTTTCTCAGTTGCTCTAGACACAAAACAATGTGCTTGACCAGTAGTTGTAGTTGCTACACTCATATCTAACACATATAAATCATTCACTCTAGGTGCCCGCATGATAATCCATTCTTTAGGAACAACAAAACCAGGTTTCAAAATCAAATATTCTTTATCAGTGAAGTGATTAGTGTACATATTGTCACAAATCTGCGAGATACTAAGCAAATTGTTCTCCAGCTCAGTGATGTAGTTAACTCTCTCAAACGTCACAATCCCATTGGATAACGTTCCTTCACCAACAATTCTACCACCTTCATGACCTGCAAATCCCACATAACCACCATTGATATTCTTCACATCATACAGTAATGCAGTCTTTCCTGTCATATGTCGAGATGCACCACTATCCATGATCCATCTTGAAATGGCTCTTGGAAGATCCTGCACATAACAAACTTCAAATTAACCAACTTTATTAAAGATGCCGATTCATGCTTCGCGACCCAGGAAGCTCCGGCAATTCAAACTGATTATTCGAACATGGTGTCCACCCAGGCCTCATCAGCCTTTGGTGTAACCTTGACTCTAACAATTTGAATTTTGAAATTTTCAGCCTTCAAAGGTGGAAAATTTGCATCATAATCAACCAAAATTGATTCTTCAGCCTTTTTCACTTCAGAAGTTGAAATTTTCATTTAAGTTTTTGATTTCCAAACTTGTTGAGATAATGCAACCCGCTTGTAAAATTTGTCATTTTTAGTTACCACTTTCTTTACAGGTTCATTTTTCACTTTAATGTTGTCATTTTTCACATTCCTTTTCTCAACAACGATTGGTGCTTTACCCTTCACATCAAGTTTCTTCTGTTGAATCTTCACAGTTTCAGTCTTAGGCTTCACATTGGTACACTTTCGTGCAATGTGACCAACTTGGTTACATCTAAAACATGTTCGAGTATCAATAACTCGACTTGTGCCTTCAGACTGATACTGTGAAGTTCTTTTCTCAAAGAACTCTTCATTCGATTTTGAAAAAATTTCTTTCTCTTCATCAGCAAGTGAACTTGAACTGTTCACAAACACCTTCTTTTCAGCAAATCTTTTGTTTTGAAATCTTCTTTGCTGATAACTCTTACCACCCTGATAACCACCCGCCCAGTTGTTTCGATTGTTATTATAAAAACGTGGTGGAACAACAGGTTTCTTATAGTAAACTTTATCTTTCTCAAAATTCATTTGCCTTTTTGTTTGTTTTACATTGTTCACTCCTGACAACTCAACTTCAACCAATTTGAAAACATTTGTCAACTTTTTCACATTTACATTCTCAATGGGAAACTCAAAATCCGAATACAACTTATCAGATCCAGCCATCTTGTACATCACAAGACCTGGTTCATCACTTAAGTTGTTTTTGGACTTTGATTTCTGAATGTATTTGTCTAAGAAACACCCATCTTCCTCAGTAGTGTCACTATCCATTTTTAACACATTTTCAACAACACCTTTTACAATATCATTTTGGACACTATCGTCATTGGAAGCTGTGAACGTGACATCAATGTTCTCTGGAAGTTTAACTTCACTTTCTTCCTCAATTTCAACCAACCCCGACTGCTTTTTAGTGTAATTATCAAGAACAGGTGGTGGTACTTGATGAAACCCCACACCAGTTCCATCACAATACACATCTTCGCCCGCTCTGTCTTTCCCGATGGGTTTGGGAATGATATGTTGCAAAACAAAGCTTGCGGAGCTGTAACTGTTTAGCTTCAACTGGATTCGCTCGTTTTCGATTACAGCCTCTTGAACTTTAAGTTTCAATTTAGCGATTTCATCCAGTTGTTGGTTGATTGATTCTTCTTTGACTCTAAGCACTGCTTTCAAATGTTCATTTTCTTTAAAAGTTTTACCATTTCGATCATCACAATCTTTCATTGTGCTTTTGAGTTTTTCAAATTTTTCAGAAATCTGACGGTTTTCAAGAATCAACTTTTCATTTTCTTGTTTAATTTTGTCATGATCAATTTTATCAGTTTCAATTTGAGCAGTTAATTCTCTTATCCGTTCAGCTGAAGCTTTAACTGTTTTGTCACGACCAAGAATCTGATTCTCAACGCTTCTGACCTTTGCTGTCAGATCTTTAATTTTCTCACCGTTGAGATACGTGACAGTATTACAAAATTTGCACTCTTTGTTGCAATTTTTGCAATCAGCATTTCCTTCAATCTTTTTACCTGACGCATTTGTTGACGAGTTTGGACTAACCTGGCCTTTTGACTCAGACACGGAGTTAGAATCTACCTCAAGTGCTTTAGCAGCCAGCACTTTGTCAGCCATTTTTCCGAGATTTTCAGCAGTCAACTCCTGCGTTGTGTCAATAACTCCAGTATCAATCTTCTTTGCTTTCTCGATCTCTTCTTTCTCTTTTTCTTCTTTTTCTTTCTTCGCTTCCTCTTTCATTTTCTCGGTTGGAGTTCCCCACCATTTGTGTTGCCAATACTCATCATCATCTTTCATTTCCTTGATTAAGGCTTCCAGATCGAGAGTTTTATGATCGATTGCAATATTTCCATACTCATCAAGATAACACTCTCTGTCTTCCTTCCGGTAATTTCCATAAAACGCTGTGCTCGGCGAACAGCACTTGCCATAGCCCAACGAATATCGATCAGTTCCATTTCCTCCGGATTAATCTGATCGTAATCTTCTTTCGTCAGATTTGTGTTACCTATCTTCCCAGCTACTAGCCCTTCATACGATTCCATCACCGATGCTAGGAAGATCATCTGCTGCTTGGCCGACTCCTCATCAAAATTCTGAGCATTCTTCAAGTCTATTGCGATGTTGCATTGAAAACGATTCTTTGCATCAGAATGACTTCCAGAAAATGAAGATCCACTGTGATAACCACTATGACTTCCACTGCTTTGACCACTTTGATTTTCTTTGCCAGCTGTCAACACATTTTCAGCAGAAAACGCAGTCTTTGGAGAAGTTGCTTTTGGCATCATGCTTTTTGGATAATATAAATCCAAATTCTGTTGATAAGATGAATGATTAACTTTGTACGTCTTCTTCAATTCCAGTTCATGACTTTCAAGTCTTTCAATCACCAAATTTGGTTTAAGATCTTTCGGCAAGATAGTGTTTTTAAGCATGAGAGCATAATATCTCCACTCCATCTCGTCTGGCAACGAGTCGAACAACTTGTCTACTTGCTCATCATCAGAATACTTAATTCCATGTCTAACTAACTCCAGCTTCAGGTGCCCAAACCTCTCGATCATTTTTGACACTGATTCATTCTTTAAGCATCCAAACATATCAAACTGTTTCCTAAGTAGTTTTATTTTATTTTTCTTGATTTCTTCACTACCTATACATTTCTTTTCTAACTTTGCCCAAAGATCTTTAGCATTTGAATAGTCTATCAATGAGATGATATCCTCCCGAACAGACTGAAATAACAATGCCACACACTTTTGTTCGGCTACGAATGATTCAATCTCATCAGTAGCTGTTAAGACTTCACCATTCTTGTTTCCGTGTTCATAACCGTTCTTCAGACTTTTCCAACTTGGAAATGCAAATGCCATCATCCAATCTTCAAACTTTCTGGACCACCGACTGTATTCCTCAATAGCCATTAGCTTTGGGGGTTTATTGAATGTTCCAAAAGCACTTTCCGATTCCCAAGCTTCCTTTTTCTTCTCTTTCGGTGGGTTACCATTCACATTGCTTGACGAAGAATCATCGTTTCCAGAATTTCCAGCGAACGCGTACATATCGCTAAACGGGTTCATGAAAAAATCATCCATCTTGAGTGTACCTGAAAATCAGGAATCACTTAGTAAAATTTTTCGAAATTTTTGAAAACCTTGACAAATAAGCGAAATCAGTCTGAATGACTAAAAAGCGAAATCAATCAATGTGATTGACACAAGAGCGAAATCAGTTGTGTGACAGATAAGCGAAATCACAATATGTGTCACAAAAGCGAAATCACTTTTGACAAATAAGCGAAATAAGCTTGTCCGAAAAAGCGAAATCAGGAGACTGTCCTTATGAGCGAAATTACTAAGTCCAAAAGAGCAAAATCACTATGTCCGTATGAACGAAATCAGACTTGTCCGTATGAGCGAAATCAGATGTTTAAAGCTCGATGTTCACAAAAGCGGAATCACGTTTTTACCAAATTTTAAGCCAAATTTCAATCTGATACTTTCAAGGGTTGTACTACACATAATTCCGATCACAATGATATGTTTAACGTTCAATTTCGACCACAAATTTGTTCCAGATCTAAGATTGAAGTTCCGGTTCGAATATACAAACAATCTGAACTGATTTTGTAAAAATTGATTAAGTATACCTTTGTTTTATGATCTAAAATTTTCTAGGGTTTATCAATACTGAATTTTACACGTTATATTTGAATATCAGCCCATTTTAACCATAGAAATCAGTTCAATTCGAAAAAATAAAAGAGAAAGTGAGTAGAAATGAGAGAATAATGTCGAATCAACTGAAGTAGTATGAACTCCTCGTCCTGAATCTCTGATACCACTTGTTGGACCGTGTCGTGACCCTAAACGATCAGTCAAGGTAGTTCATCATCACGTATAAAGGCGGAATCAGAATACGTAACGTAACAACAACTTTCCTATTCAATTCCTTCACGTTTATTGCTTTCTGAGATCGATTTGACAGAGTTTGGTTACAATTGCAATGACCTGATTTCGCTCCAATGTCCTTCATGAAGTCACACATGTAAGGTATTTATAGTAAGGCTGATTTCGCTTATATGGCACGAACATATGAGCGGAATCACATGTGACTTATAAGCGAAATCACACCAAGTGACATATGAGCGAAATCATATCTACCCTAAAAGCGAAATCACCTATAAACTAATGTTCACATAAGCGAAATTAACATTATAAACCCTAAACTTGACTTATAAGCTCTAATCTTGATATATCTTGACTTAAGACTTGATGTAGATGAAGTCAACAGACATTCTCATGCACCAACAACCGGTAATCCACCTTGATCACCTTCGTCATCACCGACCAACCTCATCGTTCTGGTCACCTGCTCATGATCCGTCATTCATCATTGTGTCATCATCAGCATTGGTTTCTGAGTTATTTGGAAGTTCAATATTGTTCTCCGGCCACTCTTATCGTCGGAAACCAACACGTTTATCACCTGCAACTCTCATAATCATCACCGACGACCAACTCAAAATTGTGCGACCAAAAACTTCTTGTGCGACCAGAAACTTCTTGTGCGATCCAACGGGATTTTGTGCGATTACAGTTATATTGTGCGATTACTTGTTCATCACCATTCACTCCGACACCGTCCGAAAGCCGACGATTATCATCTTCGAAACCACTGCCCACAACGTTGATATCGGGTCACGTTCAACATCATTATCAGATTTGAGTACGCTGTCTCTTCCTGTGAGTCGATAGATGATAGTAGTCATATCTGACGAACAGCTTTCAGGACCTGTAAATCTTCCATGACAGTTGGATTATGGGAACAGTAGTACAAGCAACTATGCCGGTGTGAGTATGTCAAATTTGTATTAAAATCTTTCAGATGTATTACACCCAAGGCTAAAGGTTCACAGTAGGTAGGATTGGTTTGGAGAAAAGGGCCTGTTTATTATTGTACCCTGAAAGAAAAGACCTAAGATTGAAAATCATAACAGCTGAAGATATTATTTCTCTAAGCTGTAAGTCCCAAACATCCCAAGATATCACTCAAAGATTTAATCGAACGCGGAATATAAGATCAAACCACAAGAACAAAAAGAAAAAATATTATTACCAAACTTTGTGCCGCTGCTTCGATCGCACACTGTTTCAACGAACCGTCTGGTACGATCTCTAAGAAGATTGCACACGCTCTCTAGGAACGTATGGTACAATCTCTAAGAACCTTGCATACAATCTCTAGGATTGTCTGGTACAAGGTTCTCTATGGGGGATTACATGATTGAAAAAATGAGAGATCTACCTACCAATGAACTAAACAATACAATATCTAGGAGCCTCTAACCAATCGGCCCACATGGCCTAGCCCAAACCAAAGTCCTATTCTAAGCCCAATAAACATAACCGTGTATAATAAAGATAGCATAAACTAGGGGGATATTGTAAGGCCCATAAATTGTATAGTTTTACGCTTATCTTTATTGTACACCGTTATGTTTATTGGGCTTAGAATAGGACTTGGGTTTGGGCTAGGCCATGTGGGCCGATTGGTTAGAGGCTCCTATATATTGTATTGTTTAGTTCATTGGTAGGTAGATCTCTCATTTTTCAATCATGTAATCCCCCATAGAGAACCTTGTACCAGACAATCCTAGAGATTGTGTGCAAGGTTCTTAGAGATTGTACCAGACGTTCCTAGAGAGCGTGTGCAATCTTCTTAGAGATCGTACCAGACGGTTCGCTGAAACAGTGTGCGATCGAAGCAGCGGCACAAAGTTTGGTAATAATATTTTTTCTTTTTGTTCTTGTGGTTTGATCTTATATTCCGCGTTCGATTAAATCTTTGAGTGATATCTTGGGATGTTTAGGACTTACAAGTGGTATCGGAGCCTTTAGAACCTATTTCTAGGCTCGGTGTGATATCAAAGATTCAAAATTTTTGTTGTTTTTGGGTTAGTGTTCTTCGTGTTCTTCGTGATATTCATTGGTTTTTATTGAAAATTAATCATATTTTGCTTCTTGATCCATTCAAAATTGTGTTAAAGGGATTTTATTAAATCTTCAAAAGATTTGAAAAATTCTTTATTTTAGAAAAATTCCAAAATTTTCGAGATTCTAGTTGATAATTTTTGAAACATTCTTGATTTCCAAAAATTGCCAAAATCACAAAAATATCGAATATCTTGTTTGACTTTTAAAAAAACACGTGCAAAAGTTTGGAAGTCCAACAACCACCATCTCTCAAGTTTGGAAGGATATCTTGATTATCTGGTTTCGAGTCATCAATATCTGTTCAACAGTCTCGAGTAGCAAACATCTCCAGTCGAAATCAAGGTCTCGAGTCGCAACCTCCATTATCATTACTGGTCTCGACTCATCTTCATCGTTGTTCGACTCATCTTCATCGCTGGTCTCGACTCATCATCATCATCACAGTCTCGACTCATCATCATCACCGTCTCGACTCAACCTCACTGCTTTCAAGGTCTCGACTCATCAACTTTCACAGTCTCGACTCTCGAGTCGCAACTACGGTTCCGAGTCGCAACTGAGATCTCGAGTCATCAACATCTACTGTCTCGAGTCGCAATCTCCATTTCACAGTCTCGAGTCATTCATATTTGAGTCGCAACCATTTCTCACTGTTTCGAGTTCGAGTTTTCGAGTTCCGGTTTCGAGTTTTCAGCAGATTTCGACTTCGGTTTCGAGTTTATCATCATCTTCGTGAACCCGACGTGAACCTGCAACCATCTCTCAACGTTTCCGAGTCTCTCCATCATACCGGTAACGAAACTACACTAGCTCACTGTTCATCTCGGCGCCACTCCGACCTACGATCACTTGTCACTGTTCACCACCATTACTGTCCATCACCTGCAACTATCATCTTCACCATCTCCGACTTTCTACTCCGACGACCACCATCTCCGAGCACCGCCGTCCTCCGATCATCTTCTCCGTTCATACAATAATCATCATTATCATCAGTCATCGTTTATAATCGGACTTCTTCTTCTCCGACAACCATTCGCCGGAAATCCGCAACACCATCGTCAACCAGCGTCAACCACCTCCACCATCTTCTCCGATCACCATCCTCCTTAACTTCTATCACCGTTTCAACCTTCGTCACCGGTAACCGACCACCTCTTATCAACCATCTTCTCCGGTGACCATCGTGCAACCATCCAACCACGATTAGCGTTCGTGTCTACACCCACCTTCATCATCATCGACAGCCACTGTTGTGGTGTGGTGTGTGATTATACCAAACGAAGAAGAAGAAGCTGATTATAGTCACATATTGTCGCGTAAAATCTATTCACAAAACGTTTGTGACGGTTGAACTGAAAGTGATAGGTTTTATTTTTAGTATTAATAATTATAATAATTATTTAGTAATCATTACATAATCATTAATTATAATTAGGTTTTCTTTTAATAAAAAAACAGGTTTATTTTATAGTTAAAAAAAAAGAGGGTTTGTTTGGTTGTGAAAAAGGTTTGACAGGATTCGATTGCAAAGGGTTTAAGTTAGTGAGTTCACGGGTTCTCGTTTGGTTTGTGTTTTGAGGAGAAGAACAAAATATCAACCACCCGCTGAAATTATGGCATTCATATTTCACAAACCCATGGTTCAAGAAATGACTGTTCAAGATGTACTTTCTGCTTTATGTACTCCTGAGTGTAGACAAAGAGTTGAAGTTTATAGAATACACAACGCTGAGCTAATTCAAGATTATCAAGATATCAAAAATAAAAACTTTACTTTATCAAAAAAAGAAAAACTTTATAAAGAAAAGATTGAAGCTCAGCGAAAAGACATCGTCAAACTCAAGGATGATGTGAGTGTGAAATCAACTCAACTCTTCTATGTTCAGGTGAAACTGTGCGCTGTGACTAAGGAACTGGAAGATATCAGAGATAGATATAAAATAAATGAGCTTAATATTAAGAAATTTCATTCTTTCAGCAAATTAGTCAAAAACTTATGTGATCAACAGCTCGCATACAAGGAAAAGAAAGGGCGTGGTTTGGGTTTTAATCAGGCTCCTCCTCCCTATAATGACAATTATACTTATTTACCCATGACTGAGGAGGAGATGATGAATGAAAGCAAAATGACTTATGGTCCTAAAAACAATAAGTCATCATTTAATGTCAGACCAATTGAGAAACAGAAGTCTGCTCCAATAAATTTTGTTTCTAAAGGCTCAATTGATCCTAACACTTTGTCTTCATGTGTAGATAAAGTATCTGAAGTAAAATGTTAAGATGTTCTTGGGAGTGAATCAGTTGTTCATACTAATATTTCTGAAAATTATTTTGAACAAACTGAATCTGATATTGCTTTTGGTCGGTCTTTGTTAGCGTCGTTTTGTGCTTATGTTTCGTCTAGTGAGCCTGATGTTTGGGGCAAAACTGATGATGTTTGTGTTGAATCTTTGAACAATAATTCTAGTGATGAATGTTTGTCAGTTAATACTTGTTATTGTGATGTTTCTAATTCTTCAATTGATGATAGCGTTACAGGTGAGGTCCCTCAGGATACATTCAGTGAAACCACTGAAACTTCTTCCCAAGAAAATCAAGAATGTACTGATTCTTCTTCTGAATCGGCCTCAGTGGACGTCCCTAATGTTGAATCTAGTGGGACCACATTGGAAACCATGACTGAAAGCAGACCTCAAGTAGATTCACATGATACATGTGTTGACGAAACATGTGTTGATGAAACTTCATCTTCTTCATATTCTGAAATTAAAACTGAACCTGATTTTGTAAAAGAAGAAAAAGGAGTTGAAATAAATGAACAGTCACCGACAAACGTTTCCGAAATTAAAGTTAAAACAGAAACTAAATCGTCTGTTCAAAATGATCATGATGAAATTGTAAAAGACGAAAAACATCATCCGTTTGAATCTCATGCTTGTGCTAGTTCTGATCAACAGGTACATAAGAACTCAGAAAAGGCACATGGAACATATGCAAAGCAATCAAAGCAAGCTCGTTCACCTAAACCAATCAGATCAGCTACTGCTGCTAGCTCTTCGAATCTCCATACATTGAAGCGACAAACATGTTTCAACTGTGGAATTCCTGGACACATGGCTAGAAATTGTGTTTGTCGTCAAAAGGTGCAACAAAATGCTAATATTCACTCTTGTGCTGGTGTTTGTGAGCCGGTTCACAACACGCAAAAGGAGCCAATAAGAGCAGATCAAAGTCGAGGATATAAGAAGTCTGCTCATCAAGGGAAATCACGATCTCATAAGGCTCGTGACAAGGTGAATGAAAGATCCAATCAGGAAGAAAAGACGAAGAATGGTGCTCATAGCAACAAGAGTTCTGCAAACAACAAATACAAGCACCCAAATTCGTCTTCGTCTGAAAGTAAAGTGCAGGCGCATCCAAGGCAAAAGGGACCGGTTTGTCCTTCAGGACCTGCTAGAGCAAATGAAGATGCTCAAAATGTCTTTCCGATGAAAAGAGAAACGTGCTACAACTGTGGCATTGCTGGTCACATAGCTCGAAACTGCACACATCGTCCCTACGTACCATATTATATGCAAAATCGGAGGGTTTCACCAAAGGACAACTACCATTCTAAGCCAATGAAGGTATCATCACCTAAGGCAATGGAGAATGTGAATCCCAAGGTTAAACCTTCTGATGGGGATTGGAACGCTGCTAAAAACAAACGTAAGGCTGTTCAAGAACAAAAATGTTTTTTTTCTAAAACTAACAAGTCTGATTCAGCTAAAGTTGCTCAACCGAAGGCAACAAACACGTTTGTTAAACCGAAACAGATTTGGAAACCCAAATCCAAAGCAGCAATGTCTCTAATCCTTGAAACGAAATGGGACTTGTGTTTAAAAGAAGTGTCTTATTTTGATGCTACAGGAAATCCCAGGACCACGATGGTCTGGGTACCCATGTCTTACTAATCTCCTTACTTTTCAGGAACAACTAAGGAGGAGCTGTTGACAATCTCTGGACTGTTGATAGCGGTTGTTCCAGAGATAAAAACGGGTAACATTTCACTGTTGCAAAAAAGTTCAAATTTTTTTTACAGATGATATGTTTCCTTTGGAGGAGATTAGAGAAGTAAGAAAAGATCAGCAAAAGGTACCGTTTAAATTCAGTACTTTGAATTGAATTTGATCAGTCTTCAATCTAATGACGGAACGGTTAAGCAAAAATATTTTTTCTCTTTCTTAGTTCATTACTTTGTAAATAAATTGTCCTTTCTCTAGTAAATGGTAAATTTGCGCAAAAATACAAGATTTATGCACAAATTTAGGGGGGGGGGGAGAGGAACATATAGATAGATATAGAGTTTAAGGGGGAGAAAACTCAGAAAAAGAAAAACACAAAAAGAGTTTGCTGTATATATATGCATTGTTTTAGGGGGAGAAAATGCGAAAAATACAAAAACATTAGAAAATGAAAAAGCGAAAAAGAAAGATTGCATGATATGGGAAGTAAAAAAAAATGTTCGTGTTAAAGGGTTTGACTAACACATGTAAGGTGCCATAGCTGAAAAGACTAGGATCTACTGCGATATGTCGATAGGCTTGACGTTCAACATGATAAAAGATACTAAGTGATATAAACATAACGAACTGTGTACCATGTGGGTAACATACCAACGGCGTATGATTTTATGGTCTTAAATCTTGCGTTGATAGATAGCCAACATCTGAGGTTTCGGGTCTTTATATTGTTGAATCATTCGGGGATATCTTGGCTGTCCTTCTGTTCAGAACTAAAATTGTACATGAACCCAGGAAAGAAAGTCACTTGGAATTAGCTCATTTCTTTTTGAATGTCTGTATGTTGTCCCGATACACACAATTTTGATCTGATTCTGAAATCTTCTCTGAAAAAAGTCGTGTACCTCCTCTGCTGCATCCAGATATATGCTGACCTGGAGGTGCTAGGCAACGACAGCTTCTACTGCATCCAGATACATGCTGACCTAGCTGTACGTTGTCGCGCTATAGATCTAATACACCCGAAAGAGGCCCTCAAGTGCCCAAAAGAAACCCAAGAAACCTATATCAAACTGAGAAAAACTCATTTGATCTGTATATTATACCATCTCTGCAAAAGATCTATTCTGTTCTCTTCTCAACCTATTCCCAGTTAAGATTTCAGAAATCTGGATTGGACTTGTGAAATATGTGGTAGGGAAGATACTTGCATGATAGAGTGTGCTGTTTATATTTCCAAGATTTGATTAGTATTTATTTGGGTGTTCATTGTTAAGAAATCAAAACATGATAAAACAGATTATATGCAGACCTAGACACAGTCAGGATATCTTAAAGGATGACATCAGTATACTCACCTGCTACGATGAATCGTTGTGCTTACCTTGATCGCGGGGGTATGCCTTGGAATGGGACACATGGGTATAATAGTATAATATTACCTTAAGCATATCACGAAGTTAAAAAATTGAAAGTTGAGCGTTAAAGTTTAAGTGGACAAACATATTGGCAATCGCATAGACCAGTTTGATTAGGCTCGTACTGAAAAGTGTTCCTTAGTCTGCCTGAGAACGAATTTTGAACCCATTGCAATTGTAATTGTATATTATGGTAGTTGTTTATATTTTGAGTTTTTATTTGCTTTTAGTTCTTAATATAAAAAAAATTCAAAAATACAAAAATAGTGTCTTGCTTTTCTATAAAACTAAAAATCCAAAAATAGAGTGTTTAATTGTTTTTCTTAAATAAAAATGTAACCGTTCTTGAAGATTTGACTGATCATCAAAAGTTGAAAGAATTTAAATTGTGAAATCCGAGTACAAGTACTTGGATATACCTAGTGTTCATATGGTACTCTCCCTGTAGCATAAGAAATGTTTGTTTATGAGTTTATGAGCATGTGCAGAACTTGATTTCAATCAAGAACAGGGGTTGATGAAGGCTGAGATGCTGTTAGTTGCTGAAGAAGCCAGAAGCATCACAACAACAAGATGTACCTGAGTCAGAAGAACTGGATACGAAATGTCGTATGACAATGAAAGTGCATTTGAAGAAGTACCGTGAACCTGCTTGAAAGAAAAAGATTGAAGAAGAAAAGAGTTGTTGAGAATCCTCCTCTCCTATTCTTTTTAACAAGATTTTCAAGCAAAGCTGATCGAGATCCTGATATGAAGCTAACCACAAGAGCTGAAGAAAGAGACCCAGTGCTGAGAGTTCAGAAGTCAAGAACTTCCACAACATCTGCAGCATAGCGATAACCATAGACTTCGTTGAAGATGTTGCTGAATTCATGCTATGAAGACAATTTGATGGCATCAGTCTAGGGGGAGATTGTTAGGCCCAAAAGTGTGATACTGACGCATCAAATTAGTACAATGGGCTATGGTTACGAACTGGGCCTTACCGGGTTAGTTTATATTAGGTTTTAGACCTTTATAGGTCACTTAGGCCAAGCTTTAGGCCATGTGGGCCAAGCAGGCCCAAGGGGAGCCCATATAGGGAATTGGGCTTGAGTTAGTATATAAACAAGTTTTTAACTTGTTTTAGGGTAGGAACCTCAGAGTTACAGAAATTCTAGAGAAACAAAGAGTGGGAGGCGACTTGGTTGTGAGCACTTGTACTAGACAATTTTGCTTTGATAGTAATAGAATCGTGTGCAAGTGTTGAAAGTGATTCGGTGTGTTCTTCATATTCGGTTCGTATTTTCATATTTCTTCGGTTTATTCTTGAATCACATCAAGTTTGGATTCCGCACAAACTTGGTGTTGTTTGATATCATTGAAAGATCCGGTTATTCGGGACTTACAGATCATCAATTCTAGGTAGGGGATATCGATTCTTGATGGTAAGCTTATTAAGCTCACGATAATTGATACACATTCGAAAAGATCCATCTTTCTTTTTCACAAAGAGGACAGGAGCTCCCCAAGGCGAAAAGCTTGGACGGATGAATCCTTTATCACACAACTCTTGAAGCTGTTTCGATAACTCTTGCATTTCCGATGGTGCAAGACGATAAGGTGCTTTCGCAATTGGGTTGGCATTGGTTACAAGGTCAATATGAAACTCGACTTGACGAACTGGAGGCAAACCAGGCAGTTCATCGGGAAACACCTCTGGATAATCCCGAACAATCAAAATATCATGAATACTCTTTCTCTTGCCTTTCTCCTCGGTGACATGTGCCAGGAAAGCAACATATCCTTTTCGCAAGTATCTTTGGGCCTTTGTACACGACATAAGCTTCAATCCACCAGATGGTTTCTCGCCACGAACTTCCAGAACATCGCCAGACGGAAGAGGAATACGAACAATCTTATCGAAACAAATCACCTCAGCATGATGTTTGGTTAACCAATCCATCCCCACGATAATATCGAAACTCCCAAGTTGCATCGGCGTGAGGTCAATGGGAAAAAGATGGTTATCAAGGTTTAACTGACAATCACGAATAACAGAATCGAGAACAAGAGGTTTACCAGTAGCAACTTCGACAGATAAGGGTTTCCTCAGTTTAGTTCTAGGCATCGCAAGCAAAGGTTCAAAAGATAATGAAACAAAACTTCTATCGGCACCAGAATAAAAAAGAATAGATGCAGGTCGATTGTTAACAAGAAACGTACCATTAACTAGAAAGGTACCATTGACAATGAGGTGGTTAGATCGAGCCTCGTTTGCATTCAGATTGAATGCTCCTCCACGAGCGAGATCGACAATTGGAAAACACAAGAGGCTTTGAAGACATCGACAAAACAAAAGGGAGACGATCATTCGTTTGTTATCTCGAACAAACAAATGACACGTAGTGACTAATCAAAGTAAATGGGTTAAACTAATGTATCGCGAAGACATGCCCACCTATAAGTGAACACTCACCCCAAGAGTTCCCAGGTAAGAATGACTGGTCCGATTATGTGGATTTGTACGAACACTCTAGCCTTAGACAGAAAACTCAGGGTACATGCATTCACTCTTCCAGTTTGCACATGTTCACATTATTTAGACCCAAACTTTGACGAGATTTTGAAAACTCAGAAGGCAGTAAGCCAAAAATGAGTCAAACTGGAAGTGTTCAAAACCAAGTAATCAATCATCCTAGAATGGATAATTAATTTTCGAAGCAGATTCGGATTTTGTTTTTAAAAAAAATCTAAACGCAAATCAACTTGCGTTGGGGTCCAAGAAAGTTATAGTCTAGGTCAAAATTTTACTAATAACCTAATTCCCTATAACCATTGGCTCTGATACCAACTTCTTCTGTCATACCCCGACCACGTAAAACAACAAACCGTGGCGGAAACGTTGGGGAGTGTTGTAACATAATTATTGTTTCAAACCATGGATACAAAGAGTTTCGTTTTATTGAATATTAAACATTGTCTTAATGTTAAACAAGCAAGTCAAACATGGTCTATCATCGTTATTAAATCACTAAGGCCTCGTCCAGTCCTAAGTGAGCATGCATCCTATTCGCAATCAACATTAAGCAACATCACCTGAAACATATGCAAAAAAAACAAAGTCAGCAAAGAAATGCTGGCGAGCACATAGTTTTTGTGTGAGTGTCAGATTCATGGCTCATTGAAATATCTCGTACAACTTTGTTAATTGATATTTGAAACCTTGTTTTGTAAAATGTTTGTATTGTAAAATGAATAACCAAGTCCAAACAGATTGGTCATAATTTATAAACCTTGAGGCCATGTATCTTAACACAAAACATTTGTTTTCGTAAACCAAATCGTAAATCGTCCTCGTAATAAAACTAGTATGGTTTATATTGTTTAGTAAACCTCGTTGTGTAACATTGTTTAACTCATTCTCGTTATAGATCATCGTTCACTTGTTTAAATCATTCGTAATCGTTCAATCGTTCAAAATCATTCTCGTACAAATCGTCCTCGTTTTAATTGTGAAAACTACTTTTGGTCGTCTTGCTAATAACATTCAAACCTTTGTGACTTGTCCATCGTTCAACTCGTTCTTGCATTAACAAACCTCCAAAGGGTAAGTTAACAATCATTAGATTCAGTCGTTATCCACCTAACCCACACATAACCATGGGTCCGGTCTGATAACGGGATTTGTCGGATCCTATGGTACCATAACCTAATACTGGTCGGCTTGATCAATGCTAATGAATGTCATTCGTTATGTAACTACCACCAACAAGTTCGTTCACATTATCAAAATCGTTATTAGTTTTGTATAAACCATCTCAATCATTTTGAAACCATCGTTAGAATATTGAAATCGTTTTGATACATATGAATCACCCCAAAACAATCGAAAACAGTAAAAAGAGGGGATCTATGTACTCACCTTTGGGTGCGTTTTTATATGTTAACACGATCCCTCAAATTGTTTATTCGTCCTAAATTAAATAAGGATAATTTAATAATCAAAAACCCACATAATACCGAAGTTTCTCCGATACTTAGAATTTTCACATAACTTTGAGATTTCTCAAAGAGTTATTATTTTTTATTATCTTGGTGTATTTGTATATATGTACTCAAGCGTTATACACATAATCTTGTCAACACTAACACATGATCATACACATATTGTAAAACACATAACACATTGTAACACATAAAATAACCCATGAACAACCCATTCTAGTTATGCCGAAAAACACTTATTTTAGCTTTTCGGTAACATTTTTGGGCGTCGGAAGTCACGTATGACTAACCAAACACCAAGTAAAACTAATATAAGTTAAAATACTTATTTTTATAGCAAAAATATCAGTTTGGTTACTGATCTAAAACAGTTTTGTAAAAATCCTCCGAAAAGGCGATTTTTGACCGTTTTACCACATAGTTTTGCATCAAACGTTACCCAAACCATCCCAAATCGAAACGACTTGAAATCTTAACACAACCCATGTTATTTACTGAATAAAATAATGGTTATACTCATGATAGTGCAGGTCTTAAATAAAGCACATAAATCAAGCAAATTTCACATAATGTACCACTTTTTAAGCTATATGTACAACATGCAAAGCTATCAAACCTATGTCAAAGTTTCATGCCATTATAATGTACCAAATAATAATATTTTTAGTGTTTGTAACCTGATCTAAAACAGTTTTTGTCATATAACCATTTTTCATCAATTCTTGAGCTTTAAACCAACATATATTCACATGTACAAGTGCCTAAAGCATACTATCATAACATCATCATTTTGTGTTAGTCTAAATGCATCAAATATGTGATTTATTCAGATTTATTTGCTGATGTAATTTACATTTAACATATCATACACAAATCATTAAACACTTGCATTTTTACCACCATTCAAGAACATGTAACACTTAAACAAGTACTTTATCAAAATAAAGCTCAAAACTCAAACACATATGTATATGTGTACGGTTATACATAAATATATATATCACCACCATTTTTATTTTGCATCAAGACCCATTTCATTTTAGATTTCAAGTTTAGTGAAAATTCCAAGATTCAAGAGAAACTTCAAATCATCAAGAACAACCAAGAATCTAAAGTATGATTTAAACATAAGTGTTATACCTTCAAGATTCAAGTAGGTTGTAGGATGAGATTTTGATGATAGGAAGCTTGTAATCACTTGACAACACCTTGGGAACACCTTTGTATCTTCACACCATTTGAAAGATGCTTGAAAGGGACTTGAATATGAAGAACAAAGCTTGAAGGAGATGAAGATGGAGGAGAGAGAGGGGTTATGGTTTTGGAGAGAGGAGAGAAGGAGAAGATGTAGTGATGTTGAGTGTGAATGATCTTGCTTAGATTGAGTTGTGATATAGAAAGATTTATAGAAGAACATGCATCAACACTTGGCAACAACAAATCAAAGGAAATATTTGCAAGATATTTGAAATATTTGGTGGGGCCATCTAGATATTGAACCGTAAATAAGATGGGGGAGGGGGTCCATGTGCAACTTTTTATATAAATATGCTATATGTAGGCTAAAACGGGTGTTTAACTGGATACTGGGTATTTTATCTAGCGTTTAAATCCCGGGGTATGGCGTTCTAAATTATTTTTATTATTCTATAAAAATAATCTCGCCAAAATACTACTGAAATAAATTTCAGTTGCCAAGACTGGCTGCGTTGTCTGCGTTTTGCAGTAGAAGCACTGTGTTGCGCAGAAACACGCGGTACGCGCTTAAACTTGAAAAATAACGTTTTTAAGCGTTTTAATTTATTTTTCAACACGGACCTAATTAAAAATAAAATTTTAATCATAACAGAATATTTTTAGGATTTAAATATTATCCGGGCGGTCACCAACGTTCGTTTCGCAGTTTTGTCGTAATTAGTTCTTTAGTCCAAATAAACATGTTTTTGCCATACCGAATCCTTTGAAACTTATTTCTAAGTTATGTAAAGGACATTTAGGGTATGTTTGGCTTACGTCACAGTTCCGGAGTGTACGTTGCGTTAAATTGATTGCGTTTACACACCAGTTTGCGTATAACCTTCCAGAAAGTGATTTAAAGCTCGAAATCGGAATCGGATCAAATTGTAAAATCATAACATACAATAACACGTATAATAACACCAAAGCACATTCTTTTACATTATACGATGATTACAGAACACAGTTGTCACAGTTAATTACGACGGAAGTCATAACGAACGCAAAAACGATCTAATTTAAGCGACGAATGGAATATTCTTATGCCAAACACTAAAATAAAATATTTTAATGCTTACATAAATTTTTGGATGTCCGGATGTGTTCAGAATGAAAGATATGAGCGAAAATGTAAACTTGTGCACTTTTTGACGCTTTTAGTCCCTATTGATCAATAAAGTTTATTTTAGCATACCGAACCCCTCAAAGCCTATTTCTAAGCTATGTAAAGGATATTTAGGGTATGTTCAACTTATGATCAAGTTCCGGAATGTTCATTACTATACAAATCGATATAGTTTCGCAGTTTGAGACAAATAGTCCCTGCGATCGAACAAACTTGATTTCAACACACCAAACCATCCAAAACTTATTTCTAAGTTATGTGGAGGTTATTTAAGGTACGTTAAGCCTATTTCACTATTCTGGAGTGTTTGTTGCATTAAACCAGTTATATTTACGCATCAGTTTGCGTATAACCTTCCAGAAAGCGATTTAAAGCTTGAAATCGGAATCGAATCAAATCGTAAAATCATCAAACACAAATACACACATAATAACACCAAAACACATATAATAACACCAAAGAACATTTTTTATTGATAATTGACATTGTTTTACATCATACATCGATTATAGAACACAGTTGTCACTGTTACAGTACGAATCGTCATACTTTCGCAGTTTGTCGAAATTAGTCCCTGTAAGCGAATAAACTTGATTTTGCCATACCAAACCTTCCAAAACCTATTTCTAAGTTATGTGAAGGTTATTTAAGGTATTTTTAGCCCTTGTCACTCTTCCAGAGTATTTTTCGCATTAAAATGATTACGTTTACGCATCAGTACGCGTATAACTTCCCAGAAAGCGATTTAGAGCTCGAAATCGAACATGAATTGATATGTGCAAATGATACACATATTTATACAAATCCCTATGTTGGACCGTTCTACGACTTTGAAACGTCAGTTAAAGCAGTTCATCTTTGAGTACGAAGGCGGAATCAACGTAAACAAAGTCATAACAGCTAGTTTCCTTTTAATCTTTCTTTTCTGATTGATTTATGTGCTTTTACAAGGTAATCTGATACAAAACCGGCAGCACTTCGTCTCACATACAATGACCAAGTCATACAACAAATGAACCACACAACCCTATATATAACCTGTTGATTTCGCTTGAACCATTTCAAGCTAAATCATGATTTCCCTTGAACCATTTCAAGCTAAATCATGATTTCCCTTGAACCATTTCAAGCTAAATCTTCAATGTTGATTTAGCTTGAAATACACATAAACCCTTTCAAGCGAAATACACAAGTTTATACATATAAAACTCTAATGTGTGTTCATTCAAACTATCTAGACACAAGACTTGATGTAGACGTAGTCAACAGACATTCCGTGCACCAACAGGCTCCCCCTTGGATGTTGACGAAGTCTTCAGCTCCTGAGTCTTCAGTCTTGGTCTTTTCTCCAACTCTCTGTCTTTTTATCAGGAACACTTTATCTTCACAGGTTTAGGATCACAACCTGACTCCATCTTCAAACTCCCTTTGACTGTTGATCCAGACTCCCCCTTTCACAGACTCCCCCTCTCGATATGCTAGAATCTGAGATATCTGGTTCAAGCTTTGACAATTAGCTTCCGTTGGGAATAATGAAGTCCAAACCTGTTACCCTGCACATCCTCTACCTCATCATAAGTTTCACAAATTTATATCAATTGGATTTAAAAACATACTGGTAGACATCATATAATTCAACAATCTGTATAGTTACATCAAATTCAAATAAATGACCTTGATTAACTAACCCCTCAATCTTTCAAAAACATTTGTATATACCATTCAAAGTTTTCAACATATTCTCCCAATCCAATTCATCATGTTTAGCACTTGGAATTTTGAATATCAGCTCTTCAACAGCATTTGTCGAAAATCTTTTTTGAATTTTTCAAAACTTTATGCTAAAACACACTAAAATCTTTTTGGATTTTTGTTTAAAGAAATCCAGTAAAGAAATATATACAAAAAATATTTTTGTGATTTTGTGTAAGAGGATCATATCAGTTCATAAGACCAATCACAAGCACCGTTAAGCTTTAATCATTTTAAGTTCTAAACGATTCACTTAGATTGTCAGTATACTGGTCCACTTAAATTTTCACACAAAGTTCAATTGCTTCGAGATACGAGTTTAATGTCTTAGATACTTAAACTTAATCGCGTATCCCACCTCAGAATATACTCCCGTATCCAGATCCCAATATTCAGTCTTACAGGTAATTATAACACAATTGATATCTGTAAGGGGTTAATAATTTATGAAGAATCATGAGAGCTCAGGTCAGAACTACCGTTCAGCAGAGAGATCATGACTCAACTTTCGGTGTGTCCCCTTTAGAGGATCTTTTTTACAACAGCATTGCTAAGCAATTTTATTGTCTTATCATTTATGCTGAGGGTGATGCTATGTTTCAAGCATTTGCAGAAAGTATTATTCGAGGACTAGGTCAGAACTACCGTTCAGCAGAAGTCCCGGAATAATACCCTAGATATCATTGAGTATAAAAACCTAGTATATCAGAATACGAGACCTTTCAAACAAGATTTCGGGGGTTACCCATATATCCGAGAGATGTTACCCACGATATAAGCAAGTTTGAATTTAGATTTATATCTCGTCACAATCTACTAAATGTGCAAAAACCTACTGACACATCATCAGTGAGACCGTTTATCACATTTGACATTTCATATCCTTAGCATGCTGTGATAGTTCACTGATTTACTATCATTTCCTCTTTTTCACAACAAAACTCATTTTTGATTTTTCAATGTTTTTGACATTTTCAAATTTTCTAATTTTTTTTAAATTTTTCTCCCCCTAAAATCAAAATATGTTTCAATTTTGATTTTATGAGAAAATTTGAAAGCAAACTGTACATATAAAATGACAAACTGATATCAAATCACTTCAATTCGCCATTCACTTGGCATAAACAATCAGAACTCCCCCTGACAACAAACTATTTTCCCATTTAGATTTCAAAACACTTAAGTTTGTTTTAATCAAAATGGTTTTTCCGGAAAATTAGTTTTGTTTGTCTTTTCACAAACTCGGGGTTCTTTCATCACATTGTTCTTTTTCAACCATTTTGAAAGATTTAGCATTTAAGACCCTTATCAACAACAAACACTAGTAGAAAATCAAGTACAATTAAATGTCCCTGATTTACCACTTGAAAGTCGAAATATCACAGTTACCAACCTGTGAATTTCTCAAGAATGATGCCGATACCTGTTCCACACTTACCAACCTAGGAACTCCGGCAAGTCAGGTTTTTCTATTTGAAAAGATTCACCCAAGCCTGACCAACCTTGGGTTTGACAATTTTTACCTCAACAGATGGCTCTTCTGGTTTTGACAAACCAGAATCATTGCCTAAACATGGCTTGTCTGACTTTGAAAAATCAGATTCATTGCCAACACATGGCTCCTTTATTTCCGAAGAAACAAATTCATTGCCAGAAAATGGCTCTTTTGTTTTATTAGAAACAAATTCATCGCCAACCTTCATTGGTACCCAATTCTTACTAGATCTAGGTTTTCCATTTTTATTAGCCTGTGAAATGAATAAACTTTCACAGTCTCTTTTATATTCGAAAACCTTGATCAAGATTTTGTCTGAAAAATTAACTTTCTTTGATTGGTTATCATTTTGCTCAGTTAATTTTTCTTTCTTTAACTTCCTTTTCTCTTTCCCGTTTGTCCTCAGATTTGTATCTGATGAATTTGTTTTGCTTGCCTTTGTAGTTGAGGAAAGTGATTCATCAGAACTTTTTCTCGGATTACCAATTTTATCCGAGGACAAAATTTTCTCCAAGTAATCTCTTGCCTTCTTCTTTTTCTTCCTCAGTCTGTCTTTCTGCCCTTGTGAAAGCTTAATTTTCTTTTCTTGAACTTTCTGTTCTTGAACTTTTGGTTCTTGAACTTTCTGTTCTTTGGGCTTGACATTGACTGATTTCTTTCCCATTTTCTGAGATTCAGCCCTCGATCTTCCTTTTGATCTCATTGGGCAATCTCTGGCAATGTGTCCTCTGATGTGGCATTCATAGCATCTTCTTGTTTCGAATCTCTGACTTTGGCAGTTAACAGCAATGTGTCCTTGATATCCACAAGTGTAACACACTCTGTTATCATACCTCTCACTACTTTCAGACCACACACCGTCTTCATACCACACACTTAGATCAAAGCATTGATTTGCCTTGTGGTAGTCATTTCTCCTCTTGTATCCTTGATTTGGCATTTGAGCACTGTGGTCAAACCTGCACCACTTATTACCAACATTTAGTGAGTTTTCATTTTTAGATTTTTGTGATTTTGATAATGATTGAATGACTTATCTGATGAACTTTTATTTTCATTTTTAACATTTTTCAAATTTTTAACCTTTTGTTTCTGTTCTACACTCTTCTTAACAGGTTTTTGTTTAGAACATTCACCCGTTTCAGTAGATTGCAAAACAGTATTTTGAAATTTTTCTTGTAATTCTAAAAATATTTTTCTTTTCTTTTTCTTTTCATCATCAGATATTTCATCACAATCTTCAATTTTGACTTTGTCAAAATTTGTGACAGAATCACTTATTGGAACAGAATTGATCGGTTTTGGACATGGATAATCTGGTTTCACAAAACCTTTCAATTTATTCTCTAACTCTTTAATTTTCTTTCTATCACATTCAACTTCTTTTTCAAGTCGAATAATAGTCTGACGATGGGAATTTATTACCTTTTGCTTTTCAATATTGTTCTTGCTAAAAATAGATCTCCCATCTTCAAGAATCTTTATTTGACTTTGAAAATCTTTTTCAATCTTTAATTTTTCATTTTCAAAATCTTTTTCTTTAAAATTGTTAATTTCCAAT
This sequence comes from Helianthus tuberosus, assembly GCA_030545235.1. Classification (NCBI taxonomy): domain Eukaryota; kingdom Viridiplantae; phylum Streptophyta; class Magnoliopsida; order Asterales; family Asteraceae; genus Helianthus; species Helianthus tuberosus. Next base: position 119,572,796 of record CM060360.1, on the reverse strand, counting down.
GTCAAACTGTCCAAATTACTCAACAGTTTGATATTTTCAGACTTCAGTTTTTCACAATTCAAACGCAACTCCAAAATCTGTCATCATCAGCTTTTGTATCTCGTCTTTCAACGCTTTGTTTTCCAATGTCAAATTCTTCATATCTTTCAAGAGATTGACATTTTTTGATTCGGATTTTTCGCATTTTGAGCACACAACTTCACTTTTTGAAGTTTCATCCTTCTTTGATTCTTCGATCTTTGATGTTCCTTCTTTAATCTTTTTGATTAATTCAAGAAATTCATCCAAACTCATATTTTCTGAGTTTCTTTCTATTTCATCTATTAACTCTTTCTTTTTCTTTTTCTCTTCTTCATCTCCCCACCATTTCTTTTGCCAATAATCATCTTCCCTTTTATACTCTTGGATTATGGCTTCGATATCAAGAGTTTTGTGATCAATAGCAATGTTTCCATATGGATCAAGATAACACTCCCTGTCTGGATCCCATCTATTTGCTCTCTTTGCTTCCGAAAAGATACCAGATATTCTAATGATTTTGTTTTCAGCTATCATTTTTCTGTATTTATACTTTTGCTCTTCAGTTCGGTTATCTTTCCAAGGAATAGGTTCAGATTTTTTCGCCATGATTTTATGTCCTTGAATTACCTCGAAATCACCTCAAAAATTAAGTGTGGCTGACAACTAAAATGCGATTCGATTTCTGATTGGACCGATCAATTTTTGTTGTTTATCACATCACACATATCTCTTGCATTTCTCGATATCACTGCAATTTGAAACAAACTTGATAATGCAACCAAAATTGATTCACGTGATCCTGATACACTTTATAAACTTTCAATTTTAATTGGAACAACAAACCCACTTAGCCGACAATTCTTTAATTCTAGAACTTCACGTGAACTGCACTTTAATTGAAATAGCAATATCAACTCAAGCGAAATCGATTATGATTATTTTCAAGCGAAATCGATTTTAAAGATATCTCAAGCGAAATCCAACAAATCAATTTCAATCGATTCAAACGAAATCCAGCCAAACAATTTCGCTTGAACTGTTCAAGCGAAATCCTAAGAACAGTTCTGTTACAAGCGAAATCAACAGATAAACTCAAGCGAAATCATACAAATAAGCATATTTCAAGCGAAATCATCATTATATTTCAAACTAAATCTGCTGATGTCATCTTTTACGAAAATTTTTCAAGCGAAATTGTTAATTTTTATATGAATTCGATCGATTTTAAGTCCAAATCTTTCAAGGATTAGTTATCACACTAATTCGCTTGTAATATGTCAATTTTAGGTCATTTTCATCGCTGAAATATGTTCAAATCAGAAAAGTAAGAGAAAAAGTGAGTAGAGATATGAAAATCCAGTAGAATCAAGCTGTAATGGTATGAACTCCTCGTCCTGAGCTCTGATACCACTTGTTGGACCGTTCTACGACTTTGAAACGTCAGTTAAAGCAGTTCATCTTTGAGTACGAAGGCGGAATCAACGTAAACAAAGTCATAACAGCTAGTTTCCTTTTAATCTTTCTTTTCTGATTGATTTATGTGCTTTTACAAGGTAATCTGATACAAAACCGGCAGCACTTCGTCTCACATACAATGACCAAGTCATACAACAAATGAACCACACAACCCTATATATAACCTGTTGATTTCGCTTGAACCATTTCAAGCTAAATCATGATTTCCCTTGAACCATTTCAAGCTAAATCATGATTTCCCTTGAACCATTTCAAGCTAAATCTTCAATGTTGATTTAGCTTGAAATACACATAAACCCTTTCAAGCGAAATACACAAGTTTATACATATAAAACCCTAATGTGTGTTCATTCAAACTATCTAGACACAAGACTTGATGTAGACGTAGTCAACAGACATTCCGTGCACCAACACCCTAGCATGAAATACAATATTTCATTGGTTTGGTATTTGTTTGATGGCCGTGGAGGCACATGTTGTCACACCCCTTTCTATGGCGGAAGCACGAGGTGTGATCATGAAAGGTTCTCATTGCATACGAAGAGTAAACATGCTACATGCTCGTAAAATAACATCAAATACCATGATTTGAAAACATAAGTTTAGCGTTTCCATCGCTAGACAGCATAAAACATTGTCTTAAAGTTTACAACTTTATTCAAAGTTAAACACAAGCGACATCCACGAGCATAAGCTAGACCACGCGCACATCCATCCTAGTTACCTGAAATACATGTGAGTTTTTGGAAAAACGTCAACATAAAGTTGGTGTGAATTCATGCAGTTTTGTATTTCATGTTTGTATACTTTGTATGAAAACATAGTTTGTGAGTAAATCAAGTTTTCATATATAAATCCAGTTTCATGTGTACACCACGTACCCATTTATAATTCAATCTTTTCTTGAGTACCCCACGTACTTCAAGTTATATCACAATCCTCTTGAGTACCCCACGTACTTCAAGTTATATATCAATCTTCTTGAGTACCCCACGTACTTCAAGTTATATATCAATTTTGTATGGTATGAATTTTATGTACATACAGTATTTATGTAATTATCAGATTGTTAATGGGTTGCAAAGCCATTAACCTGTGGCACGTCATAGGAAGTCACCAAACCTAAGGCATTTAATTGGTATATTCTGAGACACAAAAGCACTTCCTCGGTTCTCGCCCCGACCGGGAGTGTGGCTGCCAGGCACCCGTTAGATCTAACCTTTTGTTCTACGGTCTGAATGTATACGTTGATTAATGGTGCTTCTGTACCCTATTCGTGACACTATTTCTCATAACGCATCCTACTTGGTTCTCGTCCTCACCAAGCGCGTTTCTTGTTATCATTTCTCATAGCGCCTTATACTTGGTTCTCGTCTCACCAAATGCGCTTCTCATATTTATATTTCGTCACACTTGGTTCTCGTTCTCACCAAGTGTACTTCTTGTATTTATATCATACCAACTATAAATTTTTGTACATTTGTACATGTATTTCACCCCCGAAGTTATAAAAACTGAAAACAGTTAAAGAGAAAAGGGGGAGCATGAACTCACAACTTTGCGTTCCTAGCGTCGTAAACTCCACCGGATTTGCTTAATTAACGTCGTAACCTATACGCGTTTTCTTAACGTTAGTCACTAGACTAGCGTCGCACAAGTACAGTCACTCTCTTTTGTATATTTTCTTGTGTTAAAAATATTCTTATATTTTTAACTAAGTATCTTACTTATATTATTTTCTCCAAAAATAAATATAAGTCTTTTATGTTTTGCACTTTGCACCCGAATTATGTATCTTGTATGTTGTATGTGTATTTTTATATTTCTACTCCTCATGAGTAATTAGTGTATTTTTAAGTCTTAATACACTAGTACGTATAACACATACTATATACACTTAGCACAAAAATTGGTGATAAAATAATATATATTTTTCTCTCCAAAAATATATATACATAATATCCATTTTTATTCTTCAAGAAATCACCATTTCTTATTACCAAAAATTAGGGAAACCTTAGTAATACTTTTAAACACATTTTTAGGGAATAAGTTTCTCAAAAACTTATATTTTTTTCTAAGTGTCAAAATTTATAAAAATTTTGACAGAGTTTCCCCTAAAAATGGAGGTTTCCCACGTTTTCAAAACGTGTGTTTATTTTCTTTTAAATCATCATCAACCATCAATAATCATCAACAACAATTATCAACAATCATCATCAACAATAATCACTAATTTCATGAACTTGAATATCTACAAAAATGTGTAGTAACTTACTAGCACATTTAGTAAGTCTTGTTATCTTTAAAAATAAGTTTAACTTCTTAAAAACTTTATTTTTAAAGAATATGAAGTTTTACAACTTCTAGTCGGTTTTTACGAAAACTATTTCTTCGTTAACACTTTTGTTACACAAGTATCCATATATTTATTTGTTCACAAAAACCACTTTTGTTTGTGTAAGATCCGGTTTAGAACATGTGATTTCTTGGACACTTGGTCCTTTAAAAATACCGCTTGTAGATACGTAGATCTACTAGTTTTAAACACTTTTGTACAAGTTAAAACATTTTTACACAAGTTCATGGTTTATGTGTGGTAGGGTTTCACCTTTTAACCCTTGTTACTTCTAGAATAGCTTTATGTTAAGATCCATGATCTTACCAAACCGGGTTAAACGATGATCCGAGCTACCACATCATAGATCGGGTCTAGATAACCATATATTTCAAATACTACAACTTTTACACAACTTATGTGCTATTAACCATCATTTTTCATGCTTTTAGTAGACTTTTGTGCATCTTTTCGCATTTTAACGAGATTTAACCAACACAGATCCTTTTAACCACTTTAGATAAGTTTAAATACGAGTTCTAAGTGTTATACCTCTAGCTCAAGGCTAGGGAAGATTCTAAGCACAAATTGAGTGGATAAAAGCAAATGAAGAAGGTCCTTCAAGATCCGCTTGCACCGAGCTTCGTTAATGACCTTCTTACACCTTAATATCACCTTAGAATACTTGGGATCTTGCTAGAAAAATGATGGTGAATCTAGGGGGTGTTGGCCGTAGCTATGGTGGAAGAAAGGAAGAGAGTTCTTGAGGTTGAGTGATGAATGGAATGAAGACATGAGCTTTATGTGTAAATTTATAATCCATGTTTTAGTATTAACCCATGTGTAATGTGTCTCTAAAGGTCCAACACCATCCATTAAAATATGTGAAAGAAATCCCATAAGGGATTTGGTCTCCCAACCGTCCAACACTAGGGGGGGGGGGGTATTGGTTGCATCTCAATGGTTAGTTAGATTCTAGTTATGTTTAGTTAGGATTTTAAGTAGGTTATTAATGTGTAGTGTAATATAAAGGGTGTTAGGGTGTACGGGGACCCTAACTAGCTTAGAAAAATAAGAACAATGCTTCTAGCATTATTTTGATGTTCCGGGTAATATCCGGTTGTTCGGTTACATACCGATTCGTTAAAGCGCTAAATTACACTTTTTAGTGTCGTTTAAGTACCTTTCTTGTACTCTTTCAATTCCCAACACTTAGGGAAGTATTCTGGATAATAAAACGACATTTCTGCATAATATTTATATGTCTAAATGCTGAATTATTGTTGAATTATCTGAATTCTGCACTTAAAGTGCGTTTCGGGTGCTTTTTAGTGCTTATTTTTGCTTTCGCAATGTATATAAATTAAACCCTTGTATGTACTCTTGGGTTTTAATGCATTCTTGTTGTCGGACCTACACCTAGGCCTCAATTCTGATGTCTGAATGCTTTCTGCAGTTCTGTTGACACATTGTGTCTTACCGGTGAGTTTACTATTATTCTGACGCAACGCTCTCGTTTATGCATAAAGCAATATTTTGTAGTATACAACGTGCATGAATTCACTTGTTTAATCATGTGTTCAGACATCGCTGACAATTAAACTCATAATTGCAGTCATTAAGCAATAATTATAGTGTACGGAAATTACCGGTTTGTGCCAGTTGTCACAGTCTCCCCCCGTTAAAAGAATTTCGTCCCGAAATTCAGACTGAACTAACTCTCGCTGGAGTCTTCTTGAATAGGTGGGGATACTTTTTCTTGAACTGGTCTTCACGTTCCCATGTGTACTCGGGTCCGTGCTTAGAGCTCCAACGTACTTTGACAAGCTTCACACTGCTCCTCCTGGTCTTGTTGACTTTCCAGTCAGTAACCTCAACGGGTTTTTCTGTAAATCGGAGGGCTTCATCAATATGCACTTCATCCATCGGGATGATCACGTTTTCTTGCGTTGGACTCTTCTTCAGGTTGGATACATGAAACATATCATGTACTCCATTAAGTTCTTCCGGTAACTCCAACTTGTATGCCACGGTACCAATTCTCTTCAAAATTCTGAATGGTCCGATGTATCGTGGATTCAGCTTTCCACGTTTTCCAAATCTGACTACGCCCTTCCATGGTGAGACTTTTAACAACACTTTGTCTCCCACCTTGAAATCTACCGATTTTCTATTTGGATCCGCGTAGCTCTTTTGTCGCTCTCGAGCCGCCCTAATGCGCTCTCGGATCTGCGCAATCTTATCGGTTGTCTCTTGTACAAGTTCAGGACCAACCATACGTTTATCTCCGGCATCTGCCCAACATAAGGGCGATCGGCATTTGCGGCCATACAGAGCTTCGAACGGCGCGGCTTTTATGCTTGTATGATAGCTGTTATTGTAGGAAAACTCAACTAAAGGTAGATGAGTATCCCAGCTGCCGCCTAGGTCCATGACACATGCGCGAAGCATATCTTCTAACGTTTGTATAGTCCGTTCGCTCTGGCCGTCTGTTTGCGGATGGAATGCCGTGCTCAGATCTAACTGAGATCCAAAGGCTTCCTGAAATGATTGCCAGATTCTTGAGACAAAGCGTCCATCTCTGTCTGAAATGATTGAGATTGGCACTCCATGACGTGCCACAATTTCTCTTAAGTATATCTCTGCCAGCTTTCCAGTGCTATCCTTCTCTCGGATTGGTAGGAAATGCGCAGACTTCGTCAATCGATCAACGATTACCCATATCATATCGTTCCCTCTCGGGGTCCTGGGTAACTTCGTTATGAAGTCCATCGAGATTTGTTCCCACTTCCACACGGGAATTTCTGGTTGTTGTAGGAGGCCGGACGGTTTCTGATATTCGGCCTTAACCTTAGCACAGGTTAGGCATTTTCCAACATAGACAGCAACGTCGCTTTTGAGTCTCTGCCACCAATAGTATTCTTTCAAATCTTGATACATTTTGTCCGATCCTGGGTGGATCGAATATCTCGATTCGTGGGCTTCATTAAGGATGACTTCTCGTAGGCCACCATAGAGTGGAACCCAAATACGCTTCTTGAAGTATAAGGCTCCCTCTTCATTTGGCACCATGTATTTCAGCATACCCCGTAGGTATTCAGCTTTACGGTTCTCTTCTTTAAGAGCTTCTTGTTGTTCATCTCGAATGCGTGCAGTGAGGTTCGTTCGAATCGTCATTTCCAATGCTCGAACCCTTAGGGTCTTAACCCTTTCCTTTCGGCTCAACGCGTCTGCTACAACGTTCGCCTTTCCAGGATGGTACTTAATCTCACAGTCATAATCATTCAGCAGCTCGACCCAACGTCGCTGGCGCATATTCAATTCCTTCTGATCAAATATGTGTTGTAAGCTTTTGTGATCTGTGAAGATTGTACATTGAGTACCATATAAATAATGTCGCCAAATCTTCAAGGCGAATACCACTGCGCCCAACTCTAGGTCGTGAGTGGTATAATTTCTTTCATGAACCTTCAGTTGTCTTGAAGCGTAAGCGATGACTTTTTGGCGTTGCATGAGCACGCAACCCAAGCCTTGTCGTGAGGCGTCGCAGTATACCACGAAGTCTTCAGTGCCTTCGGGTAACGATAGTATCGGTGCATCGCAGAGCTTGTTCTTAAGTAGCTGAAAGGCTTCTTCTTGTTTGTGACCCCAGTCGTACATCTTGTCTTTATGAGTCAGGGTCGTTAGCGGTTGAGCTATCTTCGAGAAATTCTCAATGAATCGCCGATAGTAGCCCGCTAAGCCCAAAAATTGACGAACTTCAGTTGGGATCTTGGGAGCTTCCCAATTCTTTATTGCTTCAATCTTGGACGGGTCTACATGAATGCCCTTTTCATTCACCACGTGACCAAGAAATTGTACTTCGCGAATCCAGAATTCGCATTTCGAGAACTTTGCATAAAGTTTCTCTTTCTTCAGTAGCTCCAAGATGGTTCTGAGATGTTGCTCGTGCTCTTCTTTCGTTCGCGAGTAAATTAGGATATCATCGATAAATACAATCACGAATTTATCGAGATATGGTTTGCACACGCGGTTCATTAGGTCCATAAAGACCGCTGGCGCATTCGTCAACCCAAATGGCATCACAAGAAATTCGTAGTGCCCATATCGCGTTCTGAATGCAGTCTTTGGCACACTTTCATCTTGGATTCTCAGCTGATGGTATCCAGATCGAAGGTCGATCTTGGAATAGTAGCTTGATCCTTGCAGTTGATCAAATAAGTCATCAATCCTCGGTAGTGGATACCGATTCTTGATCGTGAGCTTGTTCAGTTCCCTGTAATCGATACACATCCGCAGTGTTCCATCCTTCTTCTTCACGAATAATACCGGAGCTCCCCAGGGTGAGAAGCTTGGCCTCATGAATCCTTTATCCAACAACTCCTGGAGTTGTGTAGATAATTCTTGCATCTCGGATGGCGCAAGTCGATAGGGTGCCTTGGCTACAGGAGCAGCTCCTGGAACCAAGTCTATACGGAATTCGACTTGTCGTTGCGGAGGTAGTCCTGGCAGATCTTCAAGGAACACATCAGGAAATTCCTTCACCACAGGAATGTCTTCGAGTTTCGGCTCCTCAGCCTTCTTGTCTATAACGTGTGCTAGGAAAGCAACACATCCTTTCCTTAGGCACTTCTGTGCCTTCATACAACTGATGATTCGTAGAGGCGCGTTTCGTCTTTCTCCATGTACTATGAGAGTTTCATCATTCGCCAGAGGGATGCGAATGATTTTCTCATGACAAATGACTTCCGCTTTGTTCTTGGACAACCAGTCCATTCCGACTACTACATCGAAGCTACCCAATTGAATAGGTAAGAGGTCGATGCTAAAATTTCGTTCCCAAGTTCCAGTGTGCAGCCTCTGACAACTTCGCCCGATTCAACAAGTTTACCATTGGCTAGTTCTATGGAATAAGGAATTTCTAATCTACTAGATTCTACTCCGAGTATGCGTTTAAATTCCACAGACATGAAGCTATAATCGGCGCCAGTGTCGAATAATATGGATGCAAAGTGATTGTTAATGAGAAACGTACCGGTGACCACGTTAGGGTCCTCGCGTGCGTCTCTTGCTCCAATCACAAATGCTCGAGCTGGAGCGTTGTTTCTCTCTGGGCAGTTCTTCATGAAGTGATCATTGCTTCCACACTTGAAGCATCCTTGCCCTTTCCCGTTACCATTCTTATTACCAGCACCGTTTCCATTTCGTTTCTTTCCTTTTCCCCAACAGTCTTCTGTTTGATGACCCAATTTACCACATTTGTCGCACCTTGGAATGCGACAAGCTCCATCATAATGATACTTACACTTTTGGCATCTAGGCATGGAGCCTTGGTATGCTTTAGTTGCATGGGTTTTCGTCTCCTGAGATGGGTTAGCGTCACGCTTCTTGCTGAAACCCTTGTTGTTACGAGTTGCTTGGTTCAAACTGGCATGCTTTCTCTTCTTGTCGCCGGACGACTCAGCATGCGTCTCGGTCTTCTCTGTTGGGTTTAATGACAACTTCTTCATACGAACACAATCTTCAGTAAGGCTGACAGCCAGAGTTACAGCCTCGGTGATTGTTTGTGGTTTGGCCGACGTCACCATGCCACGAAACTCTGAGGCCAGTCCCCAAATGTAACGTTCAACACGCTTGAATTCGGGAGTCACCATGTAGGGAAGCACTCTGGACAGATCGTGGAACCTTCGAGTGTAACCATTAATGTCAGCACCTTCCATGGTCAAGTGCCAGAACTCTGTTTCTAGCCTTTGGAGTTCCGCACGAGAGCAGTACTTCTCTCTCATTCTTTCCTTCAGTTCCTCCCAAGTTAAGCCATAAGCGGCATCGTCGCCCAAGGTTTGGGCTTGCAGGTTCCACCAAGTCAGAGCTTCATCGACGAATAACCCAGTAGCGAAAGTGACTTGCTGATCCGCGGTACACTTGCTCATGCGGAAAGTAGCTTCAGTCTTCTCTGTCCAGCGCACAAACGCTACTGCACCTCCTGTGCCATCATAGTTCATCGGCTTGCAGTCGAGGAACTGCTTGAAAGTGCAGCCTTGAGCTGCATTGCCTCCAGAAGAATCTCCATTCCCATTACGCCTAGCGTTGCTTGGTCCTCCACTGTCTTGAGTTCGGTTCGCCTCGTACTGGGCGATAGCAGCGGAGATCCTTTCCTCTAGCAAAGCGTTCAGCTCTTCAGCAGTTCTTGGCAGTGGGGGAGGAGGAGGTTGATCGTCATTGCGAGCATTCACAGCTTTCCTGGGTGCCATGTTCTGACAAAACATAACACAGCAGGGTTAGGCATTTGTTTGATATCGTCACACTAGACTGTAGTATCATATATATTCACAGGTATATATACCACATAAGTGACATCAAACAACTATTACTCTAGCAGAGTACTTAGTAGGCTTGCACTGAGGGAATCTACACGTGACAAGACTTGCTGTGGTTTCTGTGCACTGAATTCCATAATTACGTATGCATCCATAATTACGTAACTCCTTGCACAGTCTGCACAGTTCGTTTCATCCTCGTATTTCTTCCTTCAGATGGGCCATTGCTTTTAGGTAGAGTCACGTATACTTGTGACGTTCTACTTCTAGTACATGCTAATTATCACAAATAATTGCAAGTAATTTCTAGTCAACGACAAGTGCTACTCAAGTGCACTCTAAGTCTCGTAGTGTCTTTTCTAGACTCATGTAGTCAGTTTCAGGTAGTGGATGTCGCGGGACGTTTTATGCAATGAAAACTCTTTGAAAATTGTTTTCTTGAATGGATCCTAGAGATTGTAGACTAGACTCGAGAAGGAATCCTGGTTCACTACAATCGCAGCTCTGATACCAATCTGTCACACCCCTTTCTATGGCGGAAGCACGAGGTGTGATCATGAAAGGTTCTCATTGCATACGAAGAGTAAACATGCTACATGCTCGTAAAATAACATCAAATACCATGATTTGAAAACATAAGTTTAGCGTTTCCATCGCTAGACAGCATAAAACATTGTCTTAAAGTTTACAACTTTATTCAAAGTTAAACACAAGCGACATCCACGAGCATAAGCTAGACCACGCGCACATCCATCCTAGTTACCTGAAATACATGTGAGTTTTTGGAAAAACGTCAACATAAAGTTGGTGTGAATTCATGCAGTTTTGTATTTCATGTTTGTATACTTTGTATGAAAACATAGTTTGTGAGTAAATCAAGTTTTCATATATAAATCCAGTTTCATGTGTACACCACGTACCCATTTATAATTCAATCTTTTCTTGAGTACCCCACGTACTTCAAGTTATATCACAATCCTCTTGAGTACCCCACGTACTTCAAGTTATATATCAATCTTCTTGAGTACCCCACGTACTTCAAGTTATATATCAATTTTGTATGGTATGAATTTTATGTACATACAGTATTTATGTAATTATCAGATTGTTAATGGGTTGCAAAGCCATTAACCTGTGGCACGTCATAGGAAGTCACCAAACCTAAGGCATTTAATTGGTATATTCTGAGACACAAAAGCACTTCCTCGGTTCTCGCCCCGACCGGGAGTGTGGCTGCCAGGCACCCGTTAGATCTAACCTTTTGTTCTGCGGTCTGAATGTATACGTTGATTAATGGTGCTTCTGTACCCTATTCGTGACACTATTTCTCATAACGCATCCTACTTGGTTCTCGTCCTCACCAAGCGCGTTTCTTGTTATCATTTCTCATAGCGCCTTATACTTGGTTCTCGTCTCACCAAATGCGCTTCTCATATTTATATTTCGTCACACTTGGTTCTCGTTCTCACCAAGTGTACTTCTTGTATTTATATCATACCAACTATAAATTTTTGTACATTTGTACATGTATTTCACCCCCGAAGTTATAAAAACTGAAAACAGTTAAAGAGAAAAGGGGGAGCATGAACTCACAACTTTGCGTTCCTAGCGTCGTAAACTCCACCGGATTTGCTTAATTAACGTCGTAACCTATACGCGTTTTCTTAACGTTAGTCACTAGACTAGCGTCGCACAAGTACAGTCACTCTCTTTTGTATATTTTCTTGTGTTAAAAATATTCTTATATTTTTAACTAAGTATCTTACTTATATTATTTTCTCCAAAAATAAATATAAGTCTTTTATGTTTTGCACTTTGCACCCGAATTATGTATCTTGTATGTTGTATGTGTATTTTTATATTTCTACTCCTCATGAGTAATTAGTGTATTTTTAAGTCTTAATACACTAGTACGTATAACACATACTATATACACTTAGCACAAAAATTGGTGATAAAATAATATATATTTTTCTCTCCAAAAATATATATACATAATATCCATTTTTATTCTTCAAGAAATCACCATTTCTTATTACCAAAAATTAGGGAAACCTTAGTAATACTTTTAAACACATTTTTAGGGAATAAGTTTCTCAAAAACTTATATTTTTTTCTAAGTGTCAAAATTTATAAAAATTTTGACAGAGTTTCCCCTAAAAATGGAGGTTTCCCACGTTTTCAAAACGTGTGTTTATTTTCTTTTAAATCATCATCAACCATCAATAATCATCAACAACAATTATCAACAATCATCATCAACAATAATCACTAATTTCATGAACTTGAATATCTACAAAAATGTGTAGTAACTTACTAGCACATTTAGTAAGTCTTGTTATCTTTAAAAATAAGTTTAACTTCTTAAAAACTTTATTTTTAAAGAATATGAAGTTTTACAACTTCTAGTCGGTTTTTACGAAAACTATTTCTTCGTTAACACTTTTGTTACACAAGTATCCATATATTTATTTGTTCACAAAAACCACTTTTGTTTGTGTAAGATCCGGTTTAGAACATGTGATTTCTTGGACACTTGGTCCTTTAAAAATACCGCTTGTAGATACGTAGATCTACTAGTTTTAAACACTTTTGTACAAGTTAAAACATTTTTACACAAGTTCATGGTTTATGTGTGGTAGGGTTTCACCTTTTAACCCTTGTTACTTCTAGAATAGCTTTATGTTAAGATCCATGATCTTACCAAACCGGGTTAAACGATGATCCGAGCTACCACATCATAGATCGGGTCTAGATAACCATATATTTCAAATACTACAACTTTTACACAACTTATGTGCTATTAACCATCATTTTTCATGCTTTTAGTAGACTTTTGTGCATCTTTTCGCATTTTAACGAGATTTAACCAACACAGATCCTTTTAACCACTTTAGATAAGTTTAAATACGAGTTCTAAGTGTTATACCTCTAGCTCAAGGCTAGGGAAGATTCTAAGCACAAATTGAGTGGATAAAAGCAAATGAAGAAGGTCCTTCAAGATCCGCTTGCACCGAGCTTCGTTAATGACCTTCTTACACCTTAATATCACCTTAGAATACTTGGGATCTTGCTAGAAAAATGATGGTGAATCTAGGGGGTGTTGGCCGTAGCTATGGTGGAAGAAAGGAAGAGAGTTCTTGAGGTTGAGTGATGAATGGAATGAAGACATGAGCTTTATGTGTAAATTTATAATCCATGTTTTAGTATTAACCCATGTGTAATGTGTCTCTAAAGGTCCAACACCATCCATTAAAATATGTGAAAGAAATCCCATAAGGGATTTGGTCTCCCAACCGTCCAACACTAGGGGGGGGGGGGTATTGGTTGCATCTCAATGGTTAGTTAGATTCTAGTTATGTTTAGTTAGGATTTTAAGTAGGTTATTAATGTGTAGTGTAATATAAAGGGTGTTAGGGTGTACGGGGACCCTAACTAGCTTAGAAAAATAAGAACAATGCTTCTAGCATTATTTTGATGTTCCGGGTAATATCCGGTTGTTCGGTTACATACCGATTCGTTAAAGCGCTAAATTACACTTTTTAGTGTCGTTTAAGTACCTTTCTTGTACTCTTTCAATTCCCAACACTTAGGGAAGTATTCTGGATAATAAAACGACATTTCTGCATAATATTTATATGTCTAAATGCTGAATTATTGTTGAATTATCTGAATTCTGCACTTAAAGTGCGTTTCGGGTGCTTTTTAGTGCTTATTTTTGCTTTCGCAATGTATATAAATTAAACCCTTGTATGTACTCTTGGGTTTTAATGCATTCTTGTTGTCGGACCTACACCTAGGCCTCAATTCTGATGTCTGAATGCTTTCTGCAGTTCTGTTGACACATTGTGTCTTACCGGTGAGTTTACTATTATTCTGACGCAACGCTCTCGTTTATGCATAAAGCAATATTTTGTAGTATACAACGTGCATGAATTCACTTGTTTAATCATGTGTTCAGACATCGCTGACAATTAAACTCATAATTGCAGTCATTAAGCAATAATTATAGTGTACGGAAATTACCGGTTTGTGCCAGTTGTCACACATGTGTCACAGTCTCCCATACTTCTGAGAGCTTGAAATATGAAGTCGAAAAGATAAAACAACACTGGTTAGGGTTATGAACTTCTAGTAACTTTAATAACATCATGCTTGCAATGTAAGATGGACACTTATATATAAGTATATAAAGCGCCATTGGTGCATCCACCGTACCTCCATTACATTGTTTACATTTCGTTATTTTTGCCACTATAGGTTCTTACACATGATAAGTCTTACTGTGGTTTCTGTGCACTGAATTTCATAATTATGTATGCATCCATAATTATGTAATTCCTTGCATAGTACACACAGTGCATTTTGTAATGTGTAGGGGAAGAAAACAATGAACGGACCTGTGATGATTGTGACTAGACCACCATAGGGTCCTTTTAATTAAATCGACAATTGATCTCTTTAAATAGACTACCAAGGAGTTTGTTCAGCTATATCTTCACATGCCATTCTTAACCAGATTCTGAATCAATATTTTTTACTTAGACCACTCAAGGGGTCTCTTTGAATTATGGAATGGTACTATATAATCCAAGGGCCTTAACTATTACATAGAAGCCCATTAAGGATTTAAGGTAGTACCTTTGGATATCCTACTGCGAATCACTCATATGAAGATATGGAAGATTCTATGAGGATTTGGATAACGAAATTAAAAACACAAAAGAAAACACATAACACATAACACATAATCACATAACCACAAAATTGTTTAACTTGATCTTTAATTTGTTATCATTTTGATAATTTGTTTTGTTAATTATGCACATGTATTTAAAGCACACCAGTTATCCAATCCGTGGATTTCGATTGGCACTTTAAACATTTCCAAGAATCTAAATATAAAGATAGGAAGATATTAAAAAGAAAATTCGATTTCGATTACAAGGAATCGTAATATTCGAATTAAGGTACACAAGGAATCCAATTAAGGACTCCAATTTGAGCGGTAACCATCCACAAGGATCTAATTGTGAAGGTAATAAGATCCCATATGGATTTTAGGAATTTAAAAGCGGGAGGCGTTTCAAAACCTTTCACTAGATGTGCTTAAGTCGATACACGAGGTAAAATGCTCATGAAGTTGAGGTGCTAGATACGCCAAGGCGACATATGAAGCATAATTTGAAGGTTAAGTCAATGTATGAGAAAATGTTTTTGAAAACTATGCATGGGGTTCTTTTAGAAATGTGTTTAATGTTTTTGAAACCTTACATAATACTTTTGAAATCATAAAGTAGGTGTATTAGATAAGTATATTTATAAAATGTTTTAAAATCATGCGAGAAGAATTTTGAAATTATGTATAAGGTTTTTGAAATTATGAATGATGCTTTTGAAATCATGCACTAGATATATTAAGTAAATATAATATGCTAAAAATGTTTTCAAACTATATGGAATATTTTGAAATCATGAAGGTTGTTTTGAAAACTTATACTATGTATGTTATGAAAACCAGAATGTAATGATATAGGTATGAGATCGGAAATACCATTAGTTATTAAACCAAGGATTTAAAGATACAGATGTGCAAAAAGCACGATTACTCATAATGTCACTTTATTTCCTGTACTTAGAATGAAATGAGTACTTTAGAATTTTCGAGGAAATTATGAGCGATCACTTGAATGGGAGAACCACAAGAGTAGTTTGTAAAGAACACCGTTCCTTGTTGTAGGTATCATAGGGGAATGCCATACACACATGTAACTACACTTGTACATCAGAATTGCGAACAACGATTTATTTATAAACTAAACACATTGTTCCAGAGTTCCAGAAAAACAAAAGCAATAGATACAAACTATTCAAAGTAGCAGTATCTTATAATCAGCTAAATGCTCATCCGTGGGTCAGATTTGCATTAGCAAGCTTTGGGCAATTCCTTTGGAAATGGCCCATCTCAACACAGTTGTAGCAAGACCCCGGTGAAAAACGAGCTTGAGCAGGATTGTTGCCAGCTTGATTTGGTGTAGCTGCAGCTGGGCAAACTCTTGCTGTATGACCTATAAGTCCACAAATTTGGCATTTGCGGCACTTCACACTAGCATGATAATGAAGGCTACATTGTTTGCACGAGGGTGCAGTTCCGTTGTAAGGCTTCTTGGCTGGTGGTGCTGCCACCTGACTAGGTCCTGCTTGTTTTGGTGCAACCGCTGTGGGATTCTTTGAAGCTTTACGTTTCTTTGGTTTTGGTGAAGGCTTGGCTTCTGTTTCCTTCGGTGTCTCTTGAGTAGCTTCATCCGTGAGACGAGCCATGGCAGCAGCTAATTCAATAGTCTTCAAGACTACTTCGCCTATTCGTTGGGCAAATTTGGTAGTCTGCTCGGATATCTGAGCGTCGTTGCGATGAAGAGACATTCTAGAAGAAATGAAAGACATAGGAAGAAACAAGTGAAATGTTATCGGATAATCAAAACAAAATGACAACGCATAAAATTTACGATCATTTGTTTGTTACCTAAGGCTAACAAATGAGATGGTGACTAATCAAAGTAATCGGGTTATATTAATGTATCGCGAAGACATGCTTTAGCCTATAAGTGGACACTCACCCCAAGAGTTTCCAGGTAAGAGTGACTGGTCCGATTATGTGGTTTGTATGAACACTCTAGCCTTAGACAGAAAAATCAGAGTACAGGCATCCACCCTTCTAGATTGCACGTGTTCACATTATAAGACCCAACTTTGACGAGATTTTGAAAACTTAGAGGGTTCAAAACCTAGTAATCAATCATCCTAGAACAAATGATCGGTTTTCGAAGCGGATTCAAAATTTGTGTTATGGTTGTGGTTGTCACCTAAGGATAAGTGACGGTATTGTTTTAAGATCTAAACACAAGGATCTTGTGTTAGGGTCCTAGGAAGGTTATGGACTAGGTCAAAGCATTACCAATAACCTAATTCCCTATAACCATGAGCTTTGATACCAACTTTTCTGTCACACCCCGATCGTGTAAAACAACAAATCGCGGCGGAATTGTCGGGGAGTGTTGTAACAGAATCATTGTTTCATAACACATGGAAATTGAAATTTTGTTTTATTGAATTAAAGGAGGTTACAGTGTCTTAAAAAACAAAGAAACATAACAAAATTAACTTGTCTTGCATCTTTTATTGTTACTAAGGCCCAAGTCCGCCTAAATGTATCTCGATCAATCCTATGCATCATCTCTTAAAAACACATGTGAAAATAGGTACGTCAGCATAAAAATGCCTGTGAGATACATAGGTTTTATGAAAATAGGATTCATGACTTGTAAGTTTAAAGAAAATGTTTGTCAAAAGTTAGTCATGAATCTTGTAAAATGTTTTCTTTTATAAATCATATAAACAATGATAAGAAATTAGATGATATAAAAGAAAGATGCACAGATAAATAAATAACCAAGTAAAATAAGTTTGTATGAAATATGTTGTTTGTAAAACAATGTTTCATGAAGATGTGATACAAGTGTAAAATGTATTATGTCTAACTTGAAATGGTTTAAGTAATGCTACGATATGTAATACCATAAAAGCACTTATATATAGGAAGTACCAGCGGCGTATCCACCATGCTTTTATCATATTACACACGCCTCGTTACTTAAATCACTTACCAAAACAAACCACCAAAAATGTCTTGTTTAAACCAATTGTCCAATGTTTATGTAAAAACCATGTCTATTGTCAAATGTAAATCATGTAATGCGTAAACAAATGTTATGTACGGCAAGTAAAAAGTGACTACTTAAACCATATGTAGAATGCACAAAACAATGCAATTGAATAAATCAAAAGTTACGTTTTGTAAAACAAATGCATGCCTTACTGATACAAACATCTATGCGGTATTGTTTTAATGCATACACTCAAGCCTTGCGACTGTGGCGACAAACCCTTAAACGAAGTTAAAGGTTTATCTAAACAATGTATATCGAATTCGGTCATTCCTTCGACCCAAACAAACCTAGGATCTCAGGAACGGGAGTTGTCAATTCCTATGGTACCACTACCTACTAACGAACGGCGTGATCAATGTTAATGAATGTATTTTTGTCCCATTTAAACAAACCAAATGTCATACCAAAATGTAAGCATGTTTTATGAAAATAATGTACTAAGTATTCAACAAATGAACATGCATAGCATGAAATGTAATGTAAAATAATGTACTAAGTATGCAACAAATGAACATACATAGCATGAAATGTAATGTAAAATAATGTACTAAGTATGTACTAAATGGACATACATAGCATGAAATGTAATGTAAAACAATGTACTAAGTATGCACTAAATGGACATACATAGCATGAAATGTAATGTAATGTAAAACAATGTACTAAGTATGCACTAAATGGACATACATAGCAAAAATGCGGATGAAATCATGTACTATATGTGTGTACTAATGAACATAGCAAGTATCATATAAAAACATGAAAAGCGCGAAAGTAACAAGTAGGCACATGTGTTTCACCCCAAAATGTTTGAAAAACAGTAAAATAGGGGACTATGTACTCACTTGAGGGTGCTTAGAAGTCTTAATAACAACCAAGCAAACCTAGAGGGATCACGGAATCAAATGGCACCTAATATAGGTAAATATGTAAATAAACGGACCTAAATCGGAAGATCGGATAAAATGAGGTTTCGTAAACCAAATGAGTGTAGGAACTCATGTAATATGGTTTAACAAAGCCTTTATTCCAAAACAAAACCTAACCTAAGTGCTTACGACCCATTACGACCCGTTTAGGTAGCTTATGCTACTTTAACGCGTCGTTCGCGTATAACGCGTCGTTCGCGTAAAACGCGTTCGGACCGCCTAACTAGTCCTATGACAAGTGATATATGCCTTAACATGTATAATAATGTTGCCTAATCAGTTTAGATGTGTAGGATCGTGAAACGACCTAACTAGTCGATCAGAAGAGTGCTCAGACCGAATCAGAGGCGGAATTCATTGATTCGGTCTTCGTTTAGCTTGGATTCACTATTAAATGTCTTGTTTATTGATCTTTAACACTTTACAGTACAGAGACACTTCGACAGCACCTCGGCGTCGGAATTCAGAATGTTACAAATGAAATCGTTTGAAGGCTATTTATAGGGAGGACCCTTCCGTTTGAAAGTGGCATGACCATTTCAAACGGAACCCTTTCAAACGGACATCTACAAACTTACACTCTCAAACGGACAAGACAAATTCAAACGGTCAACATCAAACATTTACAAATTTCTTATACAATCTGACTTTTGATTTGTCTTCATGTGATGATGCTTCCATAATGCAATGGATGATGTCATTAGATGATGTCAATGATGATGTCACATATATGATGTCATCATCATATATGATGACATCACGCTTGTTCAGCATTGCAACGAACCCGAGACTCGACATAAGACGAAGACGACAAATGAATGCACCAACAGACTCCCCCTCAGATGTTGACGAGTCTTAAGTGTCGAGTCTTCGCATCTTCAGTCTTTATCAGTCTCTTTTCTTTCTTAGCATATACCAGGATCTTCTCTTTGGCTCTAACCTCGTCAGACTCCCCCTCTCATCATGATGGGATCGCCGTCTGGAATTAGCTATCACCTTGAGATCAATCCCTGGCTTTAACTCTTGTTCAGCTCAATTCCTACACACTTCTCATCAAAACATAAGTTTTTACTTAAATCAATAAGAAAAACTTACTAGAAATAGTTACATCAAGTTCAAATTAATAATCTTGATTCACTAATCAAACATATCTTTCTCAAATCAAAAATTTTTCTTTTAAACACACACTCCCAAACCAGTTCATCATGTTCAGCACTTGAAATTTTGAATATCAGCTTTCCAACATCAGTTGTCGAAAATCTTTTTGTATTTTTCAAAATTTATGCTAAAACACACTAAAATCTTTTTGGGTTTTTGAAATAGAATGAAATGCAGTAAAGAAATATTTATAGACAATATTTTGTGTGAGCTTCGTGCAAGAGGATCATATCAGTATCTGAGATATATCACCAACACCATTAAGCTTGATTTCATTTGAAGCTCTAAACGATTCACATAGATTGACGATATTGTTGTCCACTTAAACTCAATCTAAAAACTTTCAATCTGCTTACCGATACTTTAAGGTATATTAAGATAGCACTAAGTTCTTATGGACCCCACGATCTCAGCATATTCCCTCATCATGCAATACACTGACTCAAGTAATGCCTTTAAACTTTTATCGACTGTGATTTGTGCGAAAATAAAGCAGAATGTTTAAACATTAACAATCAGGTCGATACTTCCGTATACGCAGAGAAAGTCCACTGTTTAAACAAAATAAGAAAAATAAAACAAGTTGAAGTTGTTTAGGCTTTAACCACCAGGTCGATACTTCCGTATACGCAGAGGAAGTCCAAAGCTTAAACGAAACACCAAAGAAAATAAAGCAGAACGTTTAGGGCAACAACATCCAGGTCGATACTCACGTATACGCAGAGGATGTCCGATGCTTAAACAAAATAAAGAAATAAAACAAGTTTAAATCTTTGCAAAATAAAATGCACAATCACAGCGACTTTTCAGCAAAGTTGTGAAAGTTCACAAACTTAACCAGTTTTATGTCTTTCGACAATCAGCGATTACCGAGTAGGCACACAATCAAGAAGGACAAAACTAAGTACTATGCTTTCAATCATGTTTCCCACTAGAACTAGGCTTTTTCATTTAGGTTTGTATCGTTATCGCAAATCTATTAGTCTAGCTGAGCCTACCGTCACATCTTTAGTGAGACCGTTTATCACATTTATACTTTACATTTCTTTAGCATGCTGTGACAGTCCAACTGATCTACTATCATTTCCTCTTTTTACAACAAAACTCATTTTGAATTTTTTAATGTTTTTGACATTTTCAAAATTTCAAATGTTTTTGGATTTTCTGAAAAATTTACTCCCCCTAAAATGCAAACACATTCTAGGAAATTTGAAAATAAAACAAAATAAAGAGGATTCATACTTTTATCTAGATAACAACCCCTCTTAATATCATATTTCATAACATCTTTTGCTACACGACACATATTGACTCTTTTGCATATTTCAACAATCACATCCAAACTTAATTTTTCCAATTCTTTTTCTATTCCATTCATCAACTTTTTCTTTTCCTTTACATTTTCATACTTGAGTGTTTTGAGCTTATTTATAAATTCATTTGGATAAAAATTTGAGAACCTAGAATCTTTTTTTAGTTCACTCAAAAATTCATCCCACTCAGAAGGTAATGCGTCCGCAAATTTTGATATTTTTTCAGCATTTGACATTCTTATCTCGTACCTTGTTAAATTTTCAATTAGACACTTAAACCGTCTTTCCAACATATCCACTGTTTCATTTTTCATACACAAAAAACATTCAAATCTTTTATCTCAAATATCATTATTCTCATTTTGATATTTACTCCAACACCCATCAAACCAATCATTTAACCTTTCAAGGTTATAGTTTTCCTCTTCGTCAAACATTTTAACCACAACTTAAAAACAACTTTTTGGTATTTACGCCTTGTAAATCACCTCGAATTACCTGCAATCAAACAAATACACAATCAGTTTAAAACGAACTGAATATGTAAATGTGCGTGTTTGTGAAATCAATCTAAGACCCGTGTCAAAGATTCTCGAATTTGTTCACTATTGTTTTAGTGAAATCACTACTGAATGAATGAACTTGTTCGGAACATAATTTGGCCTTCACTGATCGAGCCGATGATATTAATGAATATGTTTAATGATTGATTGGGCCAACAATACTAACACTTGATTTGACCAAGATAACCACTAACCCGACAACATCATGTAACCAACTCACAGTCACTTTAGTTTATACTTTGTGATTGGACCGTAAACTAATGAAGTTACATGAGCCGACACCTTTTAATTCAACACACTTTTATTGGACCTTCAACTAGTGGGCGACAAATCACAAACCCACTAAACTGACACTTCAAGTGAAACAAACATCTGATTGGGCCTTTTGTTTAACGTGGATCTTGGGCCAAGAACACTACTGACACCTCTTTTTGATTCACGTGATGGACTTATCAATTAAAATTTTCGATCCAACAATTTTATTGTAGGACCTTTTTTAATGTATTCAGTCGAAACACATTAAAACACATGGGTTCTCTGATTCAATCACATGGGTTCTGTCAATTTTGATTCACGAGAACATATATCAAGTTCTAAACAATTTTATGATATGGATTTTAATTGGACCGCAACAATAATGGCTGACTATATATCTCGAGATTCTGCAAAAACAATTCACATGAACAACTGAACCGCTTTCAAACGGGCATCGTGTACGATACAAGAATCACGTGGAGAGAACTTTCTCTCTCTAGACTTTCTCTCTCTAGAATAGATCTTCTCCAATGTCACAATGAGCAAAAGTCTTAAACATTAAATCTAAGGCTCCTATTTATAGGCCTTGGAATTAATGAGATTTCTCATTAATTACCAAAACGCCACCTTACTAATTCTATCTAAATATTACAGTAAGACTCGGTTTCTTCAGTTTCCTCGCTACGGCTCAGATTGACGAAGGCGATAGACATAAAATGCATCAACAATCTCCCCCTTGGATATTGCCGCAGTCAATCCTTAGTCAAACTTGTAGCGATTTGTCTTTCTCTCTCTCTTGATTCTTGCTCGAACAGAATCCTGGTGGATCTGTTTTCAGCTTTAGCTCCCCCTTTTGGTAGACTCTTCAAGCTCCCCCTTTCGACAAGCTTCCGTGCTTTTGGGATCGACACCTGGCTTTCCGTATTTTCTGGCTCCCCCTTTCGTTAAGCTTTCGTGCTTTTGGGATCGACGCCTTGCTTTTCGTAGCCAAAGAATCAAAACCTACACGTCTCAACCTTCTCGTAAGAAAAAAAATTTTGATTCTAAAAGAATTCATTCAACATTTTCAAACATATAACACACAATATTGTGATTCAAATGAATGAATCATCTAAACATTTGAGGATTATCTTCCAACTTCTCATCATCTTAACCAAACCAATTGTTCATCTTGTTTAGCCTTTGAGATTTTGAATACCAGCTTTTCAACATCAGTTGTCGAAAATCTTTTTGAATTTTTCAAAATATGAAACATAAATGCAATAACAGAAATTAAATGCAGAAATGAAATATGTACAAATATATTTTTGTGAGTTTGCGAAAGAGGATCATATCAGTTTTTGAGACACATCACAAGCACCGTTAAGCTTTTAATCGTTTTAAGCTCTAAACGATTCACGTTGATTGACGATATTGTTGTCCACTTAAACTCAATCTAAAAACTTTCAATCTGCTTAACGATACTTTAAGGTATATTAAGATAGCACTAAGTTCTTATGGACCCCACGATCTCAGCATATCCCCTCATCATGCAATACACTGACTCAAGTAATGCCTTTAAACTTTATCAACTGTGATTTGTGCGAAAACAAAGCAGAATGTTTAAACATTAATAATCAGGTCGATACTCCCGTATACGCAGAGAAAGTCCAATGTTTAAACAAAATAAGAAAAAATAAAAATAAGTTGAAGTTGTTTAGGCTTTAACCACCAGGTCGATACTCCCGTATACGCAGAGGTGATCCAAAGCTTAAACGAAACACCAAAGAAAATAAAGCAGAACGTTTAGGCAACAACATCCAGGTCGATACTCACGTATACGCAGAGGATGTCCGATGCTTAAACAAAATAAAGAAATCAAACAAGTTTAAATCTTTGCAAAATGAAATGCACAATCACAGCGACTTTTTAGCAAAGTTGTGAAAGTTCACAAACTTAACCAGTTTTATGTCTTTCGACAATCAGCGATTACTGAGTAGGCACACAGTCAAAAAGGACAAAACTAAGTACTATGCTTTCAACCATGTTTCCCACTAGAACTAGGCTTTTTGCTTTAGGTTTGTATCGTTATCGCAAATCTACTAGTCTAGCTGAGCCTACCGTCACATCTTTAGTGAGACAGTTTATCACTTTTAGACTTTCCATTTCTTTAGCATGTTGTGACAGTACAACTGATTTGCTATCATTTCCTCTTTTTGACAACAAAACTCATTTTGAATTTTTCAATGTTTTTGACTTTTTCAAATTTTCAAATGTTTTTGGATTTTCTAAAAATTCTTACTCCCCCTAAAATGCAAACACATTTTAGGAAATTTGAAACTAAACTGTACAACCAACTTGACAACTGATATCGAATCGCTTCAATTCGCCATTCACTTGGCATAAACAATCAGAACTCCCCCTCACAACAAACTATTTTCCCATTATGATTTCAAAACACTTAAGTTTGTTTTAATCAAAATGGTTTTTCCGGAAAAATTAGTTTGTTTACCAACCACTTGTAGGTTCGGGGTCATCACATCATCTTGTTCCTTTCAACCACTTGTAAAGATTTAACATTTCCGATTTAAACAACACAATCACATGTAGAAAATCAAGTACAACTTAATGTCCCTGATTTACCACTTGTAAGACGAAAAATCACCAGAGTGAAATTTCTCAAGAAATGTGCCGATTCATGTTCCACGCTTACCAACCTGGGAACTCCGGCAAGTCTGGTTTTTTATTTAAATATTTTCACCCAAGCCTGACTGTCCTTGGATGATTTTGAATTCTTGTTCAACAATGGTGGAAAATTTGCATCATCCATTGTTAAACCTGAATCCTCAGATTTTACCTCAACTACCGGCTCTTCTGGCTTTAAGGAACCAGAATCATTGCCTGAATGTGGCTTGTCTGACTTTGATGAGCCAGATTCAACGCCTGAAGGTGGCTTGTCTGACTTCGACATGTCAGATTCAACGCCTGAAGGTGGCTTGTCTGACTTCGACATGTCAGATTCATCGCCGACCATTTTCTTCTTCTTCTTTTCTTCTTTCGTCCTCAGATTTGTATCTGATGAATTCGTCTTGCTTGACTTAGCCATCGAGGAAAGTGATTAATCAGAACTCTTATTTTTACCAACAGATGAACCCGAGGACAAAATCCTTTCGAGATACTCTCTCACCTTCTTCCTCTTTTTCCTCAGTCTGTCTTTCTGACCCTGTGAAAGCTTTACTTTCGGTTCTTGAACTTTCGGTACTTGAACTTTACGTTCTTGAACTTTCTGTTCTTTGGGCTTGATAGAGACTGGTATCTTTGCCAATTTTTTATACTTAGCCCTCGATCTTTCATTTGATCTCCTTGGGCAATCTTTGGCAATGTGACCTCTGATGTTGCAGTTAAAGCATCTCCTCGTCTCATAACTCCAACCTTGGCAGTTAACAGCAATGTGTCCTTGATAACCACATCGGTAACACACTCTGTTATCGTACCAATCACCATTTTCAGCCCAAATGCTCAAATCAAAGCACTGTTTGGCTTGGTGATATTCCTTTTTCCTTTTGATTGCTGGATTTGACTTTTGAGCACTGTGGTCCGACCTGCACCACTTATTATCAACATCTTGTGAGTTTTCATTTACAAATTTTTGTGATGTTTTATAATGATTTGATGACTGAACTGATGAGCTTTTATTTTCTTTTTGAAAATTTTTCGATTTTTTATCTTTTTGTTTCTGTTCTACACTCTTCTTAACAGGTTTTTGCTTAGAACATTCACCTGTTTCAGTAGATTGCAAAACAATATTTTTAAAATTTTCTTGTAAATCTAAAAATAATTTTTGTTTAGCTTGTTTTTCATTTTCATCATCAGCTCCTTCATCACAATCCTCAACTTTGACATTGTCAAAGTTTGTGACATTAACTGTCAATCAATATTACTAAACAATCCTTTTCAAATGATTACATCTAGAATTTTGTTTTATCTTCACTTGATGATGTCATTAGATGATGTCATTTGATGATGTCATCATCAAGAATGATGACAACACTCTTCATCAGATCAGCAACGAACCCAAGACTCGACATAAGACGAAGACGACAGATGTATGCACTAACAGACTCCCCCTCAGATGTTGACGAGTCTTAAGTGTCGAGTCTTCGCATCTTCAGTCTTTATCAGTCTCTTTTCCTTCTTAGCATATACCAGGATCTTCTCTTTGGATCTAACCTCGTCAGACTCCCCCTCTCATCATGATGGGATCGCTGTCTGGAATTAGCTATCACCTTGAGATCAATCCCTGGCTTTATCTCTGTTTAAGCTCATTTCCTGCACAAATTTTCTCACCACCACATAAGTTTTTACTTAAAACAATAAGAAAAACTTACTGGAAATAGTTACACCAAGTTCAAATTAATGACCTTGATTAACTAATCTAACTTCTTTCTTAAATCAAAATTTTTCAGTTCAGTACACACACTCCCAAACCAGTTCATCTTGTTTAGCACTTGGAATTTTGAAAATCAGCTCATCAACATCAGTTGTCGAAAATATTTTTGAATTTTTCAAAAATTATGCTAAAACACACTAAAATCTTTTTTTTAATTTTTGAATGTAATGAAATGTAGTAAAGAAATATGTACAAACAATATTTTTGTGAGTTTGTGTAAGAGGATCATATCAGTTTTTGTGACCAATCACTAGCACCGTTAAGCTTTAAACATTTTAAGCTCTAAACGATTCACGTAGATTGACGATATTGTTTTCCACTTAAACTCAAAACTAAAAACTTTCAATCTGCTTACCGATACTTTAAGGTATATTAAGATAGCACTAAGTTCTTATGGACCCCACGATCTCAGCATATTCCCTCATCATGCAATACACTGACTCAAGTAATGCCTTTAAACTTTATCAACTGTGATTTGTGCGAAAACAAAGCAGAATGTTTAAACATTAACAATCAGGTCGATACTTCCGTATACGCAGAGAAAGTCCAATGTTTAAACAAAATAAGAAAAATAAAACAAGTTGAAGTTGTTTAGGCTTTAACCACCAGGTCGATACTTCCGTATACGCAGAGGTGATCCAAAGCTTAAACGAAACACCAAAGAAAATAAAGCAGAACGTTTAGGGCAACAACATCCAGGTCGATACTCACGTATACGCAGAGGATGTCCGATGCTTAAACAAAATAAAGAAATAAAACAAGTTTAAATCTTTGCAAAATAAAATGCACAATCACAGCGACTTTTCAGCAAAGTTGTGAAAGTTCACAAACTTAACCAGTTTTATGTCTTTCGACAATCAGCTATTACTGAGTAGGCACACATTCAAGAAGGACAAAAACTAAGTACTATGCTTTTGACCATGTTTCCCACTAGAACTAGGCTTTTTCATTTAGGTTTGTATCGTTATCGCAAATCTACTAGTCTAGCTGAGCCTATCGTCACATCTTAAGTGAGATCGTTTATCACATTATATCTTTCCATTTCTTTAGCATGCTGTGACAGTCCAACTGATCTACTATCATTTCCTCTTTTTCACAACAAAACTCATTTTTCATTTTTTCAATGTTTTTGACATTTTCAAATTTTCTAATAATTTTTTTTAAAGTTTTTACTCCCCCTAAAATCAAAATATGTCTCAATTTTGATTTTCTGGGAAAAATTTGAAAACAAGCTGTACAAGAAATGTGACAACATGATGAGAATCACTTCAATTCTCCATTCACTTGGCTTGAACAATCAGAACTCCCCCTGACACCAAAACATTTTCCCATAGTGATTTCAAAACACTTAAGTTTGTTTTAATCAAAATGGTTTTTCCGGAAAATAAGTTTTGTGAGTCATTTCTCAAACATGGGGATCTTTCATCACTTTGTTTTCTTCAGTCACTTGTAAAAACTAACATTTTTAAGATCAATCCGCAAACATCACTTTGTAGAAAATCAAGTACAACTTCATGTCCCTGATTTACCACTTAAAGGTCGAAATCACTTTCGTGAATTTCTCAAGAAATGTGCCGATTCCTGTTCCACACTTACCAACCTGGGAACTCCGGCAAGTCAGGTTTTTCATTTAAACAGATTCACCCAAGCCTGACTGTCCTTGGGTGATTTTGAATTCTTGTTCAACAATGGTGGAAAGTTTGCCTCATCCATTGTTAGACTAGAACTCTCAGTTTTTACCTCAACAACTGGCTCTTCTGGCTTTACCATACCAGAATCATTGCCTGAATGTGGCTTGTCTGACTTTGATGAGCCAGATTCATCGCCTGAAAGTGGCTTGTCTGACTTCGACATGTCAGATTCATCGCCGACCATTTTCTTCTTCTTCTTTTCCTCTTTCGTCCTCAGATTTGTATCTGATGAATTCGTCTTGCTTGACTTTGTAGTCGAGAGAGGCGATTTATCAGAACTCTTATTTGATCCAACCGGTGAACCTGATGACAAAATCTTCTCGAGATACTCTCTCGCCTTCTTTCTCTTCTTCCTCAGTCTGTCTTTTTGCCCTTGAGAAAGCTTCACTTTCGTTTCTTGAACTTTAGGTTCTTGAACCTTCAGTTCTTTAGGCTTGACGCTGACTGGAATGTTTGCCATTTTCTGAGATTTAGCCCTCGATCTTTCATTCGATCTCCTTGGGCAGTCTCTGGCAATGTGACCTTTGATATTGCAATTATAACATATCCTCGTCTCAAAATACAGACTCTGGCAGTTAACAGCAATGTGTCCTTGATAACCGCATCTATAACACACCCTGTTATCGTACTAGTTACCACCTTCGTACCAAACATTCAAGTCGTAACACTGTTTGGCCTCGTGGTAGTCGTTTCTCCTCTTCTCAGCTGAATTTGGCTTTTGCGCACTGTGGTCCGACCTGCACCACTTATTACCAACAATTTTAGAGTTTTCATTTTTTACTTTTTGTGGTTTTTGATTGCGATTGGATGATCGATCTGATGAGCTGTTATTCTCTTTTTGAACATTTTTCAAATTTTTAATTTTTTGTTTCTGTTCCACTTTCTTCTTCAAAGGTTTTTGCTTAGAGCATTCTCCTTTTTCGGTTGATTGTGGAACAGTTTCTTGAAATTTTTCTTTTAACTTCAAAAATAAATTCTTTTTGTCAATTTTTTCATTTTCATCATCAGATTTCTCATCACAATCTTCAACTTTGACTTTGTCATAGTTTGTGACATTGTCACTTATTGGCACTGAATTAACTGGTTTTGGGCAGGGAATAGCTGAAGTATTCACAAAAACCTTCAACTTTTCTTCCCATTCCTTGATTTTCTTTTGAGCACACTCTGCTTCTTTTTCAAGTCGAATAATCTTTTCAAGATGAGAATTGATTTCAATTTGTTTTTCAAGATTGTTTTTACCAAACATATCTCTCTCATCTTCTAAAATTTTTATTTGACTTTGAAAATCTTTCTCAATTTTTAATTTTTCATTTTCAAGATCTTTTTCTTTTTCTTTCAAAATTTTGTTTTCTAATGTCAAACTGTCCAAACCACTCAACAGTTTGTCATTTTCAGATTTCAACTTCTCAAAATTTTCCTGCAAAACAAGAATCTGTTTATCATCAAATTGCTTCTCATCTTTCAACTTCTTGATTTCCAATGTCAAACTTTCCGCATCCTTCAATAGTTTGCCATTGTCAGCCTCAAGTTTATCACATTTCGAGCAACCTGAGTCAGAACTTGAGGATTCAATCTTCATAGATTCTTCATTCTTTTGAACTTGCTCTGTTTCCATCTTGTATGTTCCTGCACAAAAGATTTTAACGAAGTCAAGAGGATTCATATTCTCATCAATATAACAACCCCTCTTAATGTCATAGTTCATGACACTTTTTGTTGCAAGACACACACAAACTCTTTTGTTCAGTTCTACAACCACATCCAAACTTAATTTTTTCAAATTATTTTCTATCCTATTCAACAACTCTTTCTTTTTCTCTTCATTATCATATCTATGTGTAGTAAGTTTACTGATGAATTTACTTAAAGATAATTTTGAAAAACTAGAATTCTTTCTTAGATTTTCCAAAAAATCACCCCATTCAGCTGGTAATGCATTAGCAAACTTTGATACTATTTCAGCTTCTAATATCATTATCTTGTTTTCTTTCAAATGGTCAATCAAACGATCAAATCGCTTCTCCAGATCATCTAATCTTTCATCTTTCTTACACAGAAAACAATTGAACCTGTTAACCCAAACATTCTTGGACAAACCTTGATAATGACTAATGAAATACCCTCGATACCAATCATTTATCCTTTCAAGATCATGGTTTTCTTTTTCATCAAATACCACTTCCATTTTTCAAACACAAACTGTTCAAACAATCCGATCAATTAATGAATATGTTTGCCGTTCGAAAAAAAAATTAATGAATATGTTTAACGAATGATTGGGCCGATCAAGACAAATGAGCCGTTCAAGATCAAACAATTATTGCCGACAACTATGAGAACTTCACATGCAAACTTGAATGTTTCACATGGGCCTTGTAATATTGAATAGTGGGCTACACTTAACTTTATCAATATTTATGCAGACTTATCAAGAAGTATCCGACAACTTCAAGTCAAGACAATTCTGATTGGGCCGACAACAAGTAGTGGGCTTCAGTAGTTCACATGAATTTTCTTCTATATCTCGTGGCCAACAACTTTAATTCACCAAATAATCCTATTGGACCGATGAAATGATTGCAATAAATGGATTCAGAGATTCACTTAATATGGCCGACAAACTCAATGTTATTCAACGAATCCAATTTGACCTATAAATCCACTAACTCGACAATCAATATTACTAAATTGTTATGAAACTGTCTGAGTTCAGGAGGAAGAGTTCTTACCATTTAGCTCGTTTTCGCTGGAATATTCTATCTTCTACACCTTCTTTTCAAAACTGGACAAGTGTTTACGGTTAAAACGGTCTAAAACTTTCACAATTCAAACGAAACACAGTATTAACGAATCCTTGATAATTTGAGACTAAAACTCGTCTTAAAACTGATCGAAAAATCCATTCCGTTTGAAAATGTTCGTAATATGCTGACGTCATAGGCTATTACGTTTGAAACTTGTGTTCCGTTTGAACTTATCGTTTGAAAGTTGTCATCGTGACTGTTTGAAAATTGATCTTACTGTTTGAAAGTGTGTTCATCGAATTGTGTATAACAGTTTACGAGAGTGTCAGTTCATGTGATATTATCGAAAGTGCATTGAGTAATGTGAACCGATTGAAATTGCATCGATTGTGTGATATTTTAATCGAAATGTGTCAGTTTGCTTGTGGTTATCATATTGATACTTGTTTTGTCGGATAAGTGGAAGTGTGTCAAGCCCACGTGATCCATCAGGTTGTTTGTGAAAATCTTGGTTTAAACAATTGCATGTAAATTGATAATAGTCGGTTCTTTAAAGTCAGAGCATGTGATGGTTTTTAAAATTACATGAGAAGTGATAAGTGTCAAGTCTATCACGTGATTCTTAGATTTGTTTGGCCCAAGAAATATTGATCTTCACAATTGATTCTTTTTGGTCCAATCATCTTATCTTGTTACTTGAAATTATCGGATATCACGTGAAAAAGTGTCAGATTGCATATATTGATAAGTTCAAATTAATTGAGTCAAGTGTAGTCCAAGTGAGTTGTTGAACTTTATTCTCGGCCCAAGTTTCATATCATACGGCCCATGTGATTGGTTAATATAGCGGCCCAATCATCTTTGAGTATTAATCATTTCAAAGATTCATTATCATCCGCTCAATCACAGTCAAGTGTAGTGCACTTTATATTCGGAACAAGTGAAAGTGTGTTTTGAGTGAATTTGTCGGAATTATTTGAAATATGGAAAAAATGTTTGATGAAAAGGAGAATGAGTTTATTGAAAGGTTAAATAGATATGGTTGGTATCAAATGAGCATATATGAACAAGATGATAAGAAGATTTGGATTCTTAGACTTGAAAAGTTTGTATGTCAAAAGGATGAGACCGTGAAAGAGATGGAAAGGAGATTTGATTACTTGATGGACAAGTTAAAATTGTTTGGAATAAAACTGACAGATACTGAAAAGATATCAAAGCTTGCAGATGCTTTACCTGCCGAATGGGATGATGTTTTAGAGATATTAAAACAAGAGCCTAAATTTTCAAAATTACATCCATCTGATTTCATCAATAAACTTCAAAAGCATAGTTTTGAAAATTATGATAAGAAGAAAATATTGATGAATAAAATCAAAGAGAATCTAGATAAATTGAATTTGGGAAATCTAGATAAAACCAATTTGGATGTAATTACTGAAATTGATAGGAGAATATGTATGTGTTTCGCTGCAAAACAGAATATGAAATATGACTTTAAAAGGGGGTGTTATATTAATACAAATTTAAATCCTCTTGATTTTGTTAAAATTGTTTGTGCAGGAACATATAAGACAGAGATAAAGGAAATGTCAAAGAATGAAGAATCTGTGAAGAATGAATTTTCAAGTTCTGAATCAGTGTGCTCCAAATGTGACAACTTTAAGACTGACAATGACAAATTTTTGAAGAACGCGGAAAGTTTGAAATCGGAAGTTGAGAAGTTGAAAGATGAGAAGCAAACTGATGTAAAAAAGATTCTGGATTTACAGGGAAATTGTGAAAAGCTGAAAGCTGAACATGACAAACTGTTAAGTAATTTGAACAGTTTGACATCTGAAAACAAGGTTTTGAGAGAGAAAGAAAAGGAGTTTGAAAGCAAACAGAAATCTTCAGAAAATGAAGATTTCTGGATAAAACTTGAGAACAAGAATTTGAAAGCAAATGAAACAAAATTTCAAGAACAGATAAAAGTTTTGAAAAATGAAAAGTCTGTTCTTGAAAAAATGAAGAATGAAAATGAAAAATCAATCAAGTTTCATCTTGAAAGAATATCTCAGCTTGAAAACGAAGCTGAGAATTCAAGAAACAAGATTGATGAACATGAAAAGAAATTGAAAGGTTTTGTGACTTCATTAGACAGTTTGAATTTTCCCTGTCCAAAACCGATCAATTCAGTTCCAATAAGTGACGATGTAACAAACTTTGACAAAGTCAAAGTTGAAGATTGTGATGAGAAATCTGATGATGAAAATAAAAAATTAGAAAAACAAAAATTGTTTTTGAAATTAAAAGAAAAGTTTCAAGAAACTGTTCCACAATCAACTGAAAAGGGAGAATGCTCTAAGCAAAAACCTTTGAAGAAGAAAGTGGAACAAAAACAAAAGGATAAAATTTTGAAAAATGTTCAAAAAGATAATAAAAGCTCATCAGATCGATCATCCAATCGCAATCAAAAACCACAAAAGGTAAAAAATGAAAATTCAAAAATTGTTGGTAATAAGTGGTGCAGGTCGGACCACAGTTCTCAAAAGTCAAATCCAGCAAACAAGAGGAGCAAGGATTATCACCAAGCCAAACAGTGCTATGATCTGAATGTTTGGACTGAAAATGGTGATTGGTACCATAACAGAGTGTGTTACCGATGTGGTTATCAAGGACACATTGTTGTTAACTGCCAAGGTTGGAGTTATGAGACAAGGAGATGCTTTAACTGCAACATCAGAGGTCACATTGCCAGAGATTGCCCAAGGAGATCAAATGAAAGATTGAGGGTTAATTCTCAGAAAATGGCAAAGAAATCAGTCAATGTCAAGCCCAAAGAACAGAAGGTTCAAGAACCTAAAGTTCAAGAAACGAAAGTGAAGCTTTCTCAAGGGCAAAAAGACAGACTGAGGAAGAAG
This sequence comes from Helianthus tuberosus, assembly GCA_030545235.1. NCBI lineage: Eukaryota > Viridiplantae > Streptophyta > Magnoliopsida > Asterales > Asteraceae > Helianthus > Helianthus tuberosus. Next base: position 119,538,932 of record CM060360.1, on the reverse strand, counting down.
AGAAAGAAGGCGAGAGAGTATCTCGAGAAGATCTTGTCCTTGGGTTCATCTGTTGGTAAAAATAAGAGTTCTGATGAATTGCTTTTCTCGACTACAAAGTCAAGCAAGAAGAATTCATCAGATACAAATCTGAGGACGAAAGAGGATAAGAAGAAGAAGAAAATGGTCGGCGATGAATCTGATGTGTCAAAGTCAGACAAGCCACCATCAGGCAATGAATCTGACAGGTCAAAGTCAGACAAGCCATGTGCAGGCAATGATTCTGGTTCGTCAAAGCCAGAAGAGCCTGTTGTTGAGGTAAAATCTGAGAATTCAGGTTTAACAATGGATGATGAAAATTTTCCACCATTGTTGAACAAGAATTCAAAATCACCCAAGGACCGTCAGGCTTGGGTGAATCTGTTTAAATAGAAAAACCTGACTTGCCGGAGCTCCCAAGTTGGTAATCGTGGAGCATGAATCGGCATCATTCTTATGTTGTTTGTTTGAAAATTGAAAATTTTTGGAAATTTATATTGCAGGAATTGCCGGAACTCCCAGGTTTGTAAGCGTGGAACAGGAATCGGCACATTTCTTGAGAAATTCACGAAAGTGATTTCGATTTAAAAGTGGTAAATCAGGGACATTAAGTTGTACTTGATTTTCTACAAGTGATGTTTGTGGATTGATCTTAAAAAAATGTTAATTTTTACAAGTGGTTGAAAGAACAAGGTGATGAAACTCCGTGTTTGAGAAATGACTCAACAAAACTTATTTTCCGGAAAAAACATTTTGATTAAAACAAACTTAAGTGTTTTGAGATCACAATGGACAAATAGTTTGTTGTGAGGGGGAGTTCTGATTGTTTATGCCAAGTGGAAGGAGAATTGAGGCAATTCGATATCAGTTGTCAAGTTGTTGTACAGCTTGTTTTCAAATTTTTCCCAGAAAATCAAAATTGAGACATATTTTGATTTTAGGGTGAGTAAAAAATTTAAAAAAAAATTATTAGGAAATTTGAAAATAAACTATACAACAACTTGACAACTGATATCGAATTGCCTCAATTCTCCTTCCACTTGGCATAAACTGTAATAACCGAAAATTTAAAATCATAATAAACTAATAATATTAAAAGACCTAATTATTTTATTAAATTAACCCATAGGAAACCCTAATTAAGACACCCAAGTAATTCCGTACAAACCCTAGAAATTTCAGAATTTTCAGAATCAGGATTAGGGCCCCTAAAACTCAGGGGGGATAAACCCTAGTTGATAATTATCTTCAAATTCTCGTTGTCACCTAATGAAATTTCGAAATTGTTGAGTCAGCTGAGCTAGTACCGAACGTGGCTACCCTATAGCCTATTATGAAGCCTTACGGACCGCAACACTACAAAGCTTACGGTCCGTATGGTGCCTTACGGACCGTAACGTTGGTAAGCTTACGGTCCGTAAGCTAAGTCAAATTCGTGTATAAATAGCAGGCTTTGGGACAGGTTTCTGGCCATTCTTTCGACGAAGAAACTCCAAAATTTCGTCGAGTTATTGTCTGATTACTCTCCTAACACACACTAAACACAAATTAAGAGTAGCGGGGTGCTGCAGAACAGGGTAATAACTCGATCGCTATTACGATTCATTGTCCGATCAATCAATATATCCAATTGATGTTTTAATGCTGCCCACATTAGGGTTATACTTTATCGTTCGTCATTTATTTGACGGATTGTTGTTAATTCGATAGGTAAAGTATTATACTTTATCGTTCGTCATTAATTTGACGGATTGTCGTTAATTCGATGGGTAAAGTATTATACCTTGTCATTCGTTGTTAATTCAACGGATCATCGTTCATTCGATGGACAAAGTATTGCATTTTGACATTCATTGTGAGAATTTGATATCGTGAGTTATCGTAAAGGCTGTATTAAGTTACTAACCTAATTTGTATGCATGTTATTTAAATTAGGTTAAAAGACTAATCAGTAGTCTAAACTCTGCCCGTATAAATCTAAAATATTAGCACAAGGTAGCTTCACTTTGGAGTTATTAAGGTACGGATCCTACCCCACTCCTTATTTCTTCATATTCAAATTGTTATAACCCAATATATATATTTTAAAACACTCCTCACGTCTTTGAGTATCGATTCATTTGACAGTCCGTTCGAATTCTATTCTAATCAATTGATTTAAGCTTTCATGTCATGCGATAGTATTATGTTAGTTGTACTCATTATCGCATGTTCCAATATAAGTTCCGTTCTGTTCTGAAAATAAGTTTTATAAGTTATGTGAATAAGACCATTTGTACTCTGTTACCCTGAGTATCGCTTCTCGTGGAGTGTCCCACGAGCATGTTGTTGCGGCATCAACAGCATGTGCTCCATCTGTGACGGAGAGATTAGTTCACAGCGTCCCTAGGTACAAGTGTGGTACAAAGCTACTAGGAGGCGTATGGATCGATCCTAGGATTTCAGTTTTCAGGAAATGGATAGAGGGTATGCCAACTCGCCATTTCGTGTGATAAGTATGCAGGAGTAGCTACCTGTGTATTGTCACGTTTTCAGTTTGCTCATGGGTACATCTGTAAGATATGATTATGAAATTATGTTCTTGCTTTGTATAAGTTTTGCATGAAGCGTTACTTGTTCTTTGAGCCTATAATTCCGTACTGAGCATTCGGCTCATTCCGTATAAATTTTTGTATTTACAGGTCAGCAGGTAACTTTGGGCGGGGAAAAGAGAGAAGAATAAAGCCTAGGAATAAATCCAAAGATGTTAGAAATTAAGTCAATATGTCCATTTGTATATTAAATTAAGTTCAGTTGTTATATCCTTGTAAAATAAATAAATGGAATTATGACTTTTGTTTATGATATCATTGTTATTGTGACACGTCAGCCCTTCCGGGTTGGGGTGTTACAGCTATGGTATCAGAGCAAAGGCTCTTTCCTGTAGAAAACTTGAAGATAGTAATTAAAACCTGTGAGGAATGGGTAGATATCTATGATAGGATTCAACTTGGTCTCTTATTTGGTTTAATTCCTGTATTTATTTGTATAGATATGCCTCCTCGTCGTCCGCTACGTAGGAATACTCGTACTAACCCTGTACGTAACAACACTTCCTCGAATGAGACTCCAGTCGATCCAAGCGTAATTAATGCTATCAACCAGGCTGTTGCCGGGTTGCTTCCAAACCTGGTTGCTCAAACAGCTGAGGCCGTTATTCAACAAACTCGTCATCCAGAAGGCACTAACACTAATCCAATCTCTGGTGGTGAAACTCGTGAAAATACCACAAACAATACTAATTATAGTATAGACATATGGATTAGTAAATTCCAAAAACAAAAGCCGAAATCCTTTAGTCATGCTAATAATCCAGTCGAAGCAAGAAACTGGATAGCTCATATTGAAAAGATCTTCGGAGTTCTTGGAGTTCCGGAGCAATACAAAGTTAGATTAGCTACTTACAAATTCGAAGATGACGCACAAACTTGGTGGGAAGGATATAAGAATGTCAAAGGAGGGGATGATTTTGACACTAATCTTTCATGGGTCGACTTTCGTAATATCTTTTACGACAAGTATTTTTCGACCGCTGATAAAGAAGCTTATATCAGGGAGTATGCTGTGATTCGACAGGGAAGTGATGAACCAGCCTCTGAGTTCATTACTAGATTTGCAAGGTTGGCTAGTATTGTAGGAGAAGTTGCAGGATCGGCAGAAGCCCAGGCAGAGAAATGCAAGTGGGCAGTCAATGATCGAATTCGGAAGTCGATCATGTACATGAAATTTAAGGATATCACCGAAGTTGCCGATGCAATCAAAACTTTTGAATTCGAAAGGAAAGAATTCCTATCTCGAACTGGAGATAATAAGAAGAGAAATAGGGAAGGACAAATTAAGCAAGAAAACGGCCAATCATCCACTACGCCACAGCATCCAGATCGCAAAATGCAAGGAAATCAAAACTCTGGAAATCAGGCACGTCCATGGCAACCTAGACTGCAAAACCCGAGACCTGCGCAAAACCAGATTCATTTGTATGCAGAACCTATTAAAGCTCAATCACTGAATCAATATTTAAACCCAAATCAGATTACATATCCTTTATGTAATGTTTGTGGTAAGAGACATCAGGGGGTATGTCACCGAAGTACAGGAGCTTGCTTTAGGTGTGGCCAAACTGGACACATGATTAAGGAGTGTACTAAGAAAGAAACTAGGAAGAATAACCAACCCAATGTTGGAGGAAGAGTTTTCGCACTTTCTGCTACTGACGCTGCTAATGCTCCAGGTACTGTATCTGGAACCCTTCAGCTTGGTAAACGTAGTATCTATGTGTTGTTCGATACAGGAGCAACTCATTCTTTAGTATCCCATTCGTTTACTAAGTATCTTCCGATAAGACCAACCCTCTTAAATCCTACTTTCACCATTTCCACTCCCATGGAAAATTCATCCATAATCACTTCCGTATATAAAGATTGTCCGATCCGTATTGAATCTATTGTGTGTAAGGCCGATCTATTTCCGATACATATGTGTGACTTTGATGTTATTCTAGGAATAGATTGGTTGTCTAGACATCGTGTAACTATAGATTGTCATTCTCGCCGTGTTATTTTCGGTGATCTTCATCATCCTGATATTATATATCAGGGATCTCAAGCTCATAAATCTCTTAAGATTATTTCTGCACTCAAAGCCCGAAAATTCATATCAAGCGGTTGTGCTGGATTCCTAGCATCGATTAAGGATACTTCTGCTAGTGTTAAGAGTATCGATAGCCATTCCGTTGTTCGTGAATATCCTGATGTATTTCCAGATGAACTACCAGGATTACCACCGGACCATCAGGTAGAATTCACCATCGACTTGATCCCTGGTGCCGAACCTATTTCTAAAGCTCCATACCGTATGGCCCCGATGGAACTAAAGGAGTTGAAGGAACAATTGCAAGAATTGTTAGATCTAGGATTCATAAGACCTAGTGTTTCACCTTGGGGTGCTCCGGTCTTATTTGTGAAGAAGAAAGACGGTAGTATGCGTTTATGTATTGACTACCGAGAACTGAACAAGATTACTATTCGTAATCAGTATCCTCTGCCTCGCATTGATGATCTCTTTGATCAACTTCAGGGGGCTCAGTTCTTCTCAAAAATTGACCTGAGGTCCGGGTATCATCAGCTAAAGATCAAGAATGATGATGTTCCCAAGACCGCCTTTCGTACTCGATATGGTCATTACGAATTTTTGGTTATGCCCTTTGGGCTAACTAATGCACCCGCAGTCTTCATGGATTTGATGAATCGCGTGTTTCACAAATTCCTAGACAAATTCGTTATTATCTTTATCGATGACATTCTGGTGTATTCCAAGAGTCGTGAAGAGCATGAAGCACATTTACATGCAGTTCTTGGAACCTTGAGGCATGAGAAGTTATACGCGAAGTTTTCCAAATGTGACTTTTGGCTTAGCCAAGTGGCATTTTTAGGTCATATCATATCAGCAGAGGGAATTATGGTAGACCCAACAAAGGTTGAAGCTATTACAAAATGGCCAAGACCCACTTCTGTTACCGAAATACGAAGTTTCTTGGGTCTTGCTGGCTATTACCGAAGATTCGTTGAAAGATTCTCGGTTATCGCTTTACCACTCACAAAACTCCTAAGGAAAGGGGTGAAGTACTCATGGAATGAGGAACAAGAGAAAATTTTTGAAGAATTGAAGAAGCGACTCGTATCCTCTCCGATACTCGCTCTTCCTTCTGGATTAGGAGGTTACCAAGTCTATAGTGATGCCTCAAAGAAAGGATTAGGTTGTGTGCTAATGCAACATGGGAAGGTTATCGCTTATGCCTCCCGTCAATTGAAGCCTTATGAAGTTAACTACCCTACACATGATTTAGAATTAGCCGCAGTCGTCTTTGCACTTAAGATTTGGCGACACTATCTGTATGGTGAAAGTTGTGACATCTTTACTGACCACAAGAGCCTCAAGTACATATTTACGCAGAAGGAGCTAAATATGAGGCAAAGAAGGTGGTTAGAACTTTTAAAAGATTACGACGTAAATATTCAATACCATCCAGGCAAAGCCAATGTTGTAGCTGACGCGTTGAGCCGAAAGAATTCAGGGACTATATCTTGTTTACAAATTCAGCCTCATATTAGGAAAGATCTTGAAAGGATGAACATTTGGCTTCAGGTTAGTAAATCTGATGGATATCTAGCTAGAATGCAGATTGAACCCGACCTCATATCTCGGATCAAAGATGCACAAAAGCAAGATGGAGAACTTTGGGCAATTGTGCAAAATCTTGAGGTGGGTAAGCAATCTGAATTTAGTATAGACCATCATGGGGTGATTTGGTGCGGAAAAAGACTTTGTGTACCCAATGACTCCAGCCTTCGTGAGTCATTGTTAGCCGAAGCTCACAGCTCACCATTTTCGATTCACCCAGGATCTACCAAGATGTATCGAGACTTAAGACAGAACTTCTGGTGGAATGGCATGAAGGAAGACGTTGCTCGATATGTAAGTAAATGTCTCACTTGCCAACAAGTGAAAATTGAACACAAACGAGCAAGCGGTCTGTTACAGCCATTGGATATTCCCATATGGAAGTGGGATGAGATCACAATGGATTTTGTTACCGGTTTGCCTAAAACTTTCAAGAAGAATGATGTTGTATGGGTTGTTGTCGATAGATTGTCAAAGTCAGCCCATTTTCTACCAATTCAGCAAGGATTTTCGGTTAATAAGTTATCCGAAATATTTCTTCAAGAAATTATTCGACTCCATGGCACACCATCTTCCATTGTTTCCGATAGAGACCCACGTTTCACCTCACGATTTTGGAAAGGTTTTCAGGCAGCTTGGGGTACACGCTTAAAGTTTAGTACGGCATTCCATCCACAAACAGATGGGCAGTCAGAACGTACGATTCAGACCTTAGAAGACATGCTCCGAGCATGTGCACTTGAATGGTCTGGAAACTGGGATGAATATTTATGCCTTGTTGAGTTCGCTTACAACAATAGTTGGCAAGCAAGTATTGGCATGGCACCTTTTGAGCTTTTGTATGGTCGGAAATGTCGTGCACCGATCTGCTGGGATGAAGTTGGAGAAAAGATTATTGAAGGGCCAGAATTAGTTCAGATTACAAATGAAAAAGTCACTATGGCACGAGAAAAACTGAAAGAAGCTCAGAGCAGACAAAAGAGCTATGCAGATCAAGATAGACGACCACTCGAATTTAAAATTGGCGACCACGTTTTCTTAAAGGTATCACCTTGGCGTGGTGTTCGTAGATTTGGAATTAAAGGGAAGCTTAGTCCCCGTTTCATAGGTCCGTTTGAAATCCTTGAAAGAATTGGAGAAGTGTCATATCGACTAGCTTTACCTCCTCAGCTCTCTCACGTTCATAACGTTTTTCATATATCCTCATTAAGAGGATATAATTATCATCCACTCCATGTCATTAGTTATCCGTTACTTACAATTCACGAGGATTTGTCCTACGAAGAGGAACCAGAAGCCATTTTAGATCGACAAGAAAAGGTTTTGCGTAGGAAAGTAATTTCGTTTGTTAAGGTCCTCTGGAAAAATCACTCTGAACACGAAGCAACATGGGAATCTGAAGAATCTATTCGCTCTCTATACCCTAATCTATTCTCGTAATAGAATTTTAGTCAAGTAACGGTAAATCTTGCTCTTTGATTTATGTCCATTTGTTTCTGGTTGTGGTCATTCATGCTTTGCCTTATGTGATTATATATCTTAGTTATGATTAAGCATATTTAAGTAGGAGATTCTTGTTATATAAGTTAGTAACTCTGCTATAAAAGTTTTGTTTCCGTTATTTATGCGATATGTTATATTCTTATGTGCAAAATTTCGAGGACGAAATTTCTTTTAAGGGGGTAATAGTTGTAATAACCGAAAATTTAAAATCATAATAAACTAATAATATTAAAAGACCTAATTATTTTATTAAATTAACCCATAGGAAACCCTAATTAAGACACCCAAGTAATTCCGTACAAACCCTAGAAATTTCAGAATTTTCAGAATCAGGATTAGGGCCCCTAAAACTCAGGGGGGATAAACCCTAGTTGATAATTATCTTCAAATTCTCGTTGTCACCTAATGAAATTTCGAAATTGTTGAGTCAGCTGAGCTAGTACCGAACGTGGCTACCCTATAGCCTATTATGAAGCCTTACGGACCGCAACACTACAAAGCTTACGGTCCGTATGGTGCCTTACGGACCGTAACGTTGGTAAGCTTACGGTCCGTAAGCTAAGTCAAATTCGTGTATAAATAGCAGGCTTTGGGACAGGTTTCTGGCCATTCTTTCGACGAAGAAACTCCAAAATTTCGTCGAGTTATTGTCTGATTACTCTCCTAACACACACTAAACACAAATTAAGAGTAGCGGGGTGCTGCAGAACAGGGTAATAACTCGATCGCTATTACGATTCATTGTCCGATCAATCAATATATCCAATTGATGTTTTAATGCTGCCCACATTAGGGTTATACTTTATCGTTCGTCATTTATTTGACGGATTGTCGTTAATTCGATAGGTAAAGTATTATACTTTATCGTTCGTCATTAATTTGACGGATTGTCGTTAATTCGATGGGTAAAGTATTATACCTTGTCATTCGTTGTTAATTCAACGGATCATCGTTCATTCGATGGACAAAGTATTGCATTTTGACATTCATTGTGAGAATTTGATATCGTGAGTTATCGTAAAGGCTGTATTAAGTTACTAACCTAATTTGTATGCATGTTATTTAAATTAGGTTAAAAGACTAATCAGTAGTCTAAACTCTGCCCGTATAAATCTAAAATATTAGCACAAGGTAGCTTCACTTTGGAGTTATTAAGGTACGGATCCTACCCCACTCCTTATTTCTTCATATTCAAATTGTTATAACCCAATATATATATTTTAAAACACTCCTCACGTCTTTGAGTATCGATTCATTTGACAGTCCGTTCGAATTCTATTCTAATCAATTGATTTAAGCTTTCATGTCATGCGATAGTATTATGTTAGTTGTACTCATTATCGCATGTTCCAATATAAGTTCCGTTCTGTTCTGAAAATATGTTTTATAAGTTATGTGAATAAGACCATTTGTACTCTGTTACCCTGAGTATCGCTTCTCGTGGAGTGTCCCACGAGCATGTTGTTGCGGCATCAACAGCATGTGCTCCATCTGTGACGGAGAGATTAGTTCACAGCGTCCCTAGGTACAAGTGTGGTACAAAGCTACTAGGAGGCGTATGGATCGATCCTAGGATTTCAGTTTTCAGGAAATGGATAGAGGGTATGCCAACTCGCCATTTCGTGTGATAAGTATGCAGGAGTAGCTACCTGTGTATTGTCACGTTTTCAGTTTGCTCATGGGTACATCTGTAAGATATGATTATGAAATTATGTTCTTGCTTTGTATAAGTTTTGCATGAAGCGTTACTTGTTCTTTGAGCCTATAATTCCGTACTGAGCATTCGGCTCATTCCGTATAAATTTTTGTATTTACAGGTCAGCAGGTAACTTTGGGCGGGGAAAAGAGAGAAGAATAAAGCCTAGGAATAAATCCAAAGATGTTAGAAATTAAGTCAATATGTCCATTTGTATATTAAATTAAGTTCAGTTGTTATATCCTTGTAAAATAAATAAATGGAATTATGACTTTTGTTTATGATATCATTGTTATTGTGACACGTCAGCCCTTCCGGGTTGGGGTGTTACATAAACAATCAGAACTCCCCCTCACAACAAACTATTTTTCCATTGTGATCTCAAAACACTTAAGTTTGTTTTAATCAAAATGGTTTTTCCGGAAAATAAGTTTTGTTGATTTTACCACTTGTAAAATTGGGGATCAAATCATCACATTGTTTTACCAATCACATGTAGGAAATCAGATACAACTTAATGTCCCTGATTTACCACTTGTAAAATCAATCCATTTCAACTTCTGAACCACTTGTAAAAATCACAACCATACAACTTAAACCTGCTTTTCAACCAATTTACCATCTTTTGGTTGAATTCTCAAGGTGCCGATTCCTACTCCTCGCTTACAAACCTGGGAGTTCCGGCAAGTCAGGTTTTTCATTTAAACAGATTCACCCAAGCCTGACTGTCCTTGGGTGATTTTGAATTCTTGTTCAACAATGGTGGAAAGTTTGCCTCATCCATTGTTAGACTAGAACTCTCAGTTTTTACCTCAACAACTGGCTCTTCTGGCTTTACCATACCAGAATCATTGCCTGAATGTGGCTTGTCTGACTTTGATGAGCCAGATTCATCGCCTGAAAGTGGCTTGTCTGACTTCGACATGTCAGATTCATCGCCGACCATTTTCTTCTTCTTCTTTTCCTCTTTCGTCCTCAAATTTGTATCTGATGAATTCGTCTTGCTTGACTTTGTAGTCTAGAGAGGCGATTTATCAGAACTCTTATTTGATCCAACTGGTGAACCCGATGACAAAATCTTCTCGAGATACTCTTTCGCCTTCTTTCTCTTCTTCCTCAGTCTGTCTTTTTGCCCTTGAGAAAGCTTCACTTTCGTTTCTTGAACTTTAGGTTCTTGAACCTTCTGTTCTTTAGGCTTGACGTTGACTGGAATGTTTGCCATTTTCTGAGATTTAGCCCTCGATCTTTCATTCGATCTCCTTGGGCAGTCTCTGGCAAAGTGACCTTTGATATTGCAATTATAACATATCCTCGTCTCAAAATACAGACTATGGCAGTTAACAACAATGTGTCCTTGATAACCGCATCTGTAACACACCCTGTTATCGTATTAGTTACCACCTTCATACCAAACATTCAAGTCGTAACACTGTTTGGCCTCGTGGTAGTCGTTTCTCCTCTTCTCAGCTAAATTTGGCTTTTGCGCACTGTGGTCCGACCTGCACCACTTATTACCAACAATTTTAGAGTTTTCATTTTTTACTTTTTGTGGTTTTTGATTGCGATTGGATGATCTATCTGATGAGCTGTTATTTTCTTTTTGAACATTTTTCAAAATTTTCTCTTTTTGTTTTTGTTCCACTTTCTTCTTCAAAGGTTTTTGCTTAGAGCATTCTCCTTTTACAGTCGATTGCAGAACAGTTTCTTGAAATTTTTCTTTTAATTTCAAAAACAATTTTTGTTTTTCACTTTTATCTTTTTCATCATCAGATTTCTCATCACAATCTTCAACTTTGATATTGTCAAAGTTTGTGACATTTTCACTTATTGGAACAGAATTTAAAGGTTTTGGGCAAGGAATAGTTGAAGTATTCACAAACACCTTCAACTTTTCTTCCCAATCATTGATTTTCTTTTGAGCACATTCTGCCTCTTTTTCAAGTCGAATAATCTTTTCAAGATGAGAATTGATTTCAATTTGTTTTTCAAGATTGTTTTTACCAAACATATCTCTCTCATCTTCTAAAATTTTTATTTGACTTTGAAAATCTTTCTCGATTTTTAATTTTTCATTTTCAAAATCTTTTTCTTTTTCTTTCAAAATTTTGTTTTCTAATGTCAAACTGTCCAAACCACTCAACTGTTTGTCATTTTCAAATTTTAACTTCTCAAAATTTTCCTGCAAAACAAGAATCTGTTTAATATCAGCTTGCTTCTCATCCTTCAACTTTTTGACTTCCAATGTCAAATTTTCTGCATCTTTCAAGAGTTTGTCATTGTCATTCTTAAAGTTGTCACACTTGGAGCATACTGATTCAACATTTTCACAGTTTAAGCATTTTCCAGGAATCTTTTCATCATCAGCTTTCTTCTCGACCTTCATAGCTGGAATTTTTTCAACCTGTTTCTTCTCAACTTGAACATTTTTATCATCACTCTCTTCGTCTGATGACTGATCAAAAATAGTTGCATTTGTTTCAATCTTTTTCTTTGATACTGATTCAGAATTCGAAGTTCCAAGTTTCTTAGATTCTTCTTTAGCTTTCTCCTTTTTCTTGGCTTCTCTTTCCAAACACTTTCTTATTCTTTCACTCCAATAACCATCATCCATGTTTTGGTTTTCAAATGCTAATTGGGTCAATGTAGTGTATTGTATGCCTTGTGCCAATTTAAAACTTGGGCCGTGAACTTTGACTGTTGATTAATGAGACTGATTAATGATTGGGCCGAACGAAATGTGGTTCACATGGGCCGTTGTAAACAAGTAATGGACTGATATCACATGTAAATTTTAATAAACCATCAATGACTTATCAAATCACATGTAATCACATAAACTGACAAACTTGTTTCTCATGCAAACATGTTTCGATACCTTTATAGAATTTACAAATGCCTGACACACATCCACTACTTAGAAATTCACGTGATCACCTTGAATCATTTAATGTGTTGTGCTGACAACTTTAACATGCAATTACAATGATTTGGTCGAATCTCATGAACTTATCTACAAAATTTTTATCAACAACTCTAATTTTTAACACATGACCCGATATATTCACATGAACCAATTTTTAAATTGCCGAAAAACTAATATCACAAGTTCCAACAAACTCACACTTTGGAATCAAAGAACTATCACATGCTCTTGTAAAATGATTTTCACAACTTGATTAACTTTTCAAACGGTTCACACAACCCAAAGCACTATCACGTGAAAAACTGAAACACTTTTCAATCAGATGTTTCAAACGGTCATGTTGAATTTCAAATGGTCAGGTTATGTTTCAAACGGCCAGGTGCAATTTCAAACTATATGTTCAAACGGAACACAAGTTTCAAACGTAATAGTCCTGTCACGTTTGAAACAACACCATTTTCAAACGTAACGTCAAGCTTCAAACGGTATATTCAAACGTAATAGCCTATGACGTCAGCATATTACGAACATTTTCAAACGGAATGGATTTTTCGATCAGTTTTAAGTCGAGTTTTAGTCTCAAATTTTCAAGGATTCGTTAATACTGTGTTTCGTTTGAATTGTGAAAGTTTTAGACCGTTTTAACCGTAAACACTTGTCCAGTTTTGAAAAGAAGGTGTAGAAGATAGAATATTCCAGCGAAAACGAGCTAAACGGTAACAAATCTTCCTCCTGAGCTCTGATACCACTTGTAGGATCGTGAAACGACCTAACGAGTCGATCAGAAGAGTGCTCAGACCGAATCAGAGGCGGAATTCATTGATTCGGTCTTCGTTTAGCTTGGATTCACTATTAAATGTCTTGTTTATTGATCTTTAACACTTTACAGTACAGAGACACTTCGACAGCACCTCGGCGTCGGAATTCAGAATGTTACAAATGAAATCGTTTGAAGGCTATTTATAGGGAGGACCCTTCTGTTTGAAAGTGGCATGACCATTTCAAACAGAACCCTTTCAAACGGACATCTACAAACTTACACTCTCAAACGGATAAGAAAAATTCAAACGGTCAACATCAAACATTTACAAATTTCTTATACAATCTGACTTTTGATTTGTCTTCATGTGATGATGCTTCCATAATGCAATGGATGATGTCATTAGATGATGTCAATGATGATGTCACATATATGATGTCATCATCATATATGATGACATCACTCTTGTTCAGCATTGCAACGAACCTGAGACTCGACATAAGACGAAGACGACAGATGAATGCACCAACAAGATGACAAAATTTAGGTTACATATGCTTGAAATGAATTTATGCGCAAAAATGGCATTTTGGTAAATTTCCTAAGGCATATAAACTACCTATCATATAACTAACTAAACGTAGTGACCATAAGGTATAACCTCGGAATGTTATTCCCTATACAACTATGGTTACAAAGTATGTTTGGTCGGATCCTAATGATCGACCAAACGGGTCGGGTACGAAAGTCTAAGCGGTTGTTTAGACCGCTTACCTTACGACCCTATATAAGCACTAAACCTAAAGTGACGAGCTAAACATGTTAAAACATGTTTAACGAGGTTAGAAAACAAGTTTGATATCAAAACAAAGGGTCTTGATACCCAAGAATAGTTTGGTTGCAAAATACGCAAGAATACGTATTTTGACCGAAACTACGACTCGTCACTACGCCTAAATAACGTGGTAATCAGTAGGTATAGTCACAAAGGACTATGACCATCGTGATTACGCTCACGTTACGAAGTTCAAACGAACTTCATGTTGACCATAAACTGGTCAAATCTGAAAGTCAAACACGCTTAAAAACGCATAAAAGAACGAAAGAATACTTACAAGAGGTCCAAGAATGGAAGTTTGATCTGAAAATTCTCGGGTATGGAGTGTAGGAACTCCAACTTAGAGAATGAAATCAGATCAAATGTGGGTTGCAAAAGAAAGGCTTGGGGTTTATATAGATTTCGGGTAACCGTTAGGATCGTTCATCGAAAAACAAGCTTTGATCTTGGCCTTACACTTGCACCCACTAATTTGTAATACCATAGGAGCCCCTAAATGAGCCCATAGAATGTTCAAAACCATTTGCAAACATGGGGAACAACTGGAACAAGCTGGAAATTGATTTTTGCTGATCTGACATGTTTACACGGGCCGCGTAAGAATCAAGGGGGGTCTTACGCGCCCCTCCTGAGATGGGGATCATCAAACAAGTTTCAAAAGTTGCAGTTTTGGTCCCTGCACATGTATAAGGCCATTCTTGACACGTTTAAAGCCCGTTAAGCCATTTTCAAGGCTCTACAATGATGCCAAAACCTAAGGGACATGAAACATGCTCAAAATATCTCGGATGTCGGTTCGTTTGGTCATACGGTTGCGTTGTTCGGTTAATTACGACGAAACACGAACGGACGCGAAAAATGATCCAAATTACGCGACGAATGGAATTTTATCATGCCAATCACTAAAATAAAATATTTTAATGATTACATAAATTTTTGGATGTCAGGATGTCTTCAGAACGTAAGATATGGGCGAAAATGCAAACTTATGCACTTTTTGACGGTTTTAGTCCCTGAATGACCAAAAAATTTATTTTAGCACACCAAACCCCTCAAAGCCTATTTCTAAGCTATGTAAAGGATATTTATGGTATGTTTAACTTAGGATCATGTTTCGGAGTGTCTGTTACACTACGAATCGGCATACTTTCGCAGTTTGTCAAAATTAGTCCCTATAAGCGAATAAACTTGATTTTGCCATTCCAAACCTTCCAAAACTTATTTCTAAGTTATGTAAAGGTTATTTAAGGTATGTTTAGCCCTTGTCACTGTTCCGGAGTGTTTGTCTCATTAAACTGATTACGTTTACGCATCAGTTCGCGTATAACTTCCAAGAAAGCGATTTAGAGCTCGAAATCGAACATGAATTGATATGTGCAAATGATAAACATATTTATACAAATCCCAAGCATGAAATACAATATTTCATTGGTTTGGCATTTGTTTGATGGCCGTGGAGGCACAGGTGTCACAGCACTATCATGAGTATAATCACTATTTTATTCAGTAAATAACATGGGTTATGTTAAAATATCAAGTCGTTACGATTTGGGATGGTTATGGTAACGTTTGATGCAAAACTATGCGGTAAAACGGTTAAAAATCGGCTTTTCGGAGGATTTTTATAAAAATGTTTTAGATCAGTAACTAAACTGATATTTTTGCTATAAAAATAAGTATTTTAACTTATATTAAGTTTACTTGGTGTTTGTTTTGTCATACGTGACTTTCGACGTCCAAAAACGTTACCGAATCGCTAAAATACGCATATTTCAATGTACACTAGAATGGGTTGTTCATGGGTAAATTTTATGTGTTACAATCTGTTATGTGATTTAGATTATGTGTATGATGATATGCTAAGACTTGACAAAATTATGTGTATTACGATATTTACTATATGACACGTTTGAGTATATATATTAGGACGCACAAATCGTAGATATATTGCTTATAACATGATGAAGGTCACCAATAAAATCGTTCAAGTCGCAAAGTTCTTAAAATATATATATGAACTCATATATATAAATACACCAATATAATAAAAAAATAATAACTTTTCGAGAAAATCTCAAAGTTATGTGAAAATTTCTAAGTATCGGAGAAACTTAGGTATTTTTGTGAGTTTTTGATTATTAAATCATTCTTATTTAATTTTGGACGAATAAACAATTTGAGGGATTGTGTAACATATAAAAACGCACCCAAAGGTGAGTACATAGTTTCCCTATTTTACGTTTTTTTAAATGTTTTGGGGTGAAGCATATGTGCACAACTTTACTTTTCATTTTCATGACATTATACATGTTTTGTTACATATTATATATAATACATTATTTCAAAGACATTTTAATGGTATATTGACTTAGTATACCCAACACTTGGTTTCAAAGACATTTTACTTGGCATATTGACTTAGTATGCCTATTACATGGTTTTACAAAGACATTTTCATGACATGCTTACATTTAAAAGGACATTTGCTATGTTTAACGGGATAGTAGTACATTCATTAACATTGATCACGCCGCTCGGTAGTATGTAATAGCGCTATAGGACTTGACAAATCTCGTTCCCGCTTCCTAGTTTGGTTTGGAAATGTTAGGGAATGACAGAATCCGAATTCATTTTTGATAAACCTTGATCCTGATAAGGGTTTATCCGACAGTCTCAAGGCTTGAGTGTATGCGATAGACAAACCACATAAATGTTCATAACAATAAAAGCAATGGTTTTCAAAACATAACTTTTGTTTTAAACTTTTGTTTATTCAAAGACTTGATTACATAAGACATTTGTTTATACATGACATTATGCATTTGGCTTGAGTAAATACTATTTATTCACCATACATGACATGGTTTATACTGGACATTTGACATTGGACATTGGACATTGGACATTGGTTACACATGACATTGACATTTAAACAAGACCTTATTTCATGGTTATTAATAAGTGATTTAAATAACAAGACGTGTGTAATATGATAAACGCATGGTGGATACGCCGCTGGTACTTCCTATATATAAGTGCTTTTATTATATTGCATATCGTGGCGTTATCTAAACCACTTCAACAAGGACAAGACATGACATATTTTATACATATTATTTCATTTGGTTATTTACTTAACCATACATCATTATCTTATAACATTTGATTTTCATATGATTTTTAAAAGATATTATTTTATAAGGTTCATGACTACTTTTCGTTATACATTTCTTTTAACATTCAAAGTCATGAATCTCCAACACTAAACCTATGTTACTCACATGCATTTATATGCTGACGTATTTACTTTCACATATGTTTCAGGAGCGAATGTTTGATGTGAGCGAGCTTCACTTAGGGCGACTTGGGCCTTAGCAATCTAAAATCAAGAAAGTTATCATCTTTTATGTTATGTGTTTCATTTGAACTAAGACAATGTAATAATTTAAACTTGTAAACTTAACTTTAATTATCATGTGTTGTGAAACAATAATTCTGCCACACGACTCCACGACGTTTCCGCCGCGGTTTGGTTTTTTACGAGGTCAGGGTGTGACAACAGACTTCAAAATTTTGAGCCTAAGGGACCTCCGGTATGGACTCAGAAGTCTGATTACAATTTTAATGGGTTTGGTTATAGGAATGAGTCCATGTAGGTCTTCCTCCAAACCGGTCACACGCCCATTCTAGCCGTGATACGAAGCTTGGCATTCCTTTGGCTTCGGACGTGGAGAATCCCCATCAATGGCCTCTTTGCTTGGCGACATATTCAAAACACATAAAAATCGAAAACAATGTTTACTTACTAGGGATGAGAGCATTCCTATGTTAAGTCTAGACTCAAAAGGTCTAAGGAATATGCTACTGTGTCATTTGAGATTAAATACTAAGGGTTAGTGTTTAATTCACTTAAACGTTGGCTCTGATACCAACCTGTCACACCCCGATATTTACAGCTCAGCCCGGTGGGGAGTATCGTGACGTAAGATTGATATAGTCATAGTCAAACATACACAGAATAGCACAACGGAAGTCTTGGAATATACAATATTATTATAGACCCAATTGTCTGAAAATACCGAAAGGATAATTACATACGAGGTTGCAATATTAAATCCACGGGCGGATTGTCACACCCCGACCACGTAAAACATCAAATCGTGGCGGAAACATCGGGGAGTGTTGTAACAGAATTATTGTTCCACAACCATGGTAATTAAAATTTCATTTTATTCAACAACCAAAGGTGGAATACAGTGTTTCAAAACAAGAACCAAAGAGTACACAACATAATTAAACTAAGTCTATCTTTATTTTAAGTCTCTAAGGCACAGGTCCGCCCTAGTGTCACGATCATCATCCTAAGCAACAGCTCCTGAAACACATGTGAAAATAGGTACGTCAGCATAAAAATGCCTGTGAGATACATAGGTTTTGTGAAAATAGGATTCATGACTTAAGTTTAAGAAAACGTTGTTTAACAAAAATCAGTCATGAACCTTGTTAATTGTTTTGTTTTATAAATCCTTTGAAAAGCGATAGCAAAATCAGATGATATGTATATGTATAAAAGGATAGTGTATGGTTATAAGAATAACCAAGTAAAAAGAGTTTGAATAAACCAAATTATTTGTAAAACAATGTTTAAGTGAAAAAGTGTTGTAAAATGTAATATGTTTAAACTGAAGTGGTTTAAATGATGCTACGATATGTAATATCATACAAACACTTATATACAGGAAGTACCAGCGGCGTATCCACCATGTTTGTATCATGTTACACACGCCTCGTTATTTAAGTCACTCAAACCAACCAACATTGTAAAATATCCATGTTTTAGTCTAATAGTCAAATGCCATAGTATAATCCAAGTTGAATATAAGTCATGTAATGTGTAAACAAAAGTTATGTATGGTAAGTAAAAATGAGACTACTTAAACCACAAGTAAAAATCTACAAAACAAAGTATTTTGAATAAACCAAAAGTTATGTTTTGTAAGATAAATACATGTTTTACTGATACAAACACTTATATGGTAAGTTAACGCATACATTCAAGCCTTGAGACAGCAGGATAACCTTAGAGTAAAGATTATCAAAGAAAATGTTTTCGGATTCAGTCATTCCTTACACGCAAACAAACCTAGGATGTCAGGAACGGGATTTGTCAAGTCCTATGGTACCATTACTTACTACCGAGCGGCGTAGCTAATGTTAATGAATGTAGTTTAGACCCATTGAACAAACCAAATGTCATATTAAATTGTAAACATGTGATGAAAGTAATGTACTAAGTATGCTAAGTTAACATACAAAGCAGAAAAGTCATGTAAATCAATGTGCTAAATATGCTTAGTTAACATACAAAGCATAAAAAGATGTATTGTAAATTAACGTGCTAAATATGCTAAGTAAACACATATAGCAAAAGAAAATGAAATTATGTACTAATAGTGTACTTAATGAACATAATAAGTATATGATATGAAAACATGGAAAACATGAAAATAACAATTAGGCACATGTGTTTCACCCCAAAACGTTTGGTAAACAGTAAAAGAGGGATCTATGTACTCACTTGAGATTTGCTCAATAGACTTTGGATATCCACCAAGCAAAGCTAGAAGATTACGAAATCAAACGGCACCTAATATAGGTAACTATATTAATAAAAGGACCTATTCAGAGGATCGGGTAGTACGAGGGTTCGTAAACCATATGAGTGTAGGAACTCATGTAATATGGTTTAACAAAGCCTACATACTAAAACGAAACCTAGCCTAAGTGCTCTTGACCCGTTACGACCCGTTTAGGTAGCTTATGCTACTTTAACGCGTCATTCGCGTAAAACGCGTTCGGACCGCCTAACTAGCCCTATGACAAGTAAGATATGCCTTAACATGTTTAATATTGTTGTTAATTCAGTTTAGATGGCAAAAGTTATGTTACATAGGCTTAAAATGAATTTTAATGTAAAAAGGGCATTTTGGTAATTTACCTAAGGCATATATACTACCTATCATACAACTACTTAAACGACGTGACCATAAGGTATAACCTTGGAAGGCTATTCCCTATACAACTATGGTCACCTAAAATTTTTGGTCGGATCCTAATGATCGACCAAATGGGTCGGGTTCGAAAGCATAAGCGATTTATTAGATCGCTTACCCTTACGACCCTAAACAAGCACAAATATAAAAGTGACGAGCTAAACATGCTAGAACATGTTTAGTTAAGTTAGAAAACAGGTTTTGATATCAAAACAAACGGTTTTGATACCCTAGAGTAGTTTGGTTACAAAATACGCGAGAACACGCATTTTGCCCGAAACTACGACTCGTCACTGAGCCTAGATAACGTGGTAATCGGAAGGTATAGTCACTAAGGACTATGACCATCGTGATTACACTCACGTTATGAAGTTCAAACGAACTTCGCATTGACCATAAACTGGTCAATGCAGAAAGTCAAACGCAGTTTGACTTTCAAGCTAAAAACGCATAAAAAAACGAAGGAACACTTACAAAGGGTCCCCGCAAGATTGATTATCCAAGTATTTCCCAGGTATGAAGTGTTGCACACTTCAACTTAGAAAAAATCTCAAATATCAAGTGGGTTGCAAGTGAAAAGGGTGAGGGGTATTTATAGGAAAGCTAGAACCGTTAGGATCGTTTATCGGGAAACGAGCTTCGATCTAGGCCGTCCAAGTGTGCCCCTTGTTTTACAAAACCATTAGAGCCCATAGAAATGGCCCATGGTGTTGTAAAAACCGTTTGCAAGTGGGAAATGAAGGTATAACAGCTGGAACAAGCTGTTTGCAACAATTCTGCAAATCTGGGAGGGCCTAGCGGCCCGCGTAAGATACCACAGGAGCTTACGCGGCCCGCCTGGGCAGCACAGATCAGCAACAAGTTTGAAAAATGACAATTCCAGTCCCTGTTGTGTTTTAAAGCCATTTCCGACACTTCTAAGGCCAGTTAAGCCAACTTTAAGGCCCTAAAATGATGCCTAAACATTGTGGACATGAAACATGCTAAAAAATGTGCCGGATGTCGGTTCGTTTGGTCGTATGATCGCAATGTTTGCTTAATTACGACGGCATGCGCATAAGCGCGAAAAACGATCCAAATTGCGCGACGAATGGATTTTTCTTATGCTAAACACTAAAATAAAATATTTTAATGCTTACATAAATTTTTGGATGTCCGGATGTATTCAGAACGTAAGTTATGCGCGAAAATGCAAACTTATGCACTTTCTGACGCTTTTAGTCCCTGAATGAGCATAAAGTTTATTTTAGCACACCGAACTCCTCAAAGCCTATTTCTAAGCTATGTAAAGGATATTTAGGGTGTGTTTAACTTATGGTCATGTTCCGGAATGTTTGTTACAGTTCAAAATTGGCATACTTTCGCAGTTTGTCAATTTTAGTCCCTGTAAGCGAATAGACTAGATTTTGCCATACCAAAGCCTTCAAAACTTATTTCTAAGTTATGTAAAGGTTATTTAAGGTATATTAAGCATATGTTGATGTTCCGGAGTATTTTTCGCGTTAAACTGACTATGTTTACGCATCAGTTTGCGTATAACTCTCCAGAAAGCGATATATAGAGTTTGAAATTGAATAAAAATCAAAACATGAAAAATGTAAAACATAAACAAACAAACATTGGGATCAAATAACTTTATTTCATTGATAACTGAATTGTCTACAATGATTACAAGCACAGATGTCACACGGATCATTACAGAATGTATAGAATGAAGTTTAGCAGACTTTAAGGCATCTTTAAGGATTTGCAAGATCCTCTATTTCGACACCGAGCAACTCCCAGCCTATTACGAGTAGTACCTGTCACTTAGTCTTTTGAAAATACGTCAGTTTACACTGGTGAAAACAATTAACCGACTCATTTGAAAAGAGTTTATGAAAATTGGTTTTGGCGCACATGGCACAAAATCATTTATAACTTGGGACAATTTTTATTAAAATCTTGTATACAGATTTACATGTTTGTCATACATATGGGGCCAGGTTAGAAGCCGGACATGATTAACTGACTCGCCACTTATAAAACCCACAAAGGAGTTATCCCCAACATGTGGGTTGTTTAATATTTAGCATTTACATCTGTCAGTTGTATGCCTACACCCCGTGCATAGGTCGTGGCCATTTACAAATGAAATGAGCTGAGGATATCCAGGACACGGTCATATTAACCCCCAATGTTTATGTTATCAAATAAAACATATTAAAACGGGTTATGCAATTTATTGATCATAATCATATTAAATGATTCCATACCCGACCAAGCGGTATTATTATACCCTAT
Source organism: Helianthus tuberosus (assembly GCA_030545235.1). Taxonomy (NCBI): domain Eukaryota; kingdom Viridiplantae; phylum Streptophyta; class Magnoliopsida; order Asterales; family Asteraceae; genus Helianthus; species Helianthus tuberosus. Next base: position 119,516,639 of record CM060360.1, on the reverse strand, counting down.
CCCAAGCCTGTATAAAGGAAAATAAGTTAAAAGTATTTACCTGAGCTACTACTTGATTCACAGCAAAAATTTATATAACTCAGCCGTATCCAATCTAACTAAATGCATAAAGCTTTTACCGGGAGGCTCTAGTCTGGAAATGATGGTAATATATAACCAATTTAGAATGCTAGCGGGTCTTATTTAGGTCATAGACCTAGACCGGCTAACTTAAAGTATTAGGAACGGTACGATACGCTAGATTAAGCAATGACCGGAATAGAATGTAATTTAGAACCAACAAGTATGAAGACTTGTATAATATGGGTAAACTAAATACATTCTGGATTTTGAAGTAAAAATGATAAGGTTAAACCCAACCAAATGCGTATAGGCATAAACGGGTAACTGGATGAGTCATATACAAGTTCCATATGTTACTATGCTTAAAATATGTCATGTAATCAGTAAAATATCAACAACTAGGCCCGAAGAGATTTCAAAACCGAATTTAGCCTTATAAGGGCATTTTGGTCATTTCATGGTTAATAAAAAGGGTTTGCATGCAAACTGATGTTTTGGTCATAAACATTTTGTAAAAAAAATTTATTTAATGTATTATATTATATTAGTAGGATACCAAACATATGTGTGGTTTATGCTTTATGGCCAAACTATTAATTGGGATTCTGAGTTTATGACTTATACCCACTGTAAAAATATTATAAATGATTTATAAAATAGGTGGGTAATAAGTTTTGGGTGCAAAGTATTGTTTAATACTATACTATGCACCTAATCGTCGTAAAAGTCGACAAATGACGATAATTCTTTTGTTTTAAGGAAATCTGAGATTATGACCAGCCTTGATTGGTCAAAATACTTTAATTATCATAACATATTAGTAGCAAATAGGTTTTTGTATGTATATTATCTTTAAAGCTCAATCTTTAGTAAAAAGGGCATTATCATCATTTATTAACCTTATATAAGAACATGAGCATAAACTCAACAAGTAATCAGATTTGACATCCCAACAAATCCTAAAAATGATATAATAATAGTAGGTAATGAGTTTTTATGCTAAGTTATGTTTAAAACTCGTTTTATGTTGAAAAGAGTAATTTAGTCTTTTTAAATGCTTAAATTTCGATTAATTAAGCAAATTCAGTTTATGACCAGTTTATAAATGTCAAAATATGCTAAACATGATAATATATTAGCATATAATTCATTTGCATGCTTAATCATGTTTAAAGTCTCATTTTCAAGCAAAAGGGCATAATAGTCAACTTAAAGCATAATAACGGAAACTAGTAAACGAACTCGGATTACTATGTGACCATGTAATATAACCTCATAGGGTTTTACTACTATATAATATGATCACAAAGGAACCCTAAATCAGTAACCTAGTAGTCTAATTCGGTTCATATTCGAAAGTCAAAGAAGAAGTGAAACTTCGCGACTTTCAGTTACGAACCGACCCTAAAACTGGAATTGACGAGCCGAACATGTCTACACATGTTCTTATAATTATTACCAAGTTATTTAAGTTTTAAAACATGTTTTAAAACATGTTTAAACTCAGTTTATGATTATTTCAAAAACTGACCCGTTTGACTTTTAAAGTAGTAACACGTTGACTCATTAAATGTCCAAGCAAACGTGATTCTTAGGAGGTGCCCTTTTGAGGGATTAACACATACCTAATTACGATCACGTAGCCATAATCGTTGCGAACAATGGCTGGACCAATAAGGCCTAAGCCGAAAGTCAAAGCCGTTTAGCGGCAACTTTGACTTTCGGTCTTTAAACATATAAAAACCGAACTAAAGTGGCTAAGGACGCTTACAAAGGGTCCTAGCTTGAACTAAACTCAGGGGAGCTTCCTTTTTTATCAGGAATCCCAAGAAAATGCTCAAGAATGCTCAAGCAATGAGAAAGAGTGTTGAGAGTGAAGGTGCAAGGTTATGAGGCTGCACAATGGCTTTATTTATACTTGAAGGGAGTGATCCCAGATCATGCCAGGTGTTAGGGAGGTGCAATGAAATGACCGGAGTGGAAGAAGCTTTGGTCGACCGTATAAATCATTTGTCGGTGGGACTAGAAGAATGTCTTCGAGAAGTCAACCTTTTGCACCAAAGGTTGAATATTCTAGCTACTCCTCCTTTGGTACCAATCATTACACAAAGGGCATGGAATGTGGTACCAGAAGTCATCATACCGGCCGAGTGGTATGCCATGCACACGGAACCCCCTCGAGACATATTACATGGGGTCTCGGTTGCCATCGCTCCCCCTCCACAAGATATTGTGGAAAATGAGCCCGCCTTCTTCCTCCCGAGAGAGAGAAGAATGGCTCAATGACATCTAGGGGACACCCTTCGGTTCCGAGTTCTACGACACCTTTAAATACCGGAAAGCTATTTCCGGCCTTTTGATATTCCTACAATAAGGGTAGAACTCCTTAGGATGATTTCATGTACCACTTGACCTATCTATCTTAGGCACTTTTTAGTTTTCTATTTTTCTTCTTTATTTTTATTTTCTAGGACCTTATGTAATTCACTCTTTAATGAAATGATGGTTTTAAGTATTAAATGGTGTTTGGATAATGTTGTAATGGAATAAAACACACTCGGGATGAAGGAGAATACTAAGGGAAACTTGAACCTACACCCCATGCACAAAAACAGAGCCTCCCGACAATTTTTCTTCATTACAGCAAGTTCAGCATGGGGCCATGCTCAGCCAACACGCCCCGTGCCCGATGATCTGCAGAAAATGCCCAGTACAGGTAACTGGACACGGGGCCGTGTTTACTGAACACGCCCCCGTGCCCAACCTTATGTAAACTATGATACTTGCAATCTGAACACGGGGTCGTGCCCGGATCAACACGGGCCCGTGTCCAGATGCCTAGTAACATAAAAGTTTACTTTTAAACACCTTTTTATACATTCAATCAACCTAAAAACTTATTTTTGGGACACCTTGAGGACAATGTTTAATTAAATGTGGGGGGGATGCTAAAGCCTTGAATTTTGCATGTCCTAATAACAAGCCTTACACAAAACTCTATTGGAACCGCTAATCACCACAATTTTTTTCAAAAAACTTTTCATTTTTTACTTGTCTTAATTTGGGAATAACAAGTTCTAAAAAGGTTATATTTTTACAAATTTACAACCAATAGCGTCGTGATAAAAAGAACCAACATAAGAAAATTATGAAATGGCATGACAAATCTAGTTAAAATTTGATAGTACAGATACGCTTCTGCACACGGGGCCGTGCCCAGCGGACACGGGGGCGTGTGGAGCTAATGCAGACAAAATGCAATTAATGAAGAAAGAGAAAGTGGATGGGCACGGGGCCGTATCCAGCGGACACGGGGCCGTATCCGGGCATCTGTGCAGGCTATAAATAGAGGTGCTTGGTTCACTTCAAAGGCATCCCTTGGCAAACCACCTTTCTACCACTTCACCCACACTTCACCACCATCACAACACCCACATCCACGACCATCATCCATCATCCATCTAGAGTGTGTGTAGTAGTCTCGGGATCCAAGATTGATAGTAAGAGTTCTTGACAATCAAAGGCCATGTTTGCTTAAGTCTCTTACATCACTTGGTGAAGATAAGCATTTAGTGTAATAATTTTTGTTTATTTAATCTTTTCGCACTTTTTAATTAGTTTTGTATTAATGACTGTAATAACTAGTTTCTTATGTTGAAGGTGAAACTTCCTTATCATTTGTCCATGGTGTCTTGGTGTTATTTTACTGTCTATATAAAATAAAAGATTTACACCATTCATATCTCTACGGTCTATATAGAGATATGTTGGCTACCTGTTCGGGGGTTAAGGGAATGGTTTGGTAAGGTTCTTGCCTTGTTCAGTGTATAGATCCAGCATGGATCTGGGTCAAGCTTACTAGGACCTCCTTCAATACCCACTGGTATTGGATGGCGGGGGTGCGAATGGCTTGATCCCCTCATATGTAAACTACTATTAATACATTAACCCGGCTACTTGGGATTGTATCCCTGCTGACTCAAACCACTTAGCCGACGGTAACGTCACCTTCAAAAGAGGGGCCTACTACTATAACTAAGTTAATCTCTTAAAAAGTGCAAAAGTGCGGAAATCATCAAAGGTTACACTAAAGGAGAGTCGGATCCAAGTGATTCATCTTGTCTATCTGTTTTAGTTTTATTTTATTTTTTTGGCATTTTTAGTTTTTATTTTCATGTTTAAAACTTTTCCTAAACTTTTGATTTGATTAGATGTTGAGGATAAACCGGTACTAAAAGCTCATTTGTCCTTGGACGACCTCGGTATCTTACCAACGCTATACTACGCTCGCGGTGGCTGCACTTGCCTATATGTGTGTTGTTACTAAAATATCGTGTTTAATAAATTTAGAACTTGACTAAAGTTTTAAAAAAGGGCTTAAAATATACATAAAAATATATAACGCTACACACGCATCATCACTTCCTTTTCCCTGACTTAAACAATTGCCTCTGCCTTGATCTAATTGGAGAAGTAATCAGTCATAGTAAGCATGAAGACTTTTCCACGTGGTGCATTTGGTAACTCTCTCACTATATCCATTCCCCATTTCCTAAATGGCCAAGGTGAGATAATAGTATATAGAGGCTTCGCTGGCTGGTGTAGAATGTTGTTATGCCTTTGGCAAGCATCACATTTCCTTGAGTAGTTAATAGCGTCTTTCTTCATTGTAGGCCAGAAGTAACCTGTCCTTAGTATTCTAGAGAACAATGCCTTGCCCCCTGTGTGGTTTCCACAATCTCCTTTGTGAAAATCTTTTAACACTTCTTGGATTTCAGGATCCTCGATGCATTGTAGGTAGGGACATACAAGAGATTTTTATATAAAGTATCATGTAATATAGTAACTTGTGATACCTTGGCTCTGAAGGCTCTAGGATTTTCTCCTGTTAGGATTTCTCCACTTTGAATGAATTTCATGATCGGAAGGATCCATGATCCTGAATCAAGTTGAGGATCCTTCGATTCTGTTGGAGTATCCTTTTCTACCTCCTTTGCTTCATGTTCTCCAATCGCAGGAAAGAGGATGTGAATGATATGTATCTGTATATCCTCTAGGATCTTCAGGGCTAATCCTAAATTTTGCTAAAGCATCTGCCCTGACATTCTCCTCTCTTGGTACCTGTATTATACTAAAGAATCGAAGATTTTGCAAGTTCCTTTACTACTTCTAAATATTTAATTAGTTCTTCACCTTTTATAGCATACGAACCATTAAAATGGTTAGTAATTAGCAACAAATCTATGTAAACCTGAAGATACCCGATCCTTATTTGTCTGGGTAATTGCAAACTTGCTATTAATGCTTCGTGTTCTGCTTCATTATTAGTATTCTGAAATTCACAGGTTATAGACAGGGGTATTATGTCCCTATGTTGTGATTTTAGTAGTATGTCTAATGATGTTCCTTTAACGTTAGACGCTTCATCAGTGAAGAGTATCCAAGGATCCTTGGTTTCTTCAAGTTGTTGGATGTGACATCTGTGACTCTACAACAATCATACAAATACGAATCCAATGAAATCTTGTGTTCCATTCTCGGGATTTGTACAATTTCATGTGACATTTACACATATCAATTCTTGTTCGATTTCGAGCTCTTAGTCGCTTTCTAGAAAGTTATACGCAAACTATTACATAAACGTAATCTGTTTAACACGACAAACACTCCGGAATAGTGACATAAGCTTAACATACCTTAAATAACCTTTACATAACTTAGAAATAAGTTTTGAATGGTTTGAAAGTCTGCCGATTCGTATAGCAACGTACACTCCGGAACATGATCATAAGCTAAACATACACTAAATACCCTTTACATAGCTTATAAAAAAGTTTTGAGGGATTCGGTATGCGAAAATACGCTAATTTGATCACAGGGGCTAAAAGCGTCAAAACTGCGAAAGTTGCATATACATGCATATCTCGCGTTCTGACCATATCCGGATATCCAAAACCTTTTGTAATCACTAGAATAATGTATTTTAGTGATAGGAATGCAAAAATACCATTCTTCACGCAATTTGGATCGTTTTCGCGTCCATTTGTGTTTCGTCGTAATTAACCGAACAACGCGATCGTACGATCAAACGAACCGACATCCGTGACATTTTTTAGCATAATTCAAGTTAAATATACTTTAACTTCATCATGTATGTGACAATTGTGCTCTGTAATCGATGTATAATATAAAAAAATAATTATTAATAAAACAATGTGTTTTGGTGCTATTATATGTGTATTTGTGTTTGATGATTTTACGATTTAATTCGAGTTCGATTTCAAGCTTTAAATCACTTTCTGGAAAGTTATACGCAAACTAGTGTGTAAACGCAGTCAGTTTAACGTGACAAACAATCCGGAATAATGACATAGGCTTAACATACCTTAAATAACCTTTACATAACTTAGAAATAAGTTTTGGATGGTTTGGTGTGTCGAAAACAAGTTTATTCGATCGCAGGGACTATTTGTGTCAAACTGCGAAAGTATGCCGATTCGTATGAGATCGAACATTTCGAAACTTGATCATAAGTTAAACATGCCCTAAATATCCTTTACATAGCTTGGAAATAGGCTTTAAGGTGTTTGGTGCGCAAAAATAAACTTATTTGATCAACAGGGACTAAAAGCAAAAAAAAGTGCATAAGTTTGTATTTTCGCGCATATCTTACGTTCTGAATATATCCGGACATCCAAAAATTTTTGTAATCATTAAAATATTTTATTTTAGTGATTGGAATGAAAAGTTGCGCGACGGATTGCAATTTGGATCGTTTTCGCGTCCGTTACGACTTCCGTCGTAATTAACCGAATAACGCAACCGTACGACCAAACGAACCGACATCCGATATATTTTTGAGCATATTTTAAGTTCCCTATACTTTAACTTCATTTTAGAGCCTTGAAATGGGGTTAACGTGTGACACCTGTGTCACTTCAACCATCATACAAATACCAAACCAATGAAATATTGTGTTTCATACTTGGGATTTGTATAAATATGTGTATCGTTTGCACATATCAATTCTTGTTCGATTTCGAACTTTAAATCGCTTTCTGGAAGGTTATACGCAATCTAATGCATAAATATAACCAGTTTAATGCAACAAACACTCTGGAATAGTGAAATAGGCTTAACATACCTTAAATAACCTTTACATAACTTAGAAATAAGTTTTGGAAGGTTTGGTGTGGCGAAATCAAGTTTATTCACTCACAGGGACTATTTGCATCAACTTGCAAAAGTTTGTCGTTTCGTAAGGCAACGTACAGTCCGGAACTTGATCATAAGCTAAACATACCATAAATAACCTAAACATAGCTTAGAAATAAGCTTTGATAGGTTCGGTGTGCGAAAATATGCTTATATGATCTTACAGGGACTAAAAGTGTCAAAAACAGCGTAAGTTTGCATTTTCGCGCATATCTTACGTTCTGACTACATCTGGACATCCAAAATTTTTGTACACACTAAAATATTTTTATTTTAGTGATCGGCATGCAAAAATACCATTCGTCGCTTAATTTGGTTCGTTTCCGCGTCTGTTTGAGTTTCGTCGTAATTTAACGAATAACGGGACCGTACGACCAAACGAGCCGATATCCGAGAGTTTTCCAAGCATATTTTGAGTCCTCTAAACTTTATTGACCTTATAAAGCCTTGAAAATGGCTTAACGGGGGTCAAAAGGGCCTGAAATGGACTTAAAATCATGCAGGGACCAAAGCTGTAATTATATCAAACTTGTGCTGAATTGGGGAGCCCAGGCGGGCCGCGTAGCCCCTCCCCCATACCTCACGCGGGCCGTGTGAGTTGCCCAGCGACCAGAGTGTTGTTTTTCAGCAACTGTTTGATAATTCAGGGGCCAATCTTGCAAGATCTTTGTGTGGTAGCCAAGTTACCACCTCCCCAAGGCTTTGTACCTACTCGTGACAATTGTAGGGCCATGATCTTTGCTTAGAGGCTACACAATCCACTTGTTTTGATCTTGTGAACCTCCAACAAGTATAAATAGCCCAACAATTTCATTCATTCATTGCTCATTTCTTTTCATTCTCCTCTACATCTGAATTGGGAGCTCTCTCATCTGATAAGGAACTTGTTCTTTGTAGAAAAGATAGCAAGGACCTTTAGTGAGCATTCTTTCATTCTTTTATTTATTTTAGTGCAGAAAGTCAAACAGTTTGGCCAACAGTTTGACTTTCGGTTTTGACCATCAATTGGTCAAGTCAAAGTTCAATTGAACTTTGTAACGTGATTGTAATTACAATGGTTATAATCCTTAGTGATTATGCCTACTGATTACCACGTTAACTAGGTGTAGTGACGAGTCAAAGTTTCGGTCGAAATGCGTTTAAGCACGCATTTTGCAACGAAACTATTTTCGAGTATCAAAACCCATTGTTTTGATACCAAATCAGTTTTCTAAGTAGGTTAAACATGTTTTGACATGTTTAACTCATCACTGTTAGTTTAGTGCTTGTTTAGGGTCGTAAGTTAAGCGGTCTAGACAACCGCTTAGACTTTCGAACCCGACCCGTTGGGTCGATCATTAGGATCCGACCAGGCTTGCTTAGTGATCATAGTTGCATAGGCAATAACCCCTGAGGTTATACCTTACGATCGCATAGGATTGGTTAGCTATTCGTTAATTGGTTTACATGCCCATAGGAAATGACCAAAATGCCCTTTTGAAGCATAAATCCATAATGTGCATATGTGAACATATTTTTGACATCTAATCTGATTTAGTAACATGTTTAGGTATAATTGGGCATGTAAGACTTAACATTGCACATAGTTAACCATCCGAACCTAGTTTTGCGCAAACGACACATTATAGTAGCTTATACTACCATAATGGGTCGAAACGGGTCAAAAGCACTTAGGTAGACTTTCAAATCAGAATGTTAACTCTATTAAATCATACCATATGAGTTCAATTACTCATTTGATTTATAGAACATCATTCTATCCTATCTTCCGATTTAGGATCCGTTTAATAACATAGTTACCTATATTAGGTGTCGTTTGATTCCGTACTCCCTCTAACTTCGCTTGGTTGTTATTCAAGACATCTAAGCACTCTCAAGTGAGTACATAGTTCCCCTCTTTTACTGTTTTAAATGTTTTGGGGTGAAATATGTGTACCTATTTGTTATGTTCATGATTTCTAAGTATAATTGATTTTACATATGAGTACTTATCTTTTGACAAACTGAATGATTATTTGTGGTTTAAACACTGATTTTTCCAAAGATGATAAAATTTATTTGTTGAATTGTACTTATTTATTGTTCACCAGACCGATTGGTAGTATGATATAGCGCTATAGGATTTGACACCCCATTCCTGTTGTCATGGAATGTCTGAAACCAATTTGTTTCTTCATCCAAATATGGATTGCCTTTGTGGTATCCCTATAGTCTCAAAGGTGTATTTTGATGCACTAGGTCTGATTGAATTCTTAAATCACATTATTGTATATTTGGTTATACTCCCAAAAGTATACTTTGATATACTCTCATGTGTGATATTGTACAAAACGACATATATTTTATTAACTACCAAAACATATTTTAAATATGTTATTTATTCAACCAAAACATAGTTTAATATGTTATACATAAATCTAAAGTATACTTTTGATATACTATCAAAAACGATTATTTTGACAACCAAAGTATATTTAATATATTATCTGTTTAACGATTTTGGAACCGAAATATATTTTGATATATTACCTAATCGACTCTCTTAAAACCAAAGTATATTTTTATATATACTACAAACATTTTATCCAAAACATTATTTTATAAACTCATTTTACTTGATTATTTATTTATGCATCATTCTTTCATATCATCAAATTTCTCATAAATTTTCACATGACTTTTATAAAGAAAATATTTTTAGGTTCATGACTACTTTTTGTTAAAACATTCTTTTAAACTTATAAGTCATGAATCATGCATAAACAAAACCTATATATCTCACAGGCATTTTTATGCTGACGTACCTATTTTTACACATGTTTCAGGTACTGCTTTGCGATGATTGTTGATACATGCTATACATTGGATGGACTCGTGCCTTAGCGACTTTAAAACTTGAAAGATAATAATTGTATTTATTTGAATTGTAATAAACAATGAGTTCAATGATTCAATAAAACGAAATTATTTAATCCATGGTTGTGAAACAATGATTCTGTTACAACACTCCCCGACGTTTCCGCCACGTTTTATTGTTTTACGTGGTCGGGGTGTGACAGAAAAGTTGGTATCAGAGCCAATGGTTATAGGGAATTAGGTTATTAGTAATGCTTTGACCTAGACTATAACCTTCATAGGACCCTAACACAAGTTATCTTGTGTTTAGTTTTAAAACAATATCGTCACCTATCCTTAGGTGACAACCACAACAAAAATACAAAATTCGAATCCGCTTTGAAAATCAATCATCTGTTCTAGGATGATTTATTGTAAGGTTTTGAACCTTCAAAGTTTTCAATCGTCAAAGTTTGGGTGTAAATAATGTGATCACATGCAAACTGGAAGGGTGAATGCCTATACCCTGGGTGTAAATAATGTGATCACAGTATCGGACCAGTCACTCTTACCTGGGAACTCTTGGGGTGAGTGTTCACTTATAGGCGAGCATGTGTTTAGTGATACATTATAATGATCCATTTACTTTGATTAGTCACTGCGTGATGTTTGTTTTTTCGAGGTAACGAACGAATGATCACCTTCCTTATATTGTGTCGATGTTTTCAATACCTCGTTTGTTTTCCAATCATCGACCTCACTCGTTTCCCATGTTCCCTTTAGACAATGCCTCCTCGACGTGATGCCCAAACTTTTACGGCTGAGGAAGTCGCAGCCCTTGTTGCTCAACAAATGGCTGCAGTGCTTCCAGGCGTAGTAACTCAGATTCATGAGTTATATAACAACAATAACAACAACAACACCCAGTGTAATTTCAAGACCTTCAACTCTGCCAAACCTTCAAAGTTTTCTGGATCTCAAGGAGCAACCGCGCTCCTGCAATGGTTCGAAAGTTTGGAGAGCACATTCAGGCACGTGCAATGCCCGAATGAGCATAAGGTTGAGTTTGCATCCAGTGCATTCGAGAAGCGTGCTCTTACATGGTGGAACGGTGTGATGCGTGATAGAGGTGCCGATGTGGCAATGGCACAAACCTGGGAAGAGCTTCGGGCTCTAATGATGAAGGAATTCTGTCCTCGTCATGAGCTCAGGGCTTTGGAACGGGAATTTGATGATCTTAAACAAGACAACGGTGAACATCGAGCCTATACTGACTGTTATGAGGAACTGAGCCTGTTATGTCCTGCCATGGTCACGCCTGTGGATAAGGCGATTGAGAAGTACATTGATGGTCTTCCTGATTTAGTGAGGGATATCGTTACTGGCAATAACCCTACTACTGTCAGACAGGCCATTGAATTGTCTGCCACTGTCACACCCCGACCACGTAGAACATACAAAACGTGGCGGAAACATCAGGGAGTGTTGTAACAGAATTAATTGTTTCAAATCCATGGCAATTGAAGTTTCGTTTTATTGATTAAAGGTGTTACAATGTCTTAACAAACAAAGAAATACAACATAATTAACTAGTCTTGCATCTTTTATTGTCACTAAAGCCCAAGTCTGCCTATGTGCATCTTGATCATCTTATGCAACAGCTCCTGAAAAACACATGTGAAAATAGGTACGTCAGCATAAAAATGCCTGTGAGATACATAGGTTTTGTGAAAATAGGTTTCATGACTTATGTTTGAGAAAATGTTTAGTCATGAACCTTGTTATTTGCTTTGTTTTGTAAATGTTGATGCACTACATCTGTTGACTTCGTCTTGTATCGAATCTTAGATTTCATTGTATAGATCAGGGCACGTTGTACGAGAATATGTAAAATTTTATAGGTAGATAGAGATGATTTCGCTCATGTGTACAAGAGGGTATCGCTTATGTGTACATGACACATAAGCGAAATCACTAACATGGGGTATCGCTTATGTGGTCTGTCACATAAGCGAAACCATCACCCTATATATATAGGGTCCTCTTGAGCGAAATCAGTAGTAGTAAGAGAGGAGAATCTTGACAACTACGCCGAAGTGCTGCCGGTGTGAGATTTGAGCTGTAATTGTCATCCAATCAATCAAACAGTGTTTTAAAAGCTATTTCTATATGTGTTTCTTGTAATTCCGCACCTGAAACATAGGAGAACGCCTCTGATCGACTCGTTCGGATCCGAACACGATCCTACAAGTGGTATCAGAGCTCAGGAGGAGGAGTTCTGTTGAAATTAGCTTGTTTTCTTCTGATTTTATTGGTTTTTCTCACTTCTACACATACTTTTCTCAATTCAGAGGGTTTTCACGGTCAAATTTGGATAAAATTTGAACAGTACATAGATAATCTTGCATAGACAAAGCCTGGAAAGTTTGGGATCGAATTACACAGTAAAATGGCCTGAAAAGTGTTCGAAAGGGGTTTCGCTTTTGTGACAGTGGTATCGCTCTTGTGTCACAGTGATTTCGCTCTTAGGGTAAATTGAGATTTCGCTCTTGTGGTAATTTGAGGTTTCGCTTTAGTGGTAACTTGGGGTTTCGTTCAAACGTACAACTTGGGGTTTCGCTCAAACGTCACTTTAGGGTTTCGCTTTTGTGGCAACTTACAAACTGATTTCGCTTTTACGACACAGTGTTGAAAAATTTGATACGTCATCATGAGTACTGAATTCTACAACGCATTTGCAACACCGACGGGTCAATCTTCAATTGCTAAAGCCGTGAACTTAGAGAATGAGACAGGAACTACACAGAAACCGCCAAAACTTATGGGTATTGAAGAATATTATGGTTGGAAAGATAGGTTTGAAAACTGGGTTCAAGCTAATCATTTGAGATCATGGGAGTGCATTTTGAAGAAGTACGTATTACCAAGAACTGAGCTACAAACAATTAAACAGATTTCAGATTTCAGCAATGAAGAACGAGAGATGTATCGGGCTGAAAAAATGATGATTAGTTTATTACAACAGGCGATCAAAGAAGACATATTCATACTTCTTCAACATGATAAAACATCGAAGTCGATTTGGGATGCTTTGAAAGTAAAGGTTGAAGGAAGTGCAAATATGATTAAGAACAAGAAGTCGTTACTTAAAAAAGAATTTGATCTGTTTACAAGTCTGCCTGGGGAAGACACGAAGAAGTTAATTGAAAGGTACTGTCATCTGGTGAGAACGATGTCGATGATGGACATTACAAAAGAGAATGAGGAATGGGTCGATAAGCTTGCAGATGCTTTACCACAGAAAGAGTGGGGAACGTATTTGATGATACTGAAAAATACGGGTGTTTATGATGGTTTATCGATATCTCAATTCATTGAAAAGATTGAAAGTCAGGATTTGGAACAGCAAAAGATCGCTAGGATGAATAATCCAAGTGGTCAACAGGATGTGAAAATGTATTACAAAGGCAGTGTTCCTACATCAGAAGCTGAAAGAAGTCCTAAGATTCAGACTGCTTACAGTGTGGAGAATTCTACAGAACAAGTTGATCAAAATGTAAACAAAAGCAGTAGTGATTTTTCATCATACCCAAGTGTTAATCCTAAGACTTCATCAGAAAGCACTAGAATGGGAAATGGGTGTATAATTCAGTGCAATATAGCTCTTAATCTGCCAGAGGGTAAAAGTTTTTCAGAAGACATAACAAAGGATCACATGGCATTACTTGGTTCTGTTTTGGTATCTTATGAGGGATTGGTGGCTGGTCGGATTGGAAATCCTATGTTGACAAAGGAGGATTATGATCAGATAGATGCTGAAGAAATGGAGCTAATGGATATTAAGTGGTGTCTTGCTAGTGTTCTTCGACGGGCTGAAAAGTTCAAAACTATCACGGGGAGAAATGATTTTCTTGATGCTTGTGTTTCTAATTTAGGATTTGACAAATCTAAAGTTACTTGTTTCAGATGCAGGCAAAAAGGTCATTTCAAACGGGAGTGCAAAAACAGAGAAGTGATTGGTGCTCAGAATCCGTTCGAAAAAGAAGACTACTATCGGAAAGCTATCTATCAGCAAGTTGGTCAATTACAAGATTCACAAACGGCTCATGGTAGAAAGATTGAAGATTCAAAGAAAGGATGTTTGGTAGATTTCAACTGGAGCAAATACATATCTTCTAAAAACTCAGCATGTTTGGTAGATCAGAATGATGAAGAATTACCTGAAGGATTCAGTTGGGATATGTTTGTTGATGAAAATGGTGGTTTTAAAGCTTTCATTGCTAAGATAGTTAAAGAACCAGATCTGTTTGCTACGTGGATGAGATCTATTGGTGAGACAGTGAATAGTGTGAAAGAAGAATCTGATGCATTTAATGAAAGTTCTGACAGTGATGAAGAAAGTTTGAAAAGTTCTGATGAGAGTGTTCAAAATGATGATAGTTCAGAAAAAGAAGTTGTTTTTGATCAAACACCAGTTGATTCTGGTTGTTCAGATACTGAGTCTGAAAAATCTACACAGTTTGATCAAACTCCGATTGATAGCAGCAGTGATGATGAAGAGGAAAAACATATTAATGTTGCAAAAAGACATTTATCTCCTGAAAGTTTTCATTTTTATTTTGCAGATAGAATGGAGAAGCTGAAAGAAAAAAGAGCTGAAAAAGAACAACAACAAGATGTGAAGATTGAAAATGTTGTTGAAGAAGAAAAGGTGACTGAAGTTGAAGAGGAAACTTGTAAAGAAAAAATTATTGAAGTGGTGAAGACTGTAGAGGTTGAAAAGATTGTTGAGGTTGAAAAGCCTTGCACAAAGTGTTCAGAAATTTGCAAGAAGTGTGAAGATAAAGATGTGTTGTTGTTTGACAGAGAAAGATTGATAGAGAAGTTGCTGTCTGACATCAATTATGTGAAAGAATCTTACAGTGTTTTGAACAGAACAGTGACTAGTCTTCAAACAACAAATTCTGAAAGAGAGAAGGCGTTAACCATGACTAATTCGACTTTGATGCAAAAACAAAAAGCAATTAATCATTACATCGAAGAGAATGCAAAACTGAAGCAAGAGTTGGAAAATGAAAAGATTGAGAACGAAAGAATCAGAAGGTTACTTCTTAGTTATTCATGTTCTGACTATGTGATTGATAGAGTTTATCCTACTGTTGCAGGTTTTGAAGCATTTGAAGATGAAAAGAAAAAGAATGAGACTGGTAAGAAATCGACTGTTAAGTATAACAAGTGTCCGCCTCCTATCTGGGAAGGTTATTCTCCTAGGAAACCAAATGAGGAGCAAGTTGAAAAAGCAGTCAATATAAAGTTAAAATCAGAGGAAACTGACGTTTTACCAGATAACATTGATATCACGTTTACCTCGTCTGATACTGATCATGAGTCTGAGTTAATCAAAAAGATGGTCGATCAGGTGTTGGATACTGAAGAGGTGTCTGAGTCAAAGTTTGAGTCTGGGTGTTCAAGTTCGTCAATCAAAAGTTCGAGTTTGTCGGTCACAAATTCCAAATCTTCGGAAAAACGGTCTTATAGTAAAGAATTTTTGTTATCAAAAGCAAATTTGGATGATGAAACATTTAAAGTTGCATATACTTTAAATGGTTCTGACAAATTATATTCTGATGAAGAGTTTCCTATGGATAGTGTTAGATTTGACAAGATCAAAAAGGTTTTCAAAATCACAGAAATTAATATTTCTGACACTAAAAATTTAAATCTTAATGAAAAATCTAAAAAATACACTTCAAGAGTTCAACAAAGGTTAAACAAGAAAAAAAGGGAAAAAGGATTACAATTTTAGTTCTGGTTTTCAAAAGAAAACAAACCAAAATTGTAATTACAAAAGAAAAGGTTTAGGTTTTATTCAGCAAGAAAGTTACAGAAAGGTAAACAATTCTAAACCAAAAACAAAATTTGTTTCAGGTGGAAGTGTTGAAGATGAACAGAAGAAACCTTTCTGGAAAGAAACAAACCAGGAGTTTCTTGTTGAAAGAAAAAGAACAGGAACTGGAGTTTTTCATTCAAGAGACATTCCAAAAGACACAAGAACTTGTTTTCAATGCCAAGTTGTTGGACACATAGCTCACAATTGTCCAAACAAAATCAACAAAAAACAGGAAGTCTCTGCAAAACTCAAAGAAAAACTGGTTGAAAAGAATGTTTCACCAACTACAAACTTCAAAATTTTTGAAAATTCAAAATGAAGTTGGTGAAAGTTCTAAAAGATTTTACAAAAAGAAGGCTCATCTTGACAATCAAAAATGGGTTGTTAAAGAATCTGATGTAAAATCTGGCAATGAATCTGATTCCACAAAATCAGAGGAGTCACAAAATGAGATTGATGATTTGTTGAATGATGCTGACATTAAATCTATGAGTGTGAAAGAAATTCAACAAATGGTTGGTAAAATAGAAATCTCAGATTTTGATATTGAAAAAACATTCAATGGTAATGTTAAGAAAATTTTCAAGAAAATGATTGAGGGGAAAGTAAAGGGGGTAAAAGATTTTTATGCAAATAAAAAGGCAACATATAACCCTACTGCCCAGGAATTGGAAGCCACCAAGTCTGAGAAGACTTGGGTGGAAGTTTGTTTTCCGTAAGTCTCAGGACTTGCCGGAGATCCCAAGTTTATATCGCGGATCAGGAATCGGCATCTTTCTTGAAAATTGTTTTTGTGAATAGTTAAATATTGGCAAGTCATATTGCAGGAATTGCCGGAGCTTCCAGGTTGGTAAATGTGAAGCAGGAATCGGCATCTTGATTGGTAAAATGGTTTGTGTAGATGGTTTATTCCTACATATGTTTTAAATGTTGGATATTCTTACAAGTGGAAAGAGGTTGCTTAATTGCAAACAGTGAATCAAGGACATTAAGTTGTACTTGATTTACTACAGTTGATAAAACTGACAAGATGATGAACCATATCCCCATACTTAACAAGTGGTAAATACAAACTCATTTTCCGGAAAAATCATTTTGATTAAAACAAACTTAAGTGTTTTGAAATCTAAATGAGAAAATGGTTTGTGATAAGGGGAGCTCTGATTGTTTATGCATAGTGAATGGCGATTTGATGCGATTCGATGTCAGTTGTCAATTCTATTGTACAGTTTGTTTTCAAATTTCCTAAAATGTGTTTGCATTTTAGGGGGAGTAGAAAATTTCAGAAAATCCAAAAACATTTGAAAATTTGAAAAAGACAAAAACATGATAAAATGAAAAACGAGTTTTGTTGTGAAAAGAGGAAATGATAGTACATCAGTAGACAGTCACAGTATGCTAAAGAAATGTAATGTTTAAATAGTGTTAAACGGTCTCACTAATGATATGCCGATAGGTTTTTACACATTTAGTAAGCTTTTTCGGGATATAAACTAAAATTCAAACTTGCTTATTTCGTGGGGAACACTACTTGGATATATAGGTAACCCCTGAAATCTCGTTTGAAAGGTCCCTTATTCTGAGATATTAGGTCTTTATGCTCAGTGATATCTGGGGTATTATCCCGGGACTTCTGCTGAAAGGAATTTCTGACCTAGTCCCCGGAGAATACTTTCCTCATGCTTGAAATATAGCGCAGCCCTCAGCAAATTGATGAAACAATAAAATTGATAGTCATTGCTGTTGTAATGCAAAAGATCCTCTAAAGGGGACACACCAAAAGTCGAAGCTGTCATCTCTCTGCGTATCGAAAGATCGACCTGAGCTCTCACAGCCCTCGTACTATAATTTATTCCTCTGACAGATATCATCTGTGGTATACTCACCTGTAAGACTGAATATTGGGATCTGGATACGGGAGTATATTCAAGAGGTGGGACACATGAATGAGTTTAAGTTCTTAAAACACCTAACTCATATCCTGAATCGGTTGAAATTTGTGTAAAAATTTAAGTGGATCAGTATATTGGCAATCTAAGTGAATTGTTTAATTCTTAATGTGTAACTAAGCTCAACGGTACTTGTGACTTGTCATAAACTGATATGATTCTCTTACACGAACTCACAAAAATATTGTCTGTAAATATTTCATTTCTGCATTTCTTTTCAGTCAAAAATTACAAAAAGATTTTAGTGTGTTTTAGCATAAGTTTTGAAAAATTCAAAAAGATTTTCGACAACTGATATTGAAAAGCTAATTTTCAAAATTTCAAGTGCTAAACATGATGACATCATTGTAAAGAGGGAGTAAATCTTAAATGAAAAATTTATTTTTTGAAATTTTACAATTGGTTCATCGAATGAAAGTGAGATGTGAATTTGAGGGAGAGTTAGTATTGGTGCATATAATTTGTTAAATTTAGAAATTTATATTTGGGTTAAGATTTTTCCAGATATTGACCTGATGCTGATGAACTTAAGGAATCAAGAGATCTGATCAAGAGAATTAGACTTGTTTTTGAAAAGCCAGGTTGTGATATCTGAAGTCTTAGAGAGACAGACAGAGATCCTGAAGATTGTGCTGAAGAACAAAGGAATACCAGCAAATCGAGAGGGGGAGTCTGAAGAGAACATCTGAGGGGGAGAGTTCGGAAAAGCCCATAGATAGATCAAGACTGAAGAACTGAAGATACAGTTGGTGCTGGATGCGACTCGTCAACATCTGAGGGGGAGTTTGTTGATGCACTACATCTGTTGACATCGTCTTGTATCGAATCTTAGATTTCATTGTATAGATCAGGGCACGTTGTACGAGAATATGTAAAATTTTATAGGTAGATAGAGATGATTTCGCTCATGTGTACAAGAGGGTATCGCTTATGTGTACATGACACATAAGCGAAATCACTAACATGGGGTATCGCTTATGTGGTCTGTCACATAAGCGAAACCATCACCCTATATATATAGGGTCCTCTTGAGCGAAATCAGTAGTAGTAAGAGAGGAGAATCTTGACAACTACGCCGAAGTGCTGCCGGTGTGAGATTTGAGCTGTAATTGTCATCCAATCAATCAAACAGTGTTTTAAAAGCTATTTCTATCTGTGTTTCTTGTAATTCCGCACCTGAAACATAGGAGAACGCCTCTGATCGACTCGTTCGGATCCGAACACGATCCTACAGTAAATCATTTGAAAATCGATAAGATCAGATGATAAGTATAAATAAATGTAAGGTTAAATGAATAACCAAGTAAAATATGTTTGCATAAGATAAGATGTTTATAAATCAATGTCTTGTGAAAAGTATGTTATTTGTATAAAATGTTCTATGTCTCAAACTGAAATGATTCAAATAACGCTACAATATGTAATACCATACAAACACTTATATATAGAAAGTACCAGCGGCGTATCCACCATGCTTGTATCATATTACACATGCATCGTTACTTAATCACTTAATCAAACCAAACCAACCAACGTAAGAAGTCTATGTTTAAATCAATTGTCAAATGTATTGGGCAATATGTCAAAGTGTTCATGTCAAGATGTAAATCATATCAAAATGTCTATGTCAAATATCCATGTCAAATGTCTATGTCAAATATCCATGTCAAACGTCTATGTCAAGATGTCATGTATGGCAAGTGAAATGTCTCAACTAAACCATATGCACAAAAACAAAGTATTGAAGTAAATCTTGGTTTAAATCAAAGTTATGTTTTGTGGGAAATGCATGATCAAATGTCAATCATGTTAAAATGTCTATGCCGAAATGTCTATGTCAAAATGTCATGTAAAACGAGGTACTAAGTAATGCACACAATTGGGCACACCTAGCATGAAATGTCATAAAATCATGTACTATAATGTACTAACGAACATAGCAGTATATGATGTTAAAACAGGAAAGCATGAAAGTAACAAGTAGGCACATGTGTTCCACCCCAAAACAGTTTGGAAAACAGTAAAAGAGGGGTCTATGTACTCACTTGAGATTGCTCAGTAGTTCTTGAGTAACAACTAAACAATGCTAGAGATCGCGGATATCAAACGACACCTAGTATAGGTAACTATGTTAATAAACCGGACCTAGATCGGAAGATTGGGTAGCATTAGGGTTTGTAAACCAAACGAGTGTAGAGACTCGTGTCATTTGGTTTAACAAAGCCTACATACTAAATGAAACTTAACCTGAGTGCTTTCGACCCATTACGACCCGTTTAGGTAGCTTATGCTACTTTAACGCGTCGTGCGCGTAGAACGCGTACGGACCGCCTAACTAGTCCTATGACAAGTGTTATATGCCTAAACATGTTACATAATCAGTTATGTGACAAAAGTTTAGGTTACATATGCTTAATTACCAATTATACATGAAAAGGGTATTCTGGTAATTTACCTAAGGCATATAAACTACCTATCATACAACTACTCAAACGATGTGACCATAGGGTATAACCTCGGAAGGTTATTCCCTACCTACTATGGTCACCTAATGTGTTTGGTCGGATCCTAATGATCGACCAAACTGGGTCGGGTTCGAGGTATAAGCGATTTATTAGATCGCTTACCCTACGACCCTAGACAACGTGGTAATCAGTAGGCATAGTCCCAAGGGACTATGACCATCGTGATTACAATCACGTTGCGAACTTCGCATTGACCATTACTGGTCAACGCTGAAAGTCAAACAAAGTTTGACTTTCTGACTCGAAAAGCAGTAAAATAAGGAAAAGAACGAAAGAATACTTACGAAGGGTCCCCGAATGCTAATCCCGATTCAAGAATCTAAGGTATGAAACAATGGTTTCAACTTAGAGGTTCTCAAATCAGAATTCTAGTGATTTTAGCAATGGGGGGGTATGGGGTATTTATAGGAATACCCGAACCGTTAAGATCGTTTCATGGAAAACGTGCCTTAATCCCATCCGTACATGTGTTGCAAAGTTATGGTGTTTAGGTGTTTAAATTCCATCCATACATGTGTTGCAAAGTTATGGTGTTTAAATTCCATCCATACATGTGTTGCAAAGTTATGGTGCCAAAATTCCATCCTTATCCGCTGACTAAGCAAGTTAGAATGTGTGGTTGTGAATTAAACAACGGCTAATACATCGAATCTGGTCCCGAAAACGCAAAACTGAGTTTTCTGCATGTTTTCTGTCCAGCATAGGCAGTCGCGTAGCGCGACTGGTAAAGCCTATAGGGCTCGCGCTACGCTAGCATGTACCAGCTTCAGAAAAGTTTCAAAATTTACAGTTTTGGTCCCTGTGGTGTTTTAAGGCCTTTTTCGATGCGTTTGAACCCCGTTAACCTCATTTCAAGGCTCTAAAATGAAGTTAAAGTATAGGGAACTCAAAACATGCTCAAACATATCTCGGATGATGGTTCGTTTGGTCGTACGAACGCGATGTTCGCTTAATTACGACGGAAAGCGCACAAGCGCGAAAAACGATCCAAATGACGAAACGAATGGATTTTTCTTATGGCAAACACTAAAATATAATATAGTCATGCTCACATAAATTTTTGGATGTCCGGATGTATTCAGAACGTAAGTTATGCGTAAAAATGCAAACTTGTGCACTTTTTGACGCTTTTAGTCCCTGAATGACACAAAAGTTTATTTTAGCATACCGAACACCTCAAAGCCTATTTCTAAGCTATGTAAAGGATATTTATGGTATGTTTAACTTATGGTCATGTTCCGGAATGTCTGTTACAGTTCAAATTGGCATACTTTCGCAGTTTGTCAACTTTAGTCCCTGTAAGCGATTTAACTTTGATTTCACCACACCAAACCTTCCAAAACTTATATCTAAGTTATGTAAAGGTTATTTAAGGTATGTTAAGCCTATTTCACTATTCCGGAGTGTTCGTTGCATTAAACTGGTTATATTTACGCATCAGTGCGTGTATAACCTTCCAGAAAGCGATTTAGAGCTTGATATGTGCAATCGATACACATATTTTTACAAATCCCAAGTATGAAATACAATATTTCATTGGTTTGGCATTTGTTTGATGGTCGCAGTGACACGGGTGTCACAGCCACCCTGACTGAATCCCATATCAGGAAGGGTAAGCTTTTTCGAAATGGCGAACCAAGACCATCTGACAAGGCTGCTCAAGTTGAACCAAAGGAAAAACAGGCCGAGGGATCCAAGAAGAAGAAGCGTAAGGCTTCTCAAAACTGCGCCATAACTGCTCAGAATAATCAGGTTGCACCAAACCAACCAGCACAACCTCGTAAGAGGAAAAATTATGTTGGTACCACACCTTTATGCAACAAATGCGACTTTCATCATTTGGAGCAAGAGCACTGTCACAAATGTACCCATTGTGGACGTTTGGGACATTTGGTCGATACCTCCCGTTATGCAAATCAAGCTGCTGCAAATCCTGCTGCTGTTCAAGCACGGTTCCCACATGGGTCGTGTTATAACTGTGGTGACCTTACTCACTACAGAAACAATTGCCCAAGACTTGTTAACGCAAATCCAGCACGTGGACGAGTGTTTAACATAAATGAGGCAAACACGAACAACGATGCAGCAGTGAACAATTAGTCTTTTGTATTTCTTTGTCTGTTATCTTTTGACATTGGAACAATTCAGTTGTTATATAAATAAAATTGATGTTTCAATTTTATTTTACAAAACTGATACGATTATGTGAATGTTTGATCCAACCCTTCGATGCCGACACTAAGACAAACTACTCGTGTGGTTCTGTCATTTTTTGATCACTTGTGATCTTCCCGAAAATCTTAAGTACTCGATTCTTTTTAAGAAACAAAGACGAATTCCTATTAAGATATTCCTATCTTCATCCTTATATTTAAAGTGCCAGACGGAATTCATGGATTGGATTCCTAGTGTGCTTTGAATACTCGCGTGCTCAATTAACAAGAAAATTAACAAAATGAAGATCAAGTTAATTAACTATGTGATTATGTGTATGTGTTTTCTTCTATGTTTCGTGTTTTTATGTGATTTATCTAAATCCTCGTAGAATCTTCCATATCTCCATATGAGGGATTCCTAGAAGGATATCAAAAGGTATTATTTTAAATCCAAAATGGACTTCTACGTCGTAGTTAAGTCCCTTGTATTATAAAGTTCTATTCTATAATTGGACCCCTTGAGTGGTCTGGTCAAACAGATTGATTCGAAAATCTGGTTAGAAATATCATGTGATTGAAAAGATCCCTTAAGTGATCAATTTAAAGAGATCATACGACGGTCTAGTTAAGAAGATCATGTGTTGATCTAGTTAAAAAGATCGTTCGTTGATCTACTTAAAAAGATCCTTTGATGGTCTAGTCAAGTCACTTCATGTTTATTCGATTGATTTTTCCCCTACACATTATGAAATAAACTGTGCGGACTGTGCAAGGAATTACGTAATTATGGATGCATACATAATTATGGAATTCAGTGCACAGAAACCACAGAAAGTTTCGTCATGTGTTAAGACCTATAGTGATGAGAATAACGAAACGAGAACAATGTAGAAAGTAGCATGGTGGATACGCTGCTGGTACTTCCTATATATAAGTGTTCCTTACTACGTTGCGAACGTAGAGTTATTTAAGTTACTAGAAGTCCTGGACCTTGACCAATGTTGTGTTATCTTACACTCTCCAACACTGATTTCAAGCACACACAAGTTTCCTATGATAGTCTTCATAAGAAACGTTCTTCTGTCCGTAGTTTGAAACTTCATGTTTTGTTACTACAAGGACTTCACGTTGATAGTTAACAATTTCGCTAAGAATCCAAACATGACCTAGAGTTTTACTTAGGGTTCGAGGGATTCATTCGAAAGAGAAACAATCACAGTTGTCTTCACAAGTTTCCTCTAAAATTAAATTTCGGGACGAAATTTCCTAAAGTAGGGGAGACTGTGACACCTGTGTCAGTTCAACCATCATACAAATACCAAACCAATGAAATATTATGTTTCATACTTGGGATTTGTATAAATATGTGTATCGTTTGCACATATCAATTCTTGTTCGATTTCGAACTTTAAATCGCTTTCTGGAAAGTTATACGCAATCTAATGCGTAAATACAACCAGTTTAATGAAACAAACACTCCGGAATAGTGAAATAGGCTTAACATACCTTAAATAACCTATACATAACTTAGAAATAAGTTTTGAAAGGTTTGGTGTGGCGAAATCAAGTTTATTCACTCACAGGGACTATTTGTGTCAACTTGCAAAAGTCTGCCGTTTCGTAAGGCAACGTACAGTCTGGAACTTGATCATAAGCTAAACATACCATAAATAACCTAAACATAGCTTAGAAATAAGCTTTGATAGGTTCGGTGTGCGAAAATATGCTTATATGATCTTACAGGGACTAAAAGTGTCAAAAACAGCGTAAGTTTGCATTTTCGCGCATATCTTACGTTCTGACCACATCTGGACATCCAAAATTTTTGTACACACTAAAATATTTTTATTTTAGTGATCGGCATGCAAAAATACCATTCGTCGCTTAATTTGGTTCATTTTCGCGTCCGTTTGAGTTTCGTCGTAATTTAACGAATAACGGGACCGTACGACCAAACGAGCCGACATCCGAGAGTTTTCTGAGCATATTTTGAGTCCTCTAAACTTTATTGACTTTATAAAGCCTTGAAAATGGCTTAACGGGGGTCAAAAGGGCCTGAAATGGACTTAAAATCATGCAGGGACCAAAGCTGTAATTATATCAAACTTGTGCTGAACTGGGGAGCCCAGGCGGGCCGCGTAGCCCCTCCCCCATACCTCACGTAGGCCGTGTGAGTTGTCCAGTGACCATAATGTTGTTTTTCAGCAACTGTTTGATAATTCAGGGGCCAATCTTGCAAGATCTTTGTGTGGTAGCCAAGTTACCACCTCCCCAAGGCTTTGTACCTGCTTGTGACAATTGTAGGGCCACGATCTTTGCTTCGAGGCTACACAATCCACTTGTTTTGATCTTGTGAACCTCCAACAAGTGTAAATAGCCCAACAATTTCATTCATTCATTGCTCATTTCTTTTCATTCTCCTCTACATCTGAATTGGGAGCTCTCTCATCTGATAAGGAACTTGTTCTTTGTAGAAAAGATAGCAAGGACCTTTAGTGAGCATTTTTTCATTCTTTTATTTATGTTAGTGCAGAAAGTCAAACAGTTTGGCCAACAGTTTGACTTTCGGTTTTGACCATCAATTGGTCATGTCAAAGTTCAATTGAACTTTGTAACGTGATTGTAATTACAATGGTTATAATCCTTAGTGATTATGCCTACTGATTACCACGTTAACTAGGTGTAGTGACGAGTCAAAGTTTTGGTCAAAATGCGTTTAAGCACGCATTTTGCAACGGAACTATTTTCGGGTATCAAAACCCATTGTTTTGATACCAAATCAGTTTTCTAAGTAGGTTAAACATGTTTTGACATGTTTAACTCGTCACTATTAGTTTAGTGCTTGTTTAGGGTCGTAAGTTAAGCGGTCTAGACAACCGCTTAGACTTTCGAACCCGACCAAGCTTGCTTACTGATCATAGTTGCATAGGGAATAACCCTTGAGGTTATACCTTACGATCACATAGGATTGGTTAGCTATTCGTTAATTGGTTTACATGCCCATAGGAAATGACCAAAATGCCCTTTTGAAGCATAAATCCATAATGTGCATATGTGAACATATTTTTGACATCTAATCTGATTTAGTAACATGTTTAGGTATAATTGGGCATGTAAGACTTAACATAGCACATAGTTAGCCATCCGAACCTAGTTTTGAGCAAACGACGCATTATAGTAGCTTATACTACCATAATGGGTCGAAACGGGTCAAAAGCACTTAGGTAGACTTTCAAATCAGAATGTTAGCTCTATTAAATCATACCATATGAGTTCAGTTACTCATTTGATTTATAGAACATCATTCTATCCTATCTTCCGATTTAGGATCCGTTTAATAACATAGTTACCTATATTAGGTGTCGTTTGATTCCGTACTCCCTCTAGCTTCGCTTGATTGTTATTCAAGACATCTAAGCACTCTCAAGTGAGTACATAGTTCCCCTCTTTTACTGTTTTAAATGTTTTGGGGTGAAATATGTGTACCTATTTGTTGTGTTCACGATTTCTATGTATAATTGATTATACATATTAGTACTTATCTTTTGACAAACCGAATGATTATTTATGGTTTAACCACTGATTTTTCCAAAGATGATAAAATTTATTTGTTGAATTGTACTTATTTATTGTTCACCAGACCGATTGGTAGTATGATATAGCGCTATAGGATTTGACACCCCATTCCTGTTGTCATGGAATGTCTGAAACCAATTTGTTTCTCCATCCAAATAGAGATTGCCTTTATGGTATCCCTATAGTCTCAAAGGTGTATTTTGATGCACTAGGTCTGATTGAATTCTTAAATCACATTATTGTATATTTGGTTATACTCCCAAAAGTATACTTTGATATACTCTCATGTGTGATATTGTACAAAACGACATATATTTTATTAACTACCAAAACATATTTTAAATATGAAATTTATTCAACCAAAACATAGTTTAATATGTTATACATAAATCCAAAGTATAGTTTTGATATACTATCGAAAACGATTATTTTGACAACCAAAGTATATTTAATATACTATCTGTTTAACGATTTTGGAACCGAAATATATTTTGATATATTACCTAATCGACTCTCTTAAAACCAAAGTATATTTTTATATATACTACAAACATTTTATCCAAAACATTATTTTATAAACTCATTTTACTTGATTATTTATTTATGCATCATTCTTTTATATCATCAAATTTCTCATAAATTTTCACATGACTTTTATAAAGAAAATATTTTTAGGTTCATGACTACTTTTTGTTAAAACATTCTTTTAAACTTATAAGTCATGAATCATGCATAAACAAAACCTATGTATCTCATAGGCATTTTTATGCTGACGTACCTATTTTTACACATGTTTCAGGTACTGCTTTGCGATGATTCTTGATACATGCTATACATAGGATGGACTCGTGCCTTAGCGACTTTAAAACTTGAAAGATAATAATTGTATTTATTTGAATTGTAATAAACAATGAGTTCAATGATTCAATAAAACGAAATTATTTAATCCATGGTTGTGAAACAATGATTCTGTTACAACACTCCCCGATGTTTCTGCCATGTTTTGTTGTTTTACGTGGTCGGGGTGTGACTGACGGGTGGTCCGTAGGACAACCCTTAAGTACCTTAAAAAGATTAAAATCCCATGCTTTACACGTTTAATTGTTTGAACTTGGTAACTACTAGTTGTTTGGACGTGCAGGTGTAAATGGAGCTTAAAAGGGAAGGAATTTGGAGCTTCAATAAAAAATAAAATATTGGAATTGAAGAACTAAGAATATCACATGATAGAGGATAAAATTACGAGAACGTGGGCGAAAACGGCGAAGAAAACGGAGTTGAAACGAGAAAGTTATGAAGAAAACAAGAAAACGAAACCTGGTGCCGCCGTAACCTACGGCTCCTGGCCGTAGGTTACGGCCCTCACTGTGTTTTCTGGTCCACCGTAGCTCAGTTCTGGCCCACCGTAAGAGTTTTATTGACTGTAACCTACGGCGGAGGGCCGTAGGTTACGGCTCTGACTTGCGTAAAAGTTGTAACTACCCCATTTATTGGCATTTTATGATGTCTTTTGAGTACCAATGATTCCCATTCGGTTAGATACACTTTAGAGACGAATTTTGGGTGTTCTTGAAGGTTTGAAACAATTTCTAAACATCTTGTTAGTGTTTTTAATCCTTATGAACATTGAATTAATTGTGAAGATGATTGTTAAAGCCATGTGTGGCTAAACTTTTGATGACTATCTTGGGTTGAAGGTTTGTGTAAGACTTTGTGCTTTGATTTCATATTTCTAGAATAATGAACTCGTCTTTATGATTTGTTTGTTATGGTGTGTGATTTCTTGTTTGTAAATTGTTAATTAGTATGCTAATCTTGTTTGAAACTATACGTTCTTGGTGCCGTTGGCAATCGAGATATCATAGGTAGAATTAGGATTGGCTATTGATTAATTGGTCATCGGGTAACAACCTCGCGTTCTAGGAATCCGAGTACTTAGTTGTCACACCCCCAAAATCCACCATGCGGAGTACCACCGCTTGGAGGCGTGACGTGACCAGGATCGAGCCACCAATCATACTGAACAACATAATTAAGTAAACAAAACCCAAACACAATACGATTGCTGACCAAGAGGGAGTAAACCAATTTTAGGTTATCAGCGGAAGCATGAAATGTGAGTTCGAAACATAAGTTCGCAGTTCATAAGTTTAAAGTCCATCACATAGGTTTAATAAGTTCATAATGTTTTAAACATTAAACACTGGACATAACCGTCCGCACACCACAACGACTCCTTCCTCGTGCAAGCTCTAAATGTTTAGCGACCTGTAAGGCATGTAACAACGAGTCAACAACAAAGTTGAGTGAATTCACAGTTGGTTGTTTAATTATAGCATTCGTTTCGTAAATCATCTGTTCGTTTTGAAAACCATGTATCGTATAAGTTTGCATCGCGGTCTTTCTGACATGTTTGCGAAGATTAGTGGGGGTTTCCCATGTGTTACTAGACCACGCGTATCGACTGCTACGAAAATATAAGAGGTGCCCTAAGACAATGTCTATCAGCATTGACCCTTTGCCCATAGTCCATTAGTACACGCCCGTCCGACTGGCACGGTCTGAGGTTTGTTAAACCTAATAGCGCTATTAACTAATGACCCGCTCGCCATAGGCCTCAGCGATTAAGTCGATAAATGAGGGACTTAAGGTGATAGAGTTGATGGTCTTATGATCGTGTACGTAGGTTTTACGTACGTGCCCTTCAATCCGAGGAGAGTAGTAAGTATGAGTGTACGTAGGTTTTACGTACGTGCCCTTCAATCCGAGGACAGTAAAAAAATAGTTTAATAGTAATGATAGTACAAGTAGTTATTCAATCCCATTCCCAACCCCTGGGAATCCCATGCCTTAGAAAGAGTGTGAACTCACCTTGGTTTGCACGGTTAGGTTCTCAAATATAGTTAACAGTCAAGGTCGGTCAATCATGTTGGTGCATGTTTGTGACAACAGCTTAGATTTGGTCTTTGGATATCTTGTAATTAGTTAAAAGATAAACAGTTAGCGGGTTTAGCTTTGTAATAGTTAGTTGTGATGTTTGGGCTAACTAAACCCAACGAATTAGGTGTGTGGGGGCGAATTGGGCCTGTCCAATTCGCAGTCCATGATGTTTAACTAAGCCCAAGTAGCAAACCTTGTGTTTTATAAACAAGGTTAGGCTTTAGGGTTTAGGTTAATCAGCCAAAACAGAATTAGTGAGAATTTCGTGATAGCATCTAGGGCTTGGACGAAATTGAGAGTTGTTAGGGTTTGATTGATTGTAATTCTTGAGTGATTGATAATCAATAGAAACCCAGTTTGAAAGTGAATTGCTGTTTCTGTTTTCTACTTGTTTCTGTGATATTCTGATCAAGAGGATTCCGCACTCTTGATGGGATTGACAATTCTGTTGAAGATCCATACGAATAGGGGACCTACAATTGGTATCAGAGCGTTAGGCTCTTTAAGGCTCGGTTCAGAATTGTTCGAAATTTTTTAAACCTGAAATTAGGTTTTCGAAGTTTCTTGAGTTTTTGATAATTTTCAGCGAATTTGTTTGTGTTTGATCAGTTTGTTTGTTGAGTTTGGCTGATTTGCAGGTTTTCGGGACAATTTCTGTTGGATTTTGACGAGTTTTTGGCTGGAATTCGAAGACTGTTTTTCGTGTTCTTCATTGAGTTCATAAGAATTTCATAAAAAGCTTGCTGATTTGCTGTTTTGATTCTGCAGGAAGTTGTTAGGAGAATCAGGAAAATAATCAGAATTTCGAAAAGATTAAGTTTCCAAAATTACTGGCTGGTGAAATTGACTGATTCTGGCGAAACAGACTGATCAGCGAATTTGAGACATCATATCTCGGTGAACGGCGAAGTTAAATCCAAAGGCGACTTTGGTAACCGTATAATTTTCCACAGCGAAATTAGTACGGTTTTGGGCGACTTTACAGGTCGTCGTAACAGCGAAATTATACCAGCGAATTTGTCCAGCAAAGATAATCAGCGAAATTGAACAAGTAACAGACCCAGCGAAATTAATCAGTAACCCAGCGAAATTAACTCAGAACCAGCGAATTTAAGAGAGGAATTAAGTGGTGGAATTTTTTGTTTGGCAAGCGTCGATAAAATTTCACAGTTTTGCAAATAGAAATTGATCCGTAGCCCGTTAGACAGAACCGTTAGGACCGTTGAATTCCTTGGACTCTGGAAAATCCGGATTTCGGTTTTTGACATTATATATAATTGGATTTGTCTTTTCGAGACGATTCTAACGGTGTAAGTTAGTAACCACAGTTTACGGAGATATTTTGTACGGTTTTATCAGTCTGTTTGCGTTAAAATGTCGAACATGACAAAATTGAATGCACCTAAGATGATGAAGGTGGAGAATTATCTTACATGGAAGGACAGCTTCAAATCCTTCATTGAATCTCAGGATGCACGCATGTGGATCTGCATTGAAGATGGGTACATAAACCCAACTCACGATTTTGAGGGCAGACCACGTAGAACAAACTATGTGAACATGAAAGAGGATGATAAAAGGAAGTATGACACTGAAAAGAGAGCATTGGCTGTAATTAAAATGTCCTTACCTGATAGCATCAAGCATACCTTCAACAAGTACACTAATTCAAAGGATACGTGGGATGCATTACAAAAGCGATATCATGGGAATGAGAGTGCCACTCAAGCATTCATGGCAGAGATAGTACCAGTTGATGAGGCTGAAACTATTGTGAGTGATGCTGAATCTGAAGTGAAGAATGCTGAAGCTCAAGTGGAGAATGCTGAAGCTCAAGTGGAGAATGCTGAAGCAAAAGTGGATGCTGAAGTGGAGAAAGAGAGTGAAGCTGAACAGGTTGTTGCTGATGAAATCTCAGAAGTTCATGAGAAAGAGGTACAATCTAATTCAGTATGTTTGAGATGTCGTGAACTACAGGGTGAGGTTGACAGGTTGTCAACACAAAACCAAAGTCTGGTAAGCGAGATGTCAAACGTAAAAGAGTCAAACTTTTTTGCTAAAAGAAATGAATCTACATACTTGAAGAAGATAAGAGGTTATGAAGCTGAAATTGAAGCTTTAACTTGCAAATTGAATGAAAAACTTCAAGTAATAGATTTAGCTCATGACATGATGGCTGAGAAAACAAAAGAGATTTCTGAAAAATGCAATGAGTTGTCAGATGCACAACTTAAAATTGTTGAACTTGAAAAGAAATTGAGTCAATTCAGAGATTCATCTTTTGTAATGAAACACATGATGGGTGGGTTAAAGAAGAGTAATGACAAGACCAGTGTGGGCTTCCAGGGCTTTAATGAAGTTCCACCTCCTCTTAGTCATGACTATTCGTTCCTGCCTAGTGAAGATGAGCTAGCAAACTTTATGGCATCTGCACCTAGTAGTTTCGGATCCACATCAAGTCAAGGTGATGGATCTGAGAGTGATGAGGCTAAGAAGAACAATAATAGGGAACCTTTGAAAAAGAAAAATTCACCACCTAAGAATAAAAATCAAGCTTTTGTTAAAAAGATTAATTTTGTTCAAGGTAGTGATATGAAAAACAAAACTGCTGTTATTGAAAATGAATCGAATGTAGAGTTTGCAAAAAATAAGAACATAGAAAATTCTGAAATCAAGCAAACTAAACAAGGTTCATCTAAGGGATCATCACCATCTGATAAGGGATCTACCTCAGAGACTCCAACTCAAAAGTCTTTGAAAAGGAGATCGTGCTTCAAATGTCACACCAAGGGACATGTAGCTAGCTGTTGTCCTAACAAAAAGAGTGAAGCACAACTTAGTGAAAAACAGAGAGGGAAATTACCAGAGAAGAAAGGTGATAGTGAGGAGAAAGGCTCAAATTCTCCAAAGAAATCTGCTCCTAAGCAACCAGAGAATGTTGCTGTTGGTGTAGATAAGGCTAGAACAGGAACTCCACAAGTTCCACGTTTTCAAAGAAATCAACCAAGATTTCAGCCTAGATCTCCACCAGGCAGATTTGAGAGACCTAGAAGCAGTTCACCAAGAATGAATAATTATAATGCTAATAATTTCAGAAGTCAATGTCAATATCAAAATCGATACCACAATAATGGTGGTCGAACTTTTTATAACAATGGCTTTAGAAATTACAACTATAATGCTTCTTGGAATCAAAATTCTAGGTACAAAAATCAAATTTTCCAAAGGTTAAATAGTCCAAATACGTATAGGAACCCTCAGGACCAAAGACCTAGTGGAAATCAAAATCAAATTCCATCAATAGGTCTGAGATCCAAGACTCCAGTTAGGAGTAATGGATATTGGATGGATGTTCCAGTAGTTGGTGAATTTGGACGACCCAAGACCATTAAGGCCTGGGTCCCCCAATCTAACTAATTTCTTAGTTGGTGTGTGCAGGAGCTGCTAAGGAGGATTATCAACTTATGTTGATAATGGCTGCTCTAGGCATATGAAGGGGGATGTGAGATTGTTGATATATTTATATTGATTGATTTAAATTAAAGTTCAAAGTGCTGAGTCGACACACTAGATAACCTGGCAGATCTTTATACTAAAGCTTTTGACAGGGCTCGCTTTGAACACTTAGTCAAACTCAACGGGATGAGGAATCCTGAATAACTTGTTTTTCATAAGAATTTTTGTAAATAGTTTACTGCTTTTCTTAAAAATCAAAAATACAAAAACATTGAAAAATCAAAAACATAAAAAATAGAAAATTAAAAATGAGTTATCACTGTGTGAAAAAGAAGATATGATAGTACAAAGGCAATTAGACTGTCACACTGAAATTGAAATTAAATTGGATAAGTGTGATAGCAGCTTCATCATATGATGTACCAGTAGGCAAAAAGCATGAAATAATCAACTTACCAATGTGATATAAACCTAAATGAACTGTGTATGAGTGTGGAACACATCAGTGGTGTATGGTTTAATGACCTTAAATCTTGCGTTGATAGATTGCCAATATCTGAAGTTTTGGGTCTTTATACTGTTATTTCATCTGGGGATATCTTGACTGTCTTTCTGTTCAGAACTAGAATTGTACATGACCCCAGGAAAGAAAGTCACTTGGAATTAGCACATTTCTATTTGAATGTTTGTATGTTGTCCCGATACACACAATTTTGATCTGATTCTGAAATCTTCTCTGAAAAAAGTCGTGTACCTCCTCTGCTGCATCCAGATATATGCTGACCTGGAGGTGCTAGGCAACGACAGCTTCTGCTGCATCCAGATACATGCTGACCTAGCTGTACGTTGTCACGCTATAGATCTAATACACCCGAAAGAGGCCCTCTAGTGCCCAAAAGAAACCCAATAAACCTATATCAAACTGAGAAAACTCATTTGATCTGTATATTATACCATCTCTCTTAAAGATCTATTCTGTTCTCTTCTCAACCTATTCCCAGTTAAGATTTCAGAAATCTGGATTGGACTTGTGAAATATGTGGTAGGGAAGATACTTGCATGATAGAGTGTGTTGTTTATATTTCCAGGATTTGATTAGTATTTATTTGGGTGTTCATAGTTAAGCAATCAAAACATGATAAAACGGATTATATGCAGACCTAGACATTGTCAGGATATCTTAAAGGATGACATCAGTATACTCACCTACTACGATGAATCTTTGTGCATACCTTGATCGCGGGGATATATCCTGAAGTGGGACACACTAATATATCAGTAATAAAATTACCTTAACGTATCATATGGTAATGGTACTTGAAATGTCCATGCATTTTGTTTAAGAGGACAAACATACTGGTAATCGTCTTGAACTGCTTTTCACGAAAAATTAAATAGTGTGAAAACGGTTTGATTGTCCTGATATGATCTTCTTACCAGTGATTCTCATAAAAATAGAGTGTTTATTGCTTTTGTTATTTACTTGCTTTCAGAAAAATATTAAAAATCCAAAAATAGTGTCTTTTTCTGTTTAAAATTCTTAACGTACGAAAAACTGTTATTCTTGGAGGAATTGTTACTGATAGGGGGAGACGGTGTTGGAAAGTGAGTTCAAAATTTTAAATCATGCGGGCTATAGGGTGTGATTAAAAAGTTTTGCGTGTTGGTGATAAATTGGAAAATGCTTAATCTGTTATACAGTTTAACAAATCTCTTGAAAAATAATAATTTATTTAACTTTGTTGAAAAATTCTTATGGTTTCTCGAGATGTTTGTTTTATAGTAAACAGATTGAAGCAGTGTGTTGCTGAGAAGTTGTTGTGTTGCTGAGAAGTTGCTGTGAAGATGAGAGTTTGATTGGATGCATGGTAGAACCTCCTTTCTACATTGCAGACAAAGTTGAAGAGTTTGAAGATTGCTATACAT